>CM052438.1:126759830-126790954 GCA_028533085.1 Varecia variegata | reverse complement strand
TAATCTACAAAATCGTGAATTTTCTTAAAACCATGAGAGAACTGAGGTTGCTAGGCAAAGCAACTGAATTCTGATGAATGGCATACCACTATGAGAAGAGATGGGACAAAAGAACTATTTCATCTTTGACAGAGTATAAGAGGAAAACATTTCTGTCATGAAAGCAAGAGGAAAACAGCTACATTGTTACCAAATTCTTTAAAGCAATATGTGGGATTGCTTAACGATAACTGTGAGAACCTAGGTAAAGGGAATTGATCCTAACTAACAAATTCCCCTTTTCCACAGGCCTCCAGAGGTATTCATGCAGAAGACTGAATGCAGAGCTGGAGGCAGCACAGAGGCTCCTTGGTGGCACTAGTGTGCAGGTGTGCACACAGTGATTGGTAGCCACTGGGGGAAAGTTGCAAATTATCACTCACTTTCCTGGATCCATGTTTCATATAAAACAAATTCTTAAGCCACTGGGGGAGGAGCAATAACCCCTCTAATAGCTAGGGCCAAAGAAATGGTCCACTGCTATGTGAAAGTGATGATAAAAGCTATATGTCTCTGAGAAAGGGTAGGAAACCCTTTCTTCCCCAGGACCCAGTAAAAGATCCACTCCTGGGAGAGAGTAAAATTAAAAGATTTCTACTTCTTGGAAAGATAAAAGAAAACTCCTGGGCCCAGCTTCCTGGATTAATACAAATCAGAGGTCTACAACAACTGGCGGAGAGCCAGGAATCCGTAGGAAAAGAAGGAGCAGGAATGCTGAAAAGTCAGAGCTTCGAGGCCCAGGCCCCTATATAGGATCTGCCTGAGAATGAAGCTAGATCAGAAGAACCATGAATCCCATCCTCTCACCAGGAGCTTCAAACTGAGTACCCAGCAACAATAGTCTACTACTGGGGGTCGAGAGAGCCTTTCTGTGGTACAGAATGGCTGAAAGTTGGGGATGGAGCAGGAACACAGAGAAAAACCTTCTGATACCCAAGAAACCACTCTAAGCACAATATAACATATCTCACCATGGAGGAATTGGAAGTGTATGGTACACTTAAAGTAACAATAGCAAAACCAGTTACCAAATACAGCTTAACTAACTGTATAGACTCAACTCAGGAGAGGTGTACCCATTTCTAAGCATAAATACTATTTACTTAGGTCTCTACTTTTCTTCTAAACACAATGACCAATATTCATTAAGAAAATTATGATCCATACCTACAAAAGCAAGAACGAATGATGACCCCATTGTCAAGAGATCAAAAAAGCAAGAGAACCTGACTCAAGGATGACTCTTATAGTTGAAACAATCAGACAGGAGCATTAAAATAACTACAATTAATGTATTAAAAGAATTACTGAAAAAGGAGGATGACATGCATAAACAGATGAGAAATTTCAGCATGAAGATGTAAACAATAAAAATTAACCAAATGGAAATGCTAGAAATAAAAAGACAAATATGATATCTCAGGTGTAGAATATTGAATTTTTATTTCTTTTATTTCTTTTTTTTTTTGGTGACAGGGTCTTGCTCTGTCACCCAGACACTAGAGTGCCGTGGCGTCATAATAGCTCCCTGCAACCTCAAACTCCTGGGCTCAAGTGATTCTCCTGCCTCAGTCTCTAGAGTAGCTGGGACAAAAGGTGCATGCCACCACGCTTGGCTATTTTTTTTTTTCTATTTTTTGTAGAGACATGGTCTCACTCTTGTTCAGGCTGGTCTCGAACTCATGGCTTCAAGCATTCCTCCTGCCTTGACCTCCCAGAGTGCTAGGATTACAGGCATGAGTCACTGCATCCAGCTGGAATATTGACAATTTGTAAGCAAACTGAACACAGTTAAAACAGAAGAGTAAATTGGAAGATAAGTCATATAGAAATTATTCAAACTGAGCAAGGCATGGTGGTGCATGCCTGTAGTCCCAACTACTCGGGAGGCTGAGGGGCAGGAGGATTGCTCGAGCCCAGAAGTTCGAGGCTGCAGTGAGCTATGATCATGCACTCCAACCTGGGTGACAGAGCAAGACCCTGTCTCTAATGAACAAACAAACAAATGAAAAAGAAATTATTCAAACTGAAACATAAAAATAAAAAAGATTTAAAAGGTAGATATACAAAAACAAATGGCAATTTTACATACTAGCAATGAAGTTTTAGACATTATCATTTTTTTATGGGGGATAAGATGCTGTTCTGATCCAAGGTCTCCTACTCCTCTTGAGCTCGTGATTCCATCTTTTTTTCACCTTCACAAACCCTCTGATCTTCATACATTCTCTCCCATCATTGCCCATTTTTCTCTTTATTCAGTTATTCCCTTTGCCATTTAAACACTCTGGTAGTTACACTAAAACAACACAAAAAGCAGCACAAATAAACCTTGTGACTCCACATCCCCCCAGTACTCCTCTCCCACCTCCTCAAAACACTCGCACCCTGGTGTTTGCTCCCACTACTTCTCTGAATCCACTCTAGCCAAGACAGCCAAAACAGTGGTTACTTCTCTGCCATGGACTTAGCCTCTTAGGAGTTCCTTACCAGCCATCAATCCTCCTTTGCTGGAACATTTCTTTATTCTGCCTTGACACCACACATTTCTTTTTCTGCCTAACTCAAAACTCATTCTCAGTCTCCTTTTCTGGCTTCATTTTTCCTACTCAATCTCTAATTGTTGATGTGCTCCAGTGTTGAGTCTCAGGCTTCTTTCTGTTCTCTGTTCTGTATTTTTTTCCATAGAAAATAAGAGCTCTATCCTACTTGCATGCTGAGGTCTTCCAAATTTTCATCGGGAACCTTGACATCTCTTATGAGCTCCAGACGTGCATGCACCACTAAATTCATGACGTTGTCACTTTGATGACCAATAGATATTTCAAATGTATCATGTCCAAAACAGAACTATCGATTCTCATCCACCTTCAGCAAATCTGTTTCTCCCATAGTTTCCCTCATCTCAGTAAAAGGTACCATCGTCTACTCAGTTGCTCCAGCCAAAAACTTAGGAGAGGTTTTGATTGCTCTTTTATGCTCACTCCCAACACCCAATGCAGTAGCAGTGCAATCATCTGTATCTCGCAAGTAGATCCTGAATCTCATTTTGCAGCATGTTTATATGCATCCAAGCTATTTGGACTATTGTATTAGCATCCTAGCTGGTCTTCCTGCTTCAACTTCTACTTTTCTAAGCTCCATTCTCACAGAGCATGCAATGCATTTTAAAATGCTATACACACACACACACACACACACACACACACAAAGCAGATTATGTCACTTCTTATTTAAAGCTATCTAATGGCTTCCTGTCGTACCTGGAATAAAATCCACACTTCCTACCATGGCCTACAAAGTTCTATGTGATATGGCTTCTGACTACTTCTCTGATCACAACTTCTTTGACTTGTCTTCTTGCTCACTATATTCCAACAACACTGGCTTTTTTGTTTCTTGAACACAATGCAATTTCCCCAAGTCTTCCTCTTGCTCCTGCTGGTTCTCTTTTATCCATATGGAGGCCCAAGCATTTCCTCCCAGAGGGGCTTCCCTGACCATCTAAATTAACATCCTACCTCCACTAGTACAACCCTAGTTATGCTAGGGTATAACAAACTTCATTGTTTGTTTGTTCTCTTATGAGAATGTGAACGTAGGAAGCAAGATTGGCAGGGGAGAAAAGCTAACAAACTGTTGTCTCAACTGGAGACTAGCTTCATCCTGATCCTGTAGGATCTCTGAAGAAAAAAAATCTCCTGCAGGGCAAATCTCTCCTTGAGGTAAGGCGGCTGACCTTTTGTAGTCCTGCAACAGTCCTTTATTGGCCAAGATCCAGGGGTGTGTGGGGAAGGATAGTGGAGTTGTCTGGCCTCCTGGGCAAGGATGCTGCCATTGGCCAAGGACACTTTTTTAGAGAAGAGGGAAACTGTGAGTGGGTGGGAGACAATACCAACACTCTTGAAGCTAGAGGGGTGGGGGCTGGGTAGCAAAGAGAACATGAGCAGCACATCAGTCGATAGCTTCCATTATGCAATGTTCATTAAACTGAACTGAATTGTAGATGGAAAGATTTGCATAGGAATTTGAATAAAATAGTTTCTAAAGATCCTTTTAATTCTAAGATTTTATAATTGTGTAATTCTAAAACTGTCTAAGTTTATTCATGATAATTAGTCTTAATAATGACAGTCTAATATGATCTTCTTTTTCTAGACTTTAACTCTTGAGTGATTTTACTTTGGAGAGTGTCTGTTGAACTATTGAGTGTATAATGCAGGTCTGAGTACTTCCTGTAGGGCTGGTCTGCCCTTTGCAAATTCCATCAGTGATTGCTTATCTAGGAAGGTCTTTATTTCTGCCTCATAGATGAAGCTTAGTTTTGCCGGGTAGAGAATTCTAGGTTGCCATTATTCTGTTTTAGAAGATTAAGGTTAGGCATCCAGTCCCTTCTGGCTTGTAAAGTTTCAGTTGAGAAGTTTGCAGTTAGTCTGATAGGTTTTCCTTTGTAGGTTATTTGCTGTTTTCGCCTCCCTGTGCCAAGGATTGCTTCTTTTGTGTTTACTTTGGTCACCCTAATAACTGTATGATGTGGTGATTGCCTTTTCACATTGAATCTCTCAGGAGTTCTGTGTGCTTCTTGTATCTGGATATCTAGATTTCCGGCCAGGCCAGGCATATTTTCTTCCAGTATTCCATGAAATAAGTTTTCTAACCCTTGTGTATTTTCTTCTTCTCTCTCTCTGGGATGCCTATGATTGGGTTTTTTCCATAATCCCACATTTCTTGTATGTTTTGGTGTTGTTTCTGTGTTCTTTTTCTTCATCTGATTTGTTTAGCACGTAGGCATTAACTTCAAGCTGTGAGATTCTTTCCTCTGCATGATACATTCTATTCTTGAGGCTTTCCACTATGTTTTGTAGTTCCCTAAATGTGTCTTTCATTTCCAGAATTTCTGTTTGGTTTTTCCATAGTATTTCAATTTCTTTAGAGAATTTTTTATTCATTTTCTGTATTGTTCTTGTGGCTTCTTTATGTTGGGTTTCTATTTTCTCTTCAATTCCATTGAGTTTTCTTACAATCCATATTCAGAATTCTTCCTCTCTCAGTTTAATCATATCGTGTAAGTTGGTATCTATTGATGGAGATCGAATATTTTCTTTTGGGGGTGACTTTTCTCTCTGATCTTTCATGTTTCCTGTGTTCTTCCACTTATTCTTTCTCATCAGGCTACTTTGTCAAGAACTTGGGGTGCTGGGGCTGGTTTATAGCCTTATCTCTAAGTCCCCAAAGGGACGTTCCTTGACAGTGCTGGGGAGATGCGCTCTGGTCCTGTGTTGCCTTAGAGGTGTTTTAGCCTGTGGGGTTATCTCTGACCTGTTGTCTTCACCTCTTGCCAAAGGAGATTAGTGAGTTTGGACCCCTTGCTTAAGCTCCCAGTTGCTGAATCACTCTTGTGTGTGAGACTCCACTGTCCTCCAGTAGTTTGAGATGGAAGGCACTGTGTTGAACTATGGGGTTACCCTCTCTGTTGTTGCTTGTAGTTTGCATGGAGGAGTTGATTATCAAGGTATTCCAATGCCTTTGTGTTAGGCTCTAAACCCCTGAATGGGATATACAAATGCCCCAATCTTTGAGAAATGTCTTGTCATTCCCAAAGGTTACTTGAGCCCTGTTGCCACTTTAGGTGGGATAAGGGAAATAGGTCCCTGCAAGCCTGAGAGCATATACTTCTGTGGTTTCTTGATCTGCTGTTAGGGGAGAGCTGGTAATATGTTATTCAGGGCTCTTTCGCCACACTTGCGAGGCAGCTCCAGGTGGGGGGTGGGTGGTGTCAATTGGTGCAATTGCTGAGGACTCTGGCCAGGATTTTCCTTTCCAGTGCACAAGCCCCAAAGCTGGCAGTGGCCTGGGCACCAAGGGCGAGCCCTAGTGTTATGTTCTTATCAGATGACCAAAACCAACCCACTGGAGTGAATTGACAGTCTGCCCCCTTTTGCTTAGTTCCAAGGTCCCACAGATTCACGCCAGTCACACGGAGAAAGCGACTTTTCTCCCTTCTCCCTGCCTCCAAGGGCAGAATCTGCCCTGCTGGGCTGAGGGAGGGGCACTGCCTGAGGCCACCATGAGTCTCAGCCCAGAAAGTGGCCTCTCAGATCACTCAGCACCTCCAAGGGCCGGACTTGTTTTGTGGTGGGAAACACGAGCTGCTGGGCTGGAGGAGGAGTGTCGCCTGAGGCCGCCATGCCACTCAGCCCAGAAAGCAGCTTCTCTCATCACTCTGCACCTCCAAGGACGGGGTTTGTCCCACTAGTGGGAAAAGGCAAGTGGCTGGGTTGGGAGAGGAATATTCAGAAAGCGGTTTCTCTCATTACTCCCCTTCTCCAAAGGCGAGGCCTGCTCTACCAGGCAGGGGCAGGGGCACTGCCTGAGACCATTGCCTGAGCCTGCCCCGCTGGGCTGGAGAAGGAGCAGTTCCCAGAACTGCACCACGCCACAGCTTTTCTAGGCTATGGACCTCCAAAATGGCGGCTGCCCACCCACAGAGAGCCAGCACCGGAGGCGACTGCTCCGCGAGGGCTGGGGGCAATGGGTGCTGGGTTTGGCAGGCTGTCTCAATGAGCTGCTGGCTGTCCCCACTGCTTTCCTGACCCACTGTCTCATGTCAGTCCAGTACAGGGTTCTTCACTCTCTGTGCCACGCTGCACCAGCCAAATCTTCCGCCATGGTTTCCAAGGGCAGAGCCTCCGTCTCAGCATTCACCTCCTTTGTTCTGGTCCCACTGACCGCCAGAGGCAGGTGTCTGTCTCAAACTCCCTCCTGCGGACGGGGAAGTGTTCACTTACACCAGTCCCTCCCCCACCCAGTGTGGACCTAGCTCAGAGCACTGGAGAGTTCAAAATGTTTCCCACTATTGTCTGTTCTCCACACAGCCTGTCATCCCATGCCACAACTTTGCATTGACTTCAGGTGCTTCCCTGCCTGAGTGGATGTGGAGGTTGGTGGCGGAAGAGTCGGCCTCCTGTGGGTCAGACCACACTGCCCTGGCCGGCCGATGGGCATGGCCATCCCATGCTCTATTCTTTATTGTATATCTCGCACTCTCCAGACTTTGTGATTAATGCTCCAATTCACCTTTTTTTTTTTTTTTTCCAGCGCTGCTTGTCCCGCACTGCTTCTCTGCAGATTCATGATGCTGTTCTTGTGGGAGAGCAGATCCACTCATGCATAGCTGTCCACGTTCTTCACCTCCTACTCTGGGAGCAGAGAGCCGGGAGGTCACCACTAATCCGCCATCTTCCCAGATCTGTGAGTTTTTTGAATTGCCCCTTTGTATAAAAGAATATAAGTTATTACTATATAGAAAATATTATTAAATGATACATATTACTGCTACAATATTAAATGAGATTGGCAAATTGAAGTAGTTTCTATTGTGCTGAAGAATGCTTGTATTTCAAAAAGGATCCTTGAGTATTTTCAGAATTTGCCTTGATTATAGTAAAGAACGAATGCAGTGAGACTCTCTAATTTCCTTTTTATCTCCCATGTGTGATTAAGGGAAACAAAATAATGTAGTGCAATGCTTTTATACCATCTTAAAAGAACGTGTCATTAATGGATCATCAGGGGATGAATAACACTCACTCCGTCATGATTCTTTGTTTTTAAAAGTCTTCCAGATGATTCTAGTATTTTGCCAGATTTAGGGACCACTAGACTGGGTGCTCTCCAGAATTTTTTAATGGATGTGTGTGTGTCCAGTGAGAGACCGGGCTGGGGAATTGCACTCAGACACAGGTATAATATGTCAAGGAACTAGTACTGTGTCTCACATGTAGTAGGTGTTTAATATGTTTTTGTGATTCAAGGAATGACAGTTCATACATGTAAAGGAGTGAGAACTTAGCACTTTGCAGACATGCTATGCCCTAGATGTGTTATTGCTGATTATCAGAATCTATTTTAATTTAATTTAATAAAGAAACATTTTCGTATACTCTTACATCTTATTTAACTACAATAGTCCTTAGAGCAGGCAGGAAAGTTCCAAACCTGAAAAGGCTCTGTCTAGTCCAATCTTTATGTAATTAGAGCCAACCTAGATTTCATGTTAGTTTAATGCTCTACAGAGTAAAATGGTATTGATAGAAGTATTTTCAACTAGGGTCATAACATGAACTCTTTTTTTTTTAAGAAGGTAACTTTTAGCTTCAAGGCTTCAAAAAAATGAGGGCATGAAATATATTTAGTTGTCTTTATTCTTTATTTTAGCTCTAGTTCTTAATTTTACATAGTAACCACTTGGTACCATTTAGTTTCTCAGAAACACACCAAGGATTGACAACCTCAAAGGTACAAATCAACTTTCTGAAAAGTGAATTTGGAAATAAGATATTAATACCAATACAAAGATGAACATTACATATAATAGTTCTCCTTCATCCATGGGGGGATAGGTTCCAAGACCCTCAGTAAACAGATACCTGAAACTGTATACAGTACCAAACCCTATATATATTATGTTTTTCCTACCATAAATACCTGTGATAAAGTTTAACTTGTAAGTTAGTCACAGTAAGATATTAACAACAATAACTCATAATTAAGTTATTATTAGTAAAGTATTACATAAAATTAGGGTTAATTGAACACAAACACTGTGATACTGTAACAGTATCTGATAACCTAAATGGCTACTAAGCAACTAATGGGTGGGTAGTGTATACAGTGTAGATACCCTGGACAGAGGGATGATTCATGTTCTGAACGGGATGGAGAGAGATTTTACTACACTACCCAGAGCAGCGCACAATTTAAAACTTATGAATTGTTTATTTCTGGAATTTTTCATTTAAAATTTTCAGACCACAGTTGACCACAGGTAACTGAAATTATATTAATAGAAAGGGAAGCCTCAGATAAGGGAGGACTATTAAACAGTGAAAGGGTTTGGTATATTTATTTTTGTCACTTTCTGGTAAGATGGGAAAAAAAATCTGTGTTTCTGAAATATACAAAATGTGTTAAGTAAAGACGACTTCTGCTGTGGATGCTCCACTTCTCAATCTTTTGTCAAGTTTCTCTTCTGTGTATATGAATGATGGGTCAAATGCTGAAGCCTCTCTCTGTTTGCTTACACCAGATACTCATAGGGCTTTCCTGAAGTATTTAGGAAAGGGAACAGTTACCGAACTGTGTTTTGTTCTGTCATATAATTTCTTGGTGGAAAATGACCAAAGAGCTTAATTTCCGTCAACTGGGAATCTCTCTGTCTCACTTCTTGGAGAAGTAAAGCAATGAAGAAATAAGCTATGAAATGAACTCTTAATGGTAACTGTAGAACATACACAATTTTAGCCCCAATTTTATTCAACTTTATAACAATCATCATTAGTGTTTATCTGACATGCTACAGTATATATAGTAATTTAGTGTTCACTGACCTATATTTCGAGTTTGTTTATATAGAACTCTTTCTTCTTGAAAGGTTATGTGCTTCTTGTACTTATTACCTGAGCCTAAATCTTTCTGCCAACCACCACCCACTTTTCTGATGAGAATCTCAGGACATATTTATTAGGTTTGGGCCATGAATGAATTTTGTTCTTTCTCTCTCTCTCTCTCTCTCTCTCACACACACACACACACACACACACGCACACACACGCTTAAGAAAGAACATCTGCTCATAATCCAAAATCCAGAGACAAAGGACAAGTACATAGACGTCAGTAATGCAAGACAAAATATGGTATACTATGTGAAAGAATTGATAAAATAAAAATGCCAAAATTTTCTAAGCACGATAGAAATAATCATTAGGCTTTTTGAGCACCTATTAGACACTAGGTTCTTTATACTGTATGTTATATTGAACATTTACAATTATTCTGTAAGGCAAATATTATCTCCAAATTACAAATAAAATTTTTTAAAAAGATCCTCAAAGTTTGTGAGCAACCAATCCAAGATCAAAATTAATAAGTGGAAAATCTGAGACCTAAAAGCAGGTCAAAAACCTGGATATATGTTTATTGTAGAAAAACTTCATAGATAAGTGTCAGTTGAGGTAAGCCTTATCATTTGAGGTGAGCTGTGCCTTGAAGAATAAACAAAATTTTGAGTGGGCAAATAAGACAAAGTGCCTACATTCAAAGAGTTCTTAGAGGAGTTGCAGAATAAAATATATCACTTGGGCTGTCTATAGTGAAGGTCAAGGTAGATTCCAAATAAACACAGAGGAAGGGCATTGATGGTGTGAAAGAAGGCTTTCCAGAGGAAGTGACACTTGAGCTGAGTTGTAAAGTGTATGGAGATATAGAAGAAAGGTGGGGTAAGGGGCATAGAGCCACGTCTGGCAGAGGGACTAGACTAGAAGGTAAAAAAGCATTCAAATGAGGAATCACAAAGTCATCAGAGAACAGTAGATAGTTCAAAATTGCTGGAGCCTGGAACAGAGATCTCAATGCATGGGGCATGGGAGTGAGCAAGGGGAAAGGTGAGGAAGGATTCAAATCCCTGAGAAATGGCTCATACGTAGCAGCAGACAACTGGTCCCCGGTTGGGGGTCTCCCCTGGACTCTATCCACAGGAATTTTCTAACCATTATTTTTTTCCCACTTAGGCATAAACATGGAACTCAGTTACTGTGACCAAATATTGTAATTTTCATTTCTTTTTAATATATTTATACTCAGTTTTTTGTTTTTGCTCTGTCACCCCAGCTAGAGTGCAGTGGCAGCATCACAGCTTACTGCAACCTCAAACTCCTGGCCTCAAGCAGTGTTCTTGCCTTGGGCCTCCGAGTACTAGGATTACAGGCATGAGCTGCCACACCTGCCTTATTTATATTCAATTTAAACCAGAAAACAAATGCTATCATGAGACAGATCTTCTTAAGTGGGCAAATCTTGATAGGAGACCCTGATCTTGTCTGCAGTTTTTCAGATTCTGTAATGGGATTTGATCACCTTCTCCAGGGATAGGCAAGCCCTCAGGGACTGTCTCACACTAATGAAATTTACAAAATGACAAATTTGATGCCAATTTATTTATTTATAACACAAGAATGTCTCTCCACTGGCCAGAATACCAGATTTATTACTGGGTAAAGGGAATGTCATTTAGTGAGGTCCTACTCCATACAGTAGTGGGCACTTTACTCACTTAAATTAAATTACTTAAATTAGTTGTCACCATAACACTGTGATATAGTTCTTACTTTATCCCAATTTTATACATGAGGAATTCAATGAGAAACATTAAATAACCTTTCCTGATTTCATAGTTAGTTACTAAGTTTTGGAGCAAAGAATCAAACCTGAGATGTTGATTTCTACTCCATGCAATGGGCAGAATATACTCACAGTGGCTTGAAAAAATGATGATGATCATGATGTGGTTATGATAATGATGATATAATTGAGGTAATTTTAATTTATTGGATACTTACTTTGTGCCAGCAATACATTACATATGTTATATTTTGTAACTTTCAAACAACTCTATTAAGTGAGTAATTATTTCCATTTTTGAAATGAGGAAGCTGATCTTCAGAAAGTTTAAATAACTTTTCCAACAACCAAACATGGTTAAGTGGTGGGATAGATATTAACACCAGGTCTCTCTAACCACTTTTCACCACTAATTGAGTAGTGACAAGAATAGTGGCTGGGTGTGGGCTCACACCTGTTATCACTTTGGGATGCCAAGGTGGGAGGATAACTGGAGGCCAAGCGTTCGGACCAGCCTGGGCAGGTCTTTCAAGACCTTGTCTCTACAAAATATTAATATAAAGCCACCTGTACTTCTAGCTACTCAGGAGGCTGAGGCAGGAGGATCATTTGATTCAAGGCTGCATTGAATTATGATTGTGCCACTGCACTCTACCCTGGACGACAGAGCAAGACCCTGTCTTAAAAAAAAAAAAATACTTGATGGTAAGAGTCAGAGTGAAGAGAATTTGTTAGTTGAGAGAATATTCCATCTATGTTGTGGCAAAGGACAGAAAACCATTGATGTTCTCCTAGTGAGGACACTGATCATATATCTTCATAATTTGATAAGACATTGAACATTTTATGCTATCATTTTTTACATTTATTAACAATTCTTATCAGCCACAAAAAGCTCTGTCACTGTATTTATTCATGAAAGACAATATATGATGTAATTTCAGCATACGTCTCACAATTTTCTTAGGAGAAATTTTTAGATATTGAGAAAGAAACAAAGTTGTCATACCTGAGCAAAACATTAATACTTTTTGATACTTGAACAATCTTTCTTTGCCAACTGGTAATATATTTTATTAACTTTCCAGTCAGGAAGTTAGAGTTTAGCTTGCAAAACTGATATATGTCTGATAGTATTACAAACTTTAAATCTTTAAACAATCTTGGGACTAGATAAACAAACTTTAAGTCTAGTACCTAGACTAACAATCTTATCGAGACAGTGAAGTTTTTTGTTTGTTTGTTTGTTTTTATTTTGCTTTTTACTATAAAAACTCTCTTTGCAGAAGCACGATTTGAACTGGCTTTCTCTGAAGCCAGTACCCTTATGGCCAGGTTGAAATAAACCTAGACCCTTGTGCAATATTAATACATCTGAGAAATTTTCTTTAACATCCCTTTGTCCCTTTAACCTGAACTCCTTGAAGAAGTGTTTGTTTCTTGCCACTATAGCCCAGTTATCTGGTTTGAGGTTTGGTAAAAATAAACATACTTTCTAAATGTTAGTCGAATAAATGAATATTTTGATGGATTTACCAACTGTGGACCTTGTTTCATTTTTACATGGCTTACTTTTTAGAAAGGGGTTCCAGATGAGCCTTCTCATTCATTTATTTTTATTCTTTTGCAAAAAGTGCCTTTTTGGGCTGCTTCTCCAGGTTTGTCAGGTGTGCCCTGTCTTAGTCATCCAGCCTCTGGTGAGTCTCCTCCCCAGCCTGGGACACTTCCGTTCCTCCTCTTCCTCATGCGTATCATTAACTCATTTCACCCCTGGGGAATGGGTTTCCAACTCCCTTATTAATATACACATTTTTTTCTTAAACATGAAAAGAATGGTAGGAATTTATGCAACTCGGAGAATATTTAAAACAAAAGAGAGGTAGCCAGAAGGTTGAGGGAAGGTCACTGCAGTTATTGAGAAGAGTCTGACTCATGGAAAAGAAAAAACCAAAAAACTGTTTTCTAACTGACAAAACACACAAATCAGAAAAAAAAAAAAAATCATGAGAACATTTTGGGTGGCTGGCTGAGGCAATGCCAAAGTGCAAGTCAAATTAATCAGAAAAGACGACTCCTGGGGTGATAAACCCAGCCTGACCCTGGAGAGAAGTCTGTGCCTTGGCTTTTTTCCAGATGTCTACCAGACTTTCTGGGTATCTGTACTCTCACTTGTCCAAGGCAGGGATTACGCTAAAAGATATGTAAGATTCTTTCCATTTCTAACATTTTACAGAGGGCTCTAATTTTCTAGAAGATTAAATTAATTCTTATGTTTTAGGTCATAGACTTATATTTAGTTTCATATAATTTGGTGTTTATATTTTCTTCATTATTTAGCTGATATTTATTGGGTGACTGGGATTTGAACAGGGTGTTAGGCAGTGGGCATGCAAGATGAGTAAGAAAAAATCACTGCCTTCTACTTACTGCCTGATAGGACGGTCACAGCTTTATAAACAGCAGTCAGGAGCAGAGGAGTTGGCTGAGGCAGGGGACAGGAGGCAGGGATGGAGATGGAATGAAAAGGATGAGAGCAAAGGAAAACAATTCATAGTTTCCTAAAATGCAAGAAAAGCCACCACTTAAAAAAAAAACAGTAAAAAAGGGTTATAATTTTAGTTTTTACTCCTTTTTTTTTTTTTTTTTTTTTAATAAGGACGTAGGGCTGACTGGGGCCTACTTAAAAGGTTAATGAAGAATTCACTGGCATTTTCACACCTCCTGCAATAAAGGACACTTGACTCTTAATTTTATTGATGTGGTTGCTCCCTTAGCTTGGCATATAGATTTGTGTTTACCACACAATAGCTGCTTGGAGATTTGAGGGGGTGTTCAGTGGTTCCTCGTAGAGCCTGATGCCGACCTGAAAGTTTGAAATTCAGAGAGCAGCAGTGAGACTAGAAGAGCCTAGAACTGGTTGGGAAACTTGACCGCCCTCTGGGACCCTCCAGGTGGGCAAGAATATGTGAAGCGGATGGGCATAAGACAATAGGAAGTGGCATGGGCTAGCAGTGAGCCAGAAAGAGCATATTTCACCTAACTATCTTCAAATTCTTTTTTCTTTCCTTACTCTCTTCCCTGCTTGATCTCTGTGCCTGTAAGAAACCACAGCACAGGCAGCCCTAAGCCTCAGTTTGCGAGGTATGGGGGACCAGAAAATTCTTTCCTGCTCTGTGACTTTTAACCTCCAATACCTGACCCAGTGCCTGGCACACCATAGCACTTACCTAACGAAACATTTTTTTTGAGTGTCATTCACTTGTTTTTATCCCCCACCCCCTTGTCTGAAAAGGCATGTACGTTGGTCAAATATCACTAGGGTGGTTTTTGGAAACAATACTGAAGATTTGGAGTCCAATATATGTAATTAGTATAAGTTTTCAAGTACTTTTTAAATTAAAATAATGCATGAAGAATATAGAAATACAGAATACATGCCAAATACATACAAAAATACATACAGAAAAGTACACATAAGTGCCCAAACTAAATATATTTAAAAAAAAAAATCACATTGTCAACATCATGGTAGCACCAGGCCATCTCATATTACTCTCTAAGAATTATTTTTAATACCAATTGGCAAAGTGCCCACCTCCTAGAGTCACCACTACAGATAAGAATTATTTTACTTCTCTCTTCTACCAGACTGTGAAAAGCAAAAGGTCAGGGTCTGTGTCTTTTTCTCCAGGGTATTCAGGTATCCACATCACTATTACAATGGCTAATAGTAAATTTCTATAGGAATTTGTATAGCTGTGGGTCAACTTGCAGTGCCCAGAACCCAGACATCTAATGAGGAGCTGCAGAAAAAAAATCCCATTTCCAGGCCACATGTAGTTTCTAATTTCATCTATCAGGTTTCACTTTATAGATGTACTTAGAGCTCTCAGCAAAGAGGGAGATTCTAAATACAGTCTCTCTGGTTGAACATTAAAAGATTGAAGTAGAAGGGTGATGCTAGTGAAAGGAGTTAATTAATGTTTTTCATACATTAGTTAATTCACAACTGCTTCTAGTTCAATGACCGATACCAGATGTTCTGTAGAAATGTGTTTCATGGAAATTCCCATTTGTGCTTGGTTAAGTGGGTTGATGAGGCTTAGGTAAGCAAGTTGCAACATTGGGGAAAAAAAGGAGACAGGACAAGTACCAGCAAGGAAATCCAACTCAGGTTTTGCTTGTGTGCCAAATAGCCATGGGAAAATGAGGGCGGGACCAGAACTTGCTGAAAAGTAGCTCCTCTATTTGTTTTCCTGTCTTTCTTTAACTGAATTATAGGGCAGAGTTTGGTGGATATCTATTTCCTTTGCAGACCATATCTTTAGCTATAGCTTTGCCTGTAATCAGTTCTAGTCCTGATGCTAGTATTGTGTTCAAATGCTACTGAGTACCAAATACAAGAGATCATACGCTATACAAGGTAGACATTCAGCAAGCTGTGAAGGCAGAGTACAATAGTCAGTCTGGAAACATCTGGGGGAGTTTTAATTAGGCTGATGGTGTGATACCAGGAAAAGACACCAGGAAAGCCTTCACTCACATTTCCCCCCCTACTGAAATTCTCTAATCCCACCAAAAAGCATTCCTTGTTTCATCAAAAGCAATCACTCTTTCAAATTTCATTTTAAAATATAAATCCTGGTACAGACATTAACAAGTGAAATTCCAACTGAACCTCTTCTGAAACAAATGAAGGGCCTGGGAAAAGCAGGGTGGGGGCGGGAGAGTGTGTCAGTGTTTCTTGAGAATGCAGCACATGGAGGACTTCCTGATCTTGGATTCTGAAATTCTGGCAGTGAGCTGAAAAAGGAAGTCATTTGAGGTGAATGGAAAGAAGTGGAAAAGGAGAGGAGGATTGAGAAAGGCGCAGTGAGTAGAGAAAATCAATTTTGGATTTTTGTACCGATGACTTCACCTTTGCGAACCTCAGTTTCTTCACCTGTGAAATGGAACCAGTAACTCAGATTATTGGATTCTCGGCCAATGATCAGAAGAGACTTTCTTTCTTTTGCCATACTAATTAATTCACTAATTAATTTGTTATTTTTACAAACCAAATGGTGTAAGTTTGTAATTTCAAGATATATATATATATATTTTTTTTTCCATGTATCTCCTATATATGTTTTTTGGCCATCTTCTGGTCGAGATTTCTTTATTTTTCTTTTCAAAAGCTTGTCTAAGATCGGGGCTGGAAACTAAAAGAAGTCTGCTCAATGTCATAGTTCATGGATGGAACACTCATACACTGCTGGTGGGACTGCAAACTAGTACAACCTCTATGGAAAGACTTTGTTTTTAAATGTAGCAGTTACACTTTCTCCGTGACTGATGAAATCCTGGCTTGAATGCCTTTCTCTTTCATCATCACCATCATCAGCAGCACTAGCAATGATGTTTAACAGTAAATTACAAGCTCTTAAAGTTTAAGAGATAAAATAAGTTATCTCTCCAATAGCCTTATTTCAGAAATGAGAAAACTCAGATCCTCCAAAGATAAGAGATTTATCCAAGAGCACATAGATTTCTTTTTAATTTTAACTAGTTATATATTTTTTAGATCTTTGTACTTCATAACTCACTCCATTCCTTTTTCATATAATTTTTAAATTAAAGTTTTAAAAGTCAATATTTGCTGACTAGTGGAAGAGCCAGGGTTAGTTTCAATGATTTTAACTTGAGATCAATGCTATTTCTGCATGTATTAGTTTGTTAGGGCTGCCATAACCAGATACCACAGACTGAGTGGCTGAAACAACAGAAATTAATTTTTTCGTAGTTCCAAAGACTAGAAGTCCAAGATCAAGGTGTCAGCAATGTTTGGTTTCTTCTGAAGCTTCTCTTGGCATGCAGGTGGCTGCCTTCTCATTGTGTCCTCCCATGGTCTTCCCACTGTGCAGACACATCCCTGGTGTGTGTTTGCCCAAATTTCCTCTTCTTATAAGGACAACAGTCAGATTGGGTTTGGACCCACCTAACAGCCTCATTTTACCTTAATTACCTCTTCAAAGGCCCTATCTTCACATACAGTTACATTCTGAGGTACTGGGAGTTAGGACTTCAACATATGAATTTTGGGGGAACAAAATCCAACATTAAGATAGGACAAATCAATAGCCTTTTAAATAAAAAATAAAACTTAGAGCCCCATCATGGTTTCCAGCAGCCATGATATTTATGGAGTATCAGGTAATGGAATTTAGCATAAAATATTAATAAGATTTCAGTATTACTTGTCCATCTTACAGATGGCATTTAATTCCAGTGCTTAGATTATGCTCACTCAGCCTGATTTAGCCGACTGCTGAAGTCCTTGTGCTGAGACATCTGCAAACTCTGTAAGATTGACTATACCTCTGAAGGGGGATTCTCTTAGATGCCAAATTGAAACAGTTGTGCAGAATCATCTCACTCACATTAATGATAGTCATAACACCTTCTATTCTCTCTTTCTTTTTCCCTCCCTTCCCCTTCTTTTTCTTTCATAAGGCTTCTGTTAGTACACGGTTTCAAGCACTATACTAGGTACTGAACTTGGATAAAACATAACCTGCCCTCCAGAGGCTCACATTTAAGAGATAAAATAGACAAATAATTACACAATCATATAGTGTAATATATAATTCTCTCAGCTGTATGACAGCATGGAGGAGGAATTTCTAAGTCATAATGTGTGTGTGTTGTTGGGGGGAGAGTCTTATTCTTACATTTCTGTGACTGTTTTTTCCTTTTAAAAGGATATTTCTAAATTATTGCCACTATATCCCAGGAGATAAAACATGTAATACGAGGCACAACTGCAAAGCATGGGACTAATGTTTCAACTAATGAACTGAGAAATAGGCTCCAGGAGAAGATTGCCCCTTTAAAGCCATCCCCTTGAGAAGCTATCCACTAATTCCAACAATGCTGCCTTTCCTTAAAACATTTTGGAATTTATATTTATTTAGACTTTGAACTCTTCCAGAGCAGAAAAGATTAGTTTCATGTATGGTACATGAACAATATTTATAGAACAAGTAAATGAACCCAAAGTGGTACATTTTTAATATTATAATTGGTGGACAATATTTGTTCCTGGGTTGTTTTGGATTTTAAGAGATTAAGACATCTAGATGTATTAACAATAAAATTGTGATTAGAATAAGCAATGTTTATAGTTCAAAAGTGAGGCATGACTGTACAGTAATGAAACCAGATTTCTTGCAAATCAGCTCTGAAGAAAACTAGAACAAAAGAAGGAAGAAAAGAAAGCAGGGTTTGATGAATAGTAATGTCATCCTCAAATGTGAAAGGTGTTCATTGTAATGTAGTAGAAAATTGATAAATGAAACCATAAGCACTTTCTAAGAAAAACAGGTTGTATTAGGGGCATAATTTTTTCTGAGGAAAAAAGCACCATCCCAAGGTTACTTAAATGCTTGAAGATTTTGAGTAAACAAAATGCCCTAGAGCTTAATTTTGGGATTGGGGCTGGAGAGTACTCTTTCAGTTACTCTGAATGGTGTGAAAAGAATTTGGAGTTGCTAGGAGCAACCCCAGAGACCCAATTAAAAGGAGAAGAGAGTGGGGAAGGGACAAAGAGCTAAATAAAGAGCACATGACACCACTGTGCCTGGTGGCTGAAGGACAAGGTCGGATTGGTTCACATGAGGATTTGGGTCTTTGCTGCTTACACTGTTGTCAAAAGTACAAGCATAAGCACCATATTTGCACGACCTTGTTGTTCATGTTTTGTAAGATCAAGGAAAAATCTGAAAGTCCGTCTGAATCCAAGTGGTATAAATTAGGGGCACCATTCAAGGAAGATGAAATAATCCATAAATAGAACTGATTTATGAGAGCAGGAGCTAGGAGGTAGAAGTGACAATGGAACCCCTCCAGGGTTTCACAGAACTCTTAGAAAAGGCTTTGACTGTGGCATGAGGGTTCTGCGTAGTCAGTCCTACCTTAAGTAGAAGGGTTACCCAGTTGACATTTGGGTTTTATGTAAAAGACAGCGTTAGACATAAATCAAAATCTCCATTTTGATTACACAAAGTGGTCCTGAAGTGCTTTTTTTTTTTTCTGAAATTTCCTCCTCTTCTTTGCTTTATTAAGAAAAAATTCCCACCCTGATACTACCACCCATATAGAGTTGATCATGATGTTTGCTGGGTTTCCACTGTATTCTCTAGAGATTTCCATTTTAGCACCTGCAAAAACTTTAGAGAGCTTGTCTGTTTACATATAAACCTTGCTGCTCCTTTAGATTCTGAGCTACTTGAGGTCAGGGAATATGTCTTATTTATTTCTGTTTACCCCGAACCTATTATTCATAACAAACGTCTACTAAATGTTTATTGAATAAATATATGAATTAGTGATTAAATGTATATATGCATGAATAAATGAATGAAAATCAGTATCTACGTTCCTAGAAGTTATATAACCTCAACACAGGAAATTTTAAATAACAGAGCACAAGTGAAAGCCCAAATCAAACTAAAGCTTTTCAAATTTTAAAAGGAATTTTGCTTGACTTTTTTCTTAGAGACTATTTTGGTTTTCTTGTTTTAAACATATTTCATCTCCATCTCTTTTTTCTAGCATTTCTGTCAGCCACCACTCTCCCTTTCCCTCCCCCCCCCATCAAAGCCCTTTCCTGAGAAACAAAAGAGGAAATAAGTGAAATTGGTTTGCATTCCTTAAATGAATTCTTGTGAAAAGAAAAACCTGGAAACACGTGCCGTTATACTCAGCAAAACCATTTTTCGGTCTACATAGCCCACCATCAAATTAAAAGTTTGAAATATTGTTAAGATTGGAGCAAATTCCAAAAAGTCGATTACATCCCCCATCAGTGTAACCAGCAGCACGTTCAGCAGCTGGTGAGAGTAAGGAGGAAGTCACTAAGCCAGAAGATCTAATCAGTCTGTTAAACACATGGGCATATGTGTTCTCATAGAGTCCCCCATGTCACCCACATGGAGACAAGGGGTCTCTTTAAAGAGATCAAACAAGGTTGGTAACAGGAGTCCACGTGTAAACCTGAACCCTGAGGAGGGATTAGGGAGAGAAAACTAGAAGCACCAATTTGCCCTGTCCCTTGTCTTCTTCGGAGACCTGTTTTGAGCGCTGGCCAGCATGAGTCGCCTATTGTTGCTCGGCAGGCAACCAGAGTACAATCTATTACTGGAGAAAAAGCAGTACACGTGGGAGGGAACTCGGCACTCTTCTGTGGGTCTTGTATTGTTACTGCACAGCAGAAGATCCAGATCAAGGAAACTAGCTTCAGTGTTTTGTTTTTTTGTTTTTTTGTTTTTTAAAGAATACTTGATTTGAACAAACAGAACTGTGTACCGCCCTTATATCCTTCTGTTTATTTTGTACAATTTGTTTCCAGGGATCTGTGGCATAATTTGATCCTGGTGAGGGATGTGATGGCATGTCAGCAGAAAACATAGGCTTACATTAAAAAATCATTTTATAGGCTGGAAATAAACGTGGGCTGGAGGAAGGAAAGGATGTAGCTTGATGGCAAGGAAGACAAATGGGCATGTGACATGTGAAATCTTAAAAGCCAGAGGGTCTGTTTGGGGTTGGAATGCAAGATTGTTTCTAGTAAGTGTGAGGCCAGAAAACCACAGTGAGGGAGAGAAGTGATTATATTCTGGGTAAGGAGATGGCTGGAGCCTCTAAAATCCAAGGTCAGATCCGTAGACATTTGTTTCATTGCTTGTTTGTTTTGATAACCGGGGGCTACAGTGCACATCTGAGAAGACTGGCATGACTAACTGATACTCCTGATAAGTTCTCAATCTTGGCTATATATTGGAATCATTTTTAAATTACCAACACCCTGACATTTTATAAAGCTCTCTAGGGGATTTCAATATGCCACATGCTAGAGGAAGCACCCTCACTTTACCTTGGGCAACTTCAGTCTTAAAATACTCTTGACAGTTTTTCTAGATTTCTTTAGCTTTAATGACGATCTGTAGTGTAGTCACCTACTGGTGCATTTGCCCTCTAAACCAGTGGTTTTCAAACTTTTAGGTGCCCGGGAATTTCCAGGGTACCTTTTAAAAGAAGAAGAAAAAAGGAGACATTTTTTGATTCAGTAGATCTGAGGTGGGGCCTGAAAGTCAGCTTTCTAATAAGGTCCCAGGTACTGCCTGTTTTGGTCCTCTGAAGACACTGTGAGTCCTTAAATTACATCTACTCATAGCCTTGTTCTCACTTTGATTTTGGTGTAGCTTTTTAAGAGTTCAGGCTTTGGATTCAGAACACATTGGCCTCTACCCTCCACTAGCTGACGGAGTCTGAGCAAGTTTATTAACCTTACTAACCTAGTTTCCTTACCTATAAAATGAAGTAAAATGAGGGTTTTGTGAGGATAAAAGATTAACATAGAGTGGACTAACAGTGCAGGGCCTCACACATAGTACCTACTTATCTCTAACTCCTAAGATACTTTCTCTCATCAGAGATCCTTTATTTTTGTCCCCTACTCCCTCACTTCTATTGAATCTTACAGAAACCTCAGCTGAGCTCTAGTTGCCTGAATCCTCCCAACTCCGCAAACCATTGCTTCTCCTCTGGCCTCTATTCCCTTTCCACCCAGCCTGAGTTCTCTGGTCAGTTATGTAGACCATGCCTCCCATCCCTTCATTCATTAAGCAAATACTTACTGAGCACCAGCTATGTGCTAGGCATTGTGGTAAGCTCTAGGAGTATATCCAATATATTCAGTGGTAAATGTTTAATGACTGGCATAAAAATGTCTGTGTACATACATATACATATGTATGCTTTTTAATAACTTCTTGATGTAAAGATTGTGTAGTATACAGTTTACTCTTTATTTTATATTTAATATAGTCAATTTGTTCCCACAGAATGTTTTTATTGTTTTATTTTTTTGCTAAACTTTTGTATCTTTAGCCAAACCATGATTGTAACTGATGAATGAATGCAATTCACAAGTGAATGTTGCTTAATTTTTTTAATATTAACAAGCAAGATGAAAGCAAAATGAGGTCGTAAGTTATAACTTCCTTTGTCAATAACATGAGGTGCTTCTTTGCTGAATCACAGGTTTTATTTATTTATTTTTTTTGAGACAGAGTCTCACTCTTTTGGCAGGGCTAGAGTGCCACTATGACAGCCTAGCTCACAGCAACCTCAACCTCCTGGGCTCAAGTGATCCTTCTGTCTCAGCCTCTGGAGTAGCTGGGACTGCAGGTGTGCACCACCACACTTGCCTAATTTTTTTATTTTTAGTAGAGGCAGGGTCTCCATCTTGCTCAAGCTGGTGAATCACAGGTTTTAGATACTTGAAGAATAACATTTCCTTAACTTTTTGTGTAATGGCTGTAGACACGGCCCACTTTAAGCTTAATCTGTATTGTTAAGATTTTCACCATGATTTTCTTAAGTCTAGATAATCAACTAAACAATAAATCAAGTAGTCAACTAGTGTTTGCTGATTTCTGTGCTGTAAATACACCTACTATTATAGATTTCAGGCTATTGATGTAGTGTAACAGCACTGAACTGGGAGTTGAGAAGACGTCTGCAGTAGCACATCAATAAACAGTATTTCCACCACAGAGATGCAATCAAGGAAAATAACTTCAAGAGAAAAGATTATAGTAAACAGTAGTACACTAAATAGGAAATGATGAGTACTGAGTATTTATTACCTTTTGAAAATATACTATATTTGATTATAAGTTTTTAATTTTTAATAATGGCTATGTTTAATAACCAAATTGCAAAATTTCTGAAAAGTTAATAACAGGCACTCGTTAGCTGGCACAAGCTGGCTCCAACACATCACTGACTTGTGAAATAGACACAGTCACTGCCCTCATGAAGCTTATACTCTAGAAATGGAGGTGGAGAAATAAATGAGCATGAGTCTCATAAGAAGGATGCCCAAGCCGAACTTGAGATGATCAGTGGGGTAGGCAGAATTTTGGCTCTCCGTGATCTGGTGTTTATGCTCATGAATAGGTTATGTTAAATGACAAAGGGACTCTGTGGATGTACTTAAGTTTATAAAGCAGTTGACTTTAAAGAGAGTAGCCAGGATTGTCCAGGGGGACCTAATGTAATCACAGGAGCCCTCAAAGGAGAAGAAGAAGGCAGAAGCAGAAATCACAGAGATTGAATGAAAGCACAAGGATTTGATGCACCATTGTTGGCTTGAAGAGAAAGGGGATCATGTAACAAGGAAACAGAGACCTCATAGCCTGTGCTATGGAACTGAATTTTGCCAGTGACCAGTGAGTCTGGAAGAGCACCCTAAGCCTCAGATGAGAACTGCAGTCCTGGCCAATACCTTGATTTTAGTCTCATGAAATCCTAAAAAATAACCCAACCACACTGTGCCAGACTTCTAACCTATAGAAATGACGACACAATAAATTGGTGTTGTATAAAACTGCTACATTTGTGGTAACTTGTTATACAACAATAGAAAACTAATACAATTAGTAAAAAAATGATCAAAGTAACAGTTATCCAGGAAAAACAGGGGGTTAGGGAGAAGCGTGTTCCAGCACTTTCAGGGATTTAGAGGTGTTCAATATGCCTGAATGGCAAGTACAAGAGGAAGAGAAATGAGCAGTAAACATGAAGAAGCGTGTGCCATCAGGAAGAGCCTTTAAACCAGGAGAATATTTTAAACATTTTCCCAGGAGCAAAGGGAACCAATAAATTATTTGCCATGATCAGTTTGCATTTATGGAGAATAGATGAAAAGGGCATAGACCAGAAGGAGACAGATCAATTAAGAGGCTCTTTCAGGAGATCAGACAAGCAAGGTGAGGATGAATACAAGTGGAATGAGGTACCTAACCCTGAATATTGCTGTCTGCTTGTTTGTTCTTTCTCACTTCTGTTTCTCAGTTCAGTTCAACAAGCACTTACTTAGCACCAATTGTGTGGCAGGCACTGTGCCAGGCAGCGTGGGCTCCACAGACCTCAGCAGGGATCTTGCTGCCCTTCCTTTTCCAGAAGCTGTGTGGAGAGATAGAAATACATAGTTTAGGGGTTCTCAAAACTAGTTCTGCCACTTAGAAAGTGCACACCTTAGGGCAAGTCACTTAACCTTTCTGAGTTTCACTTTCCTGACTTGTAAATAACTGTTGTAGCTAATTCAAAAGGCTTTTGTGAGAATGAAATATAGAGTAGATAAAAACTTAAAAACAGTACATCATGTGAACAATGCATTTATGCCTCTTAATCTTGTTACCTTTCATGTGCTCCAGCTCGTCTCATATCTTTTCTATCTCTCTTCTCACTTTCATTTCCCTTAATAAATTAGTTTGACAAATAATTATTGAGAGTTTGTTACATACTATTCACTCAGCTAAATATCTTTATATATTTGCTTTCCACCAACTCACACACAAGGAGCTTACTCTCTGAACACTTAAGGATATGTATAATAACAATAGTCATATTTTTAAGTGAAAAATAAAAGTAGTTACAAAATACATTAGATTAGGAATGCCTATGCTTGTTTTTGTGTAGGTGTGCTGTGTGAGAGAGAGCAAGAGAGAGAAAAATATGAATATATGTACAGAACCAAAGATTGGAAAATATTCCTCAAAATGTTAGCAGATTTTTCTCTGGATGATTTTCTTGGGCTTTTTAAAAAATTCATTTTTTGTATTTTCCAAATTTTCTACAATAAAAGTACTTTATAAATAGAAAAATAACATTTTAATAAAAATATAAAGTGGCAAGTGCTATGAAGGAGTTATTTGCAGGATGTTTTGGGTGTGCACAAAAAACCTTTCTTTGAATCAAATGATGCCTGAGTGGAATCTCTATGCTTAGCTGTGAGTGATAATTGGAAGTTTTCCAGGAAAGAACCTAGGGAATGACATTCTAGGAGGAAGACACAGGGGGAAGAGAACCTCATCATGGGTTGGTCAAGAGACACTATTGTGTATAGTTCCTGTTGCCTGAAGTGTGACTTGGGGTAGAGTAGAAGATAATAGCCAAGGGAATAGAATGTCATGCTATGGATCTCAGATTTTATCCTATAAGTGCTGAGGCACTTAAGCAGGAGATTCACTAATAATTGAACTTGCATTTGTGACAGATTTCCACGGTGGTACTGTGAAATATGTAAAAGGAAACAGAGACAGACAGGAAGCATGGAGACCCCTGAGAAAGCTAGTGTCCAGGTAAAGAAATGATGAAGGCCCAAACTAGGACAACATGTTAGGTATGGAGAAAAATATTTTAGGGATAATTAAGAAAAATTTAGGGCTTATTTCCTGTTCTGCCTATGTCATACTGTATTATAAAATTAGTAACCCAAAACTCATATAAAAGAGAATACTTAGGTGCCTACATAATGTGCCTGCATCATTTTCTAACCGGAAGAAGAGTCTGAAAGGGAATGGGAAAACCAAGATCTGACCTTGAAGGCCCCCTAATTTGGCTTAGGACTAACTTCTGTAGGCCCAGAGGAGAATTCTGGCCAGAATCAGGCTGTGGAGGGATGAGAAAGAGGAATGAGCTGGAGACGGAGTTCCAGAGAAGATCTCTACAGCTCTGATGGCAGATAAGAACAGATGAGAAAACATGAAGTCATGTGGATGGTCACAGAACAGGCTCTGCAGAGATGTCATTTGGGAAGGGAGAGAGGGAGTGAGTACTTTTTGAGTCATTTTTAGTTTTTGTGGCAGCAGGATTTCCAACTGGCATAAAGAAAGTCAGGAATTCACAGAGAAAGCAAAGAGCCTGAGTGTGTCATGAGAACAGGATGTCAACACAAGTTTGCTGGCAGTTGTAAACAACTTGGCAGTTCATGCTGAGTAGGGACATAGGGCATAGGGAGGAATAAATTTTCAAACTCTCTTTGGATAATGTTTTACCTTATTTAAGATCTGCTTTATATTTAGGCCAAGTGAGCAAATGTTTTCATGGTGTGATTTTGAGACTTCTTCTCAAACCTCCCTCACTGATTGTGGAAATGGAAAGTATCTAAAATCCTCCAAGTAAGGAGCCAATATTCTCCTTCCTTCTATAAAGAGTGAATATAGGGATTCAAATTAAAATCCAGTTGTAAATGACTGATCTCAGCCTTCCTGCCAGCAGGCCTTGATGGGCATGGAGAAGATGGGATAGGGGCAGGGACAAAAGACGTTCTAACACAGGAGAGGGAGGACAGAGGAGGAGGAGTCGGGAAACAGTAAGGCTTTGCAGTAGGATGCAAAGAGCCTGGGTTCAGAAGTCTGAA
This sequence comes from Varecia variegata, assembly GCA_028533085.1. Taxonomy (NCBI): domain Eukaryota; kingdom Metazoa; phylum Chordata; class Mammalia; order Primates; family Lemuridae; genus Varecia; species Varecia variegata. Next base: position 126,764,485 of record CM052438.1, on the reverse strand, counting down.
GCACACGTGACACTTGTTTCCTGGAGTGGTGCCCAGAGAGGGCCAGAGCATTTCTTTGAAGAGCTCTCTGGGCTTTGCTGCTTGGGGAAGTCAAATCTCTGGTCTATTCTGAGGGGTTAAGATCACCTTATATATCCCTGAGTTTCTTTCCATTTTCACAGACTATGGACAGGGAGGACTAAAAATGACAAATATTTGCAGCTTTTTCGGAAAATTAGAGGCATCCACAAGAGTAAGCTTTCTATAGTCGGATAACAGAGGGTTTCAATGAAACCAGCATAGAAGGTCACAGGTTAAAATCACAAGCATGCACTATTTTTCAGTGATGACTGTTCTAAGTTTCAAAGAGATGTTCTCACACTAGCTCGTCACTAAAATATATTTGGCATTTCAGAGGGTGGTATCTTTGTGTTTTTTCTCAAGGGAAAATTTTTTCTTAGGCAAAAAGCCCCAAAGCACAGGAAATATGATAAGAAGTTAGTGGGTGGTGGGGGCAGGGGGACAGAGAGCTGCTCTTGGCTCCAAAGTCTTCAGAATGGACCCGAGGAAATAACCTGGCACATGACCTCCAGGAACCCGAAGACTTGAGGAACCACTTTTCTGAGAAGGCTTAGCCAGCAAACGCCCTACCCACAGCTTCCTCTTGGCAGCTCCTCTGATCAAAGCAAGAGCAGCTGTCTTGATCCCTCCTTTCCCACCCTCCAGGGAGGCTCAGAAAACCCCACCAGTTGCCTTTACTCTTCAGAGGGCAGCTCTCTCCAAGTGGGAAATACTCTTGACACTCCCCAGGGGACTTTTCTTTGTTTTTTTCTGTTTGTTTATTGCCATTTTTTATTCCTTATATTTAGCAGATTTTCTTTTAAAATAGGATTGTTGCCAATGAAATAGAATGAGGCTTTCTTTATGATTTTAAGGCTGGTTAAGCCCATTGAGATCTGCAGTAAACATTTGTCTCATTGTTTTTAAGAATTGGGTTACACTTTGATCAGCTAGTTCTTTTGCTGGGAGTGGCTGAAATTACCCTGAGGAGGGGATGTGGGTGGAATAAGAAAGTCATAGAGGTAGCATATGATTTCTGCACTAATTACCAGATAGAAACTCTGTGTGTGTGTGTGTGTATGTGTGTGTGTGTGAGAGAGAGAGAGAGAGAGACCTTATATAGAAAAAGGTAATTATCTTCTACCCAATTGTTGAAAGCAGAGCAGATCATTCAATGGACAATTTTAAAATTGAATTTTGATTCTCTATTTAAAATTTCCCTGGAACAAAGAATTCTAGTCCAGTTCCTATATTGCCTCAATGGGTCCCAGTCTGTGAAATGCCAAGGGCTGGACTGACCAGAAGTTTTCAGATTACTCCTACCTCCCCTCTTGCTCCCATTGCCTTTTGCCTGCCATATTCTATAGTGCCAGCTGATGGCGTGTACCTCTTTACTTGTTTTAGAAGAAAATTCTTAGACTTTTCTGTTTGTCTTTCTATCTCCAAATGCTGCCTTATCTTTTTAAAACACAGACAACATAGCTGCTTCATCATAAAGCCATCATTAGTTCTTACAAATTTTCCTCTCCTGAACTTCCAAAGGGCATTTAAGAACACATAGCACTGTTTCATTAATCAATAATGAGAATTTAGTGTATATCAGCTTCTGGATTAAGCACTTTGCATGTGTTAACAAAGGTAGGTAGATACAACTTTTTTTTTTTTTTTTTTTGAGACAGAGTCTGGCTCTGTTGCCCCGGCTAGAGTGCCGTGGCATCAGCCTAGCTCACAGCAACCTCAAACTCCTGGGCTCAAGCAGTCCTCCTGCCTCAGCCTCCCAAGTAGCTGGGACTACAGGCATGTGCTACTATGCCCGGATAATTGTTTCTATATATATTTTCAGTTGTCCATATAATTTCTTTCTATTTTTAGTAGAGACAGGGTCTCACTCTTGCTCAGGCTGGTCTCGAACTCCTGAGCTCAAACGATCCACCGGCCTCGGCCTCCCAGAGTGCTAGGATTACAGGCATGAGTCACCGGGCCCAGCCTAGATACAACTTTTGTCTCCGTTTTGAGTATGAGCAAAGAGATGCAAAGATGATTAGGTGAATTGCTCAAGGCCATTGGTAAATGATGGAGCCACTTATTTTGCTGTATTAAAATAGACAGTACTCTTCATCTTTTAACAATGTTTTTACCAAGTATATCTCATCTACTTTTTGGCTGAACCCTGTACCCATTCATCAGTGCATTGATGTCAAGAACACTCTTGTGATATGGTTGTTACTATTTTCCTCATTTCATCAATGTTTCAGGCCATAACAAAATACCATAAACTGGGTAGCTTATAAACAACAGAAATTCATTTCTCATAGTTCTAGAGGCTGGGAAGTCTGTGATCCCCATTAGATTTGGCGTCTGGTGAGGGCCTATTTCCTAATTCACAGATGGCATCTTCTCATTGTGTCCTTACATGTGGAAGAGGTGAAAGAGCTCCCTCAGGTCTCTTTTATTAGGTCATTAGCCCCATTTATGAGGGCTCCACCTTCATGGTTTAATCACCTCCCAAAGGCCCCACCTCCTACTACCATCAAATTGGGGGTCAGGATTTTAACATGTGAATTTTGGGAAGACACAAATATTCAGTCCATAACACACACAAATAAAAACTAAAGTGGGGTAAAGGGTCACTTAACTGAACCCCTGCAGGAGTTAAAGGACACATGACAGTTCATCTCTCCTTTTAGTCAGTAAATATTGAGCACATACAATGAGCCAAATTCCAGTTGCATGTTAGAGCTTTCAGGGTACAACAATGAAAAAGAATTTGTCTACATCCTCAAGGATTTTATAAGCTTGTGAAATAGATATGCAAACAGGCAGTTATCAGGCAGGTGCTCACAAAGAGAAAAGCAGGGGGCTGTGCAATCAGAGAAGGTGAGATCACTTACCTGTGTGGAGGCAGATAGAGAAGGTTTGCCGGAGGAAGTGGTGCTGAGTAGAATTTGACAAAGAAGAAGGTGATGATGAGGGTAGGGAAGTGGCTGAAGGAATAAGATGTAGGAGAAAGTATTCCTGGCAAAAGGAATAGCACACAGGTAGGTTAGAGATAAAAGAACAAGGCTGGAGAGGTCTGGGAGCTCAGCGTGGCTGGCATATGGTGTACATGAGGACTGGCATGCACTCTGCTTCTTGAAGGTTAGAGCAACTGCTGGTCTCTGAGGGTTGTATACCTCTCAATTCACTCACCTAACAACATGCCATAACACCCTAAGGGAATTCCTTTAGGCCCTTGGACAAAAGAGTTCCAACTTGGCTAAAAGCAATTTATGTTCTAAGTGCCTAGTATCTTGCTTCAGAAATAAATGGAGAATAGTGATCTGGTTACTCTGCTGTGTAACAAGCTGCTCAAATGTAATGGCTTAAAATGAAAACTATTCTGATATATTCATAGATTGTATAGGTCAGGGGCTCATAAAGGGCAGAGTGAGGAAGCCTGCCACCCATCTGTGACCTACAGCTGTCTCCTATAGAGTGTAGAACTGTCTTGTGTTGGACCACTTGGACTGTGCAGTGAGTGTGGGGTGACGGAGGGGCACGTGAGAGCCTGCTTGGAGGCAGACTTCCTCCTCTCGTCATCTTGGTCCAGCCCACACAACTGGGCCTTGCCTGGCCTTCCAGTTACCTACTCCTGCTTAGCACCCGAGATGGCGTGGCTGGACCCTTGCCCGCATTCTACACAGGAGTTTGTAAATGGACGTTTGTGAATGGGCTGATCTTCTGAGGCCACAGTGGCGCCTCCTGCCTACCCTTCTAACTTGTCTGGCCTCATCCTTCTTCCCTACAGCTCAGAACTAAGCCTGAATTGAGATGCTCAGATATTCTCATAGAAATCAGGATCTATACCTCAGTTAGTCTCCTGAGGGTTCTGGAACCTCTCAGTTATTTTTTTCTTCTCCCACTCCAGCATAATTTGAAGAAGCTTGTCAAAGCTAAGAAAAGGAACCATGTCTCAGGTTTCTTTTAAATTTTTGTTCAAAAATAATTTCCTTACTTTTTGGACGGGTGATATATACATATAGATCAAAGTTCTAAGATGAAAGTATGTAAATGAATCGATCCCCTTCCACTCTATCAAGTGCCTCATACATTCCCCCAGTTTGTCCACACAAGTCCTCAAAACATTAACTGAATTTTAATAGTCGAGTTCCTAGCCAAGTACACATAGCCCAAGGGGTGGATTTGACATGATGCTGACTAACCTCAAGCCTCAGGGCTCCTCACTCACTTGGGCTCCTTCCAGGTCCTTTTCCAGGGTCACCACCAATTTGCTCACATTCTTTTGTAAAATTTGCAATCATAATTCATTTTAATCACAGAATTTCAGTCTGTTGCCTCTTTGCACTGCAACCCCCTTGCCATACTCTACCTCCTGTGAGTAGCCATGGGCAACCTGAAGATGTGGCTAGGGAGACATTGAAATGGGAATACATTTTGTTTGGGGATAGGGAGAGGGTTTATGAGCTTTGCAGTCCCTTTTGTGAATAGCTAAGCTCTTGTTAAGTATAGCAACGACTGTCAGTTCTATTCCTAACTGCTCACTGTGGCTGCTTGCCTAGTGTCATAATGTGAACCTGCAGGCAAGAATTATTTTGCTGTATAAAAGTGCCCTATGG
>CM052438.1:126731518-126759330 GCA_028533085.1 Varecia variegata | reverse complement strand
GAACTCCTGACCTTGAGCGATCCACCCGCCTCGGCCTCCCAGAGTGCTAGGATTACAGGCGTGAGCCACCGCGCCCGGCCAGTCTTTCTGACTTATGTCAGAATTAACAGCATTTAAAGATAGCATGCTATCTGAAGCTTTGGGTGGGAAGTGAAGGAAGTGAAGGGACTAGAGATCCCAGGTAATATGTTCAACATTTCTTCCTATCCATAAGGCTTTAGAAGAGAAAAATGATCTCAGAGTTGAACATTTGGCTACACAGATAGTATTGGGGGATCATTTTGATTTCTGGACAATGGCCTAAGACATTGGAATGATGGATCCTGGATGATATAGCCCCCAAATATTCTCACTAAAGGGGGAATATTTGTTTGTTGGGAATAGTACTTCTCAAAATGTGGTCTGCATTAGAATTACTGCCCAGAATACCAATTCCTGGGCCCTACGACCAACCGACTAAGCCTGATGGAAAAAAGGAGTTGGAAGTCACTGAATCTGCACCTATAAATTAACTTTACAGGTGCTCTTTATGCATTATGAGCTTTAAGAATTTATGGTCTACTAGATAGTTTTTCTGTCAATTAAACAGCACTAAACTAGGGAGAGGGTGAGAGAAAATACTTTAAGGTACAGGTGTAATGGAAAGAAAGAAAACTATATCAAATACTTAATAAAAATAAACAGCAATAAAGAAGAGAGTAAATGTACACTTACATATGAATGTGTGAAACAGGTAATACAATTACCTGGTAACACGAAGTAATACACATTAATCTTATCAAGATTACAGAGACTTTCTGGGTTGAAACTCAAAATTGGAAAATGGTGACTTGAGGGTGAGTCCTATCCAAAAAGAATAAATCTTTTCATTGGGAGAGTTTTACTATATATCAAAGTGTGTATACTGTGGAAGTCTGAAAATTAGATTTTAGAGTCCGTTTTCATGAAGATAACAGGAAAAGAACAGAGGTGGTCACAGTGAGTGTATATTACAAGTAGTAGGGACCAGTTATAGAAATGAACATGTCCAGACCAAGAAAAGATACAAAGCCAACCCCACAGTATCTGCAAAAACATTCCTTTGGCTAAAAGAAGAACATCTGGTAAATTCTTGACTGTCTTTTGGATAATTTCGTTCCTGAGAAAAAGAAAGTATCTAGGGAATGGACATCTGGGGCCTAAACATATAATGAAATGAAAGAGATTGCCCTTTGGGTAGAAAGCTGCCACATTCATTAATTAATAATAGCGAGAGAAGGATAGAACAAGCATAGTCTGAAGTTTGCTTTAGAAAGCAGATTTCAAGAATTTCAAAGAACAGTCATGACATAGCATCATGAGACATCTGGAAGGGAAGTCTACCAGAGAGACTCTCAAAAAAAGCAATTCACATTGTATAGTTAGTTGCAAGTGGCCTAAACAAAGAACAAAAGGACATAATTTAAAAAATCAGTGGTATTGTACAGAGAGCTTGCTGAAATGACCAGATTTTTAAAAGTAGTTAAGTATGTGGCAGAATAATTTATCAAATATTAAATTATTTTTTCATCTTTATTTTTCCATTGCCTACTTAAAAGAGTTTGATCAGGCTACTTTGTTTCTTCACGATTTTATCTAGAATGGGAAACAGAAACTTTTTAGATCTATTGCTCTTCTTTATTTATAGCTTTAAGCTTATTATAGAGATTATGCTATCCATGTCTCTGAAAGGTAGAGATGCGAGTGGTGTAAATAATCTTGTGAGATTGCAAAGGGGATACAGGTTGGTGGGTCCTGAACAGCAAGTTCTCATGTCCCACACTGACCACCCTCCAGGTAGTTCACTAGACCACAGAGAGAATACCTGTGTGATGCAGCTAAGAAGTATGGATAGCAGCCATTGCTGTTACCCAACTTAGAAAAGATGCACATACCCCAGGGAATCAGCAAGGTAGGATCATGTGTGTCAGGTCAAAAAACATCTGAGAAGTCATCAGTAGGACTGATAAACAAGGATATTTCTAATACTCTGGTGCTCTACCTTGAAACTTCTGCACAACTTTGGTAGAAGAGTAAAGAAGCCCAATAATAAGTTATATTGAATTTCCCAACACTTACTTAGTTGTATGATGCTGGGAAAATTAGCTTCTTGTGCTTCCTCTTCCTCTTTTGTAAAATAGGGATAATATATCTCATAAGGTAGAGAAGATTAAATGAGACAATGTAAATATAATGGCAACATGGTGTCAAAGACATAATGGGGACTGGGTTAATAATTGCATTCTTGTTTTTCTTTTCCAAGTTAAAAAATAATTCTTGAGTTTCTGGCTGTGCTGACAACAGAGGGATTATTTCAAAGTCTACATAGGAATAGACTTTTCGAAAAGAAATCCTTAGCCCACCTAAGTCTCTTCCTCCACAAATGAAGGAAACTGGAGGCATATTTTCTTGAAAAGTTGAACAGAGAGGCTATGGATTTGGGGACACCCAGCAAAAAAGTGAAGCTCTGTACTTAAAACAGACGGATTAGGTGAAAGTTGATAGACTGAAGGTAAGATTTTCTATCCCAGCCCATTTGTCCAACTAGCTTCAAAATGTCAATAGCTAGGCTTATGTTTTTCTGGTAGAAGTGTGGAGGATTCTTCTCTGGAGGAAAATAAAAAAAACATAACCGATGTAGAGAAAAGGCCTACGTAGATTGAAATTTGGGGAACTGTAATAAAAAGTCTGAAATACTTCCTGGTCAGTTTAGAGTGATGTATATCACTCAAGAAGCCTTGAATATGTGCATAAAACTTTCAGCCAGCTCTTTAGGACCTCACTTTTAAATGTGAAAAGGAGACAAAGAAGCACTGAATATTGTGGGAAGTACCTAAACTAAAAAAGAGAAATAAAAAACAAACAGAAATGAAAGAGGTACTTGGAAAAAACAGAGATGTTACAAGCAGTAGAAAAAAATTGAAAGAGATTATAAATAATAGCCACAGAGATAAGGGAAGACATTGCATCCATGAGAAGTAATCAGGAAGCTTTAAAAAACAATCAGAAAGCAAGAAAGAATTGTCAGAAATTAAAATATGATATCCAAAATAAAAGAAAAATTGTGAAATATTTGGAAGATAAAGTCAATGAAATCATCCAACAAGTATAACAAAAAAGGCAAAGATATAAAAATAGAAGAAATAAAACTTAGGGCCTCTGCCTAGAAGGTGTTATCTAAACAATGGATTTTTGGGAAAAAGGGAACAGGGAATGTAAAGAAGGCAATTTTTAAAGAAACAGTACAAGAAAAATTCTTAAGATATGCATTTCCTAGTTCAAAAGGTCCATTAAGAATTCACCAAATTAACATAAATTTACAAACACCAATGATAAATGTTAATTTTAGTTTGATCTAGATAGTACAAACAATATATATAAAGATTCTATGTTAAAAATAAGAGTTTGTAGAGAATGGATTAATTTCTTATTCTTATTTACTAATCTAAATTTCAAGGTTTTTTTTTTTTTGATGTAGAATCATATGTCCAGCTCAATAATCAATCAGTTATAAGGTAAGCTAAACAAAGTTTCAGTCATATAAGATCTCAATCTGCATCATGTTTTCTCAGGAAGCTCCTGGAAGATGTACAACACCAAAAATAGGGAGTAAATCAAGACCAGAAAACTTGGGACTGAGGAAGTAGGCTACCCAAAGCAGGAGAAAAGTGAGGCGAATTCCTAGAATGATGACAGAATTTTCAGGACTTCAGCTGTGTGGCAGGATGTAGATAGACCAGCATCTGGAATGGAGTGAAGGGCAGAGGATATCAGACAATTCCAGGTTATCTGACAAGTTTTCTGTGTGTAAAATTGTATAGAGCTGTTGAAAGGGTAGAGAGAAGGCATAGCCACATCTTCACTCTAAACAAATGAGAAAAAGAGGCAGTTTGAACTTTAGTGTAAGTAGGAATTTATACAAGAAAAGATATGAAGATACGTACTGATAACAGACTACCTGTTTCAGCAGTGAATAATATTAATATTTGTATCACCATAATAATAAAAACACTAAATATAGATTTAACCAATGATTGGGACAATAACTATAATGGGAGGAGTGGGGGATGAAGGGGAAGGAAGACTGGAAGAAAGTTAAAATCTTCTTTTTCCATAATACGAAGTCAACTGAGAATGTTTAAACATGATCACACAAAAGATAATAGTAAATATGTACTTTTAAAATGTTTTGTTTTGAACTAATAAATTCACAGGAAGTTGCCAAAAAATGACCAGGAATCTCATGTGTCCTTCACCCAGTTTTACTAGAAACTGCCTTATTCTTTTCCAGAGTGGTTGTACCAGTTTACATTCCCACCAGCATTGTACGAGTGATCCAGCTTCTCTGCACCCTTGTCAGGATTCATTGTTACTGCTATTTTTCGTTTTAGTCATTCTGATAGGTGTGTGGTGGTCTCTCATTGTGGTTTTAATTTGTTTTCTTTTAATGGCTAAGATATTGAACATCTTTTTATCTTCTTATTTACCCTGTGCATATTCTGTTTGGTGAAATGTCTTTTCATGTCTACTGCCCATTTTCTAATTGGATTATGTCATTTTTATTGTTGTTTTGAGAGTTCTTTATATATTCTAGATACTGGCCTTTGTCAGATATGTGGTTTGTAAGATTTTTCTCTCCACCTGTATCTTATTGTCTTTTATCCCCTTAACAGGGTATTTTGAAGAGAAAAAGTTTTAATTTTTTAATATTAATTTTACATTCTATGGAGTATGCTTTCATGTCAAGCATAAGAACTCTTCATATAATAGTAGGCCCTGAAGATTTTCTCTTGTGTTTTCTTTTTTTCTTTCCTCCTTAAATTGAGATATTTTTTCTCATATGGATTTCTAATTGGTCTGGCATTATTGTTTAAAAAGAAATTCAATCTTCCATCAATTTGCTCTTGGGCCTTTATCAAAAGTCACTTGGCCATCCTTGTGTGGGGCTATTTCTGCACTTTTTGTTATGGTCCATTAAATTAAATCTATCCTTCTGCCAATACCACATTGTCTTCATTACTGTAGTTATACAGTAAGTTTTAACATCAGATAAAGTGATTCTTTCTACTTCATTCTCCTTTTTCAAAATTGATTTAGGTATTTTAGGTCCTTTAACTTCTGTATACCTTTTAGAATAATCTTGCCTATATTTACAAAAATTCTTGGTGGGATTTTGATAGGAATTTTGTTAAAACTGTAGATAAATTTGGTGAGAATTGATACCTTTACTATCTTCAGTCTTTCAATCCATGAACACAATATGTTTCTTCATATATTTAGGCCACCTTTTATTTCTTTCATGAGCATTTTATAATTTTCATCATATAGATTTTATAATTTTTTTTAGATTTAAACCTAACTGCTTCATTTTTTTGGGAACAATTATAAATGACATTTTGTTTTTAATTTTGGTGTCCACAGCATGGTCATTGCTAGTATGTAGAAATGGAATTAATTTTTGTGTGTTGATTTTTGTGTGTTAATTTTTGCAGCCTCGCTGAACTCACTCATTAGTTCTAGGTTTTTTTTTTTTTTGGTAGATTCCTTGGGATTTCCTATATAGACAATCATGTCTTCTGTAAATAGGGATAGTATTATTTCTTTCTTTCCAATCTGTATGTTTTTTGTTTCTTTTCCTTGTCATATTATGCTGTCTAGAATTTCTAATGTTATGTTGAATAAGAGTATCGAAAGTTTATTTTGGTTTTTGTATTTCCCAGTTCTATAATTTTTGTTTCTTTTTTATATCTTCTATTTCTTTGATAATATTTCTATTTTTCAATTGTTCCAGGACTATTTGTAATGTTCTAATTTTTATTATGGCTGCTTTAAAATCTGTGTAAAATAATTTCAATATCTGGTTTATCTCAATGTCTTTTGATTATCTTTTTTCATTCAAGTTCAGATTTTCTTGTTTTTAGGTATGTCAGATGATTTTTGGTTATATCAACAAAATTTTAAATATTAGGAAATTCTGTGTCCTATTTAAAATCTTCTGTTTTAGCAAGCAGTCACCCTCTTTAGGCTTAGCAAATATTTCCTGGCTTATTTTGTGGTCTGTTGTTTCAATGACAATTTAGTTTTCAAATCTCTTTCAATGTGATTTTGGTCTGCTTCCATCATTTGATACCATTGGGTCTGTTGTTTGGTATCTGCTTCTGCCACCTGGAGTGGAAGGGCTGAACTGTTTCCTGGGCCTGGTGCCTTTGGGTGGGGGGTAGGAGATGCTGAAACTGCAAGGTAGAAACTTTTTCCTTGGGCTACCAGATGCTAATGGAGTTCCCTCTCCATACCTGCTGGTGCTGCCTATATAATCAGAACATGCTTCCCTGACCTTCTGGTTCTGCACATGTGCGTGTGTGTGTGTGTGTGTGTGTGTGTGTGTGTGTGTCGGGGGGGCTGGGGGAATGTCAGGCCTCTGTCTTTTTCTCAAGTCCTGGTGTCCTTAGTCTACCATCTTCTTTCTACCATTTAAAGTCCTCCTGTGGTTGCCTGCTGTATTATTTCCAGGTTTTTAGTTTTACTTAGAAGGAAAGAACAGGGAGAGACAAATTAATTCCTTCTACATTTTTTAAAACATGAAGATAAATTTTACAATATTAATCAGTAGGAAAATAATTGAAAATAGTTGATTTGGAGAAGCAGAATGCAAAGGAGAAAGTCTCTGAGGAAGGGCATAGCACTTCTTTTTTCTATTGTACATCTTTTAACACTCTTTGACTTTTAAAACTATCATAGCTGTCATTAGTGTAGTAGGCAGAATAATGATCCCCAAAGATGTCTTGCTCTAATTCCTGGAAATTGTGAATAGGATGAAATATTATTCCTGTGAATACGTTACCTTACATGGCAAAAGGGACTTTGCAGATGTAATTAAAATTACTAATCAACTGACATAAATATAGGGAGATTATCCTGAATTATTCATATGGGCCCAGGATAACCATATGAATCCTTAAAAGCAGACAGCAGGGACAGGGAAGGAAAGCAGAAGACAAAATCAAAGAGACATGCTCCTCTGGCCTGGAAGAAAGCAAACATTCATGTTCTGAATTGCCAGTGCTGAGGGTCAACCTTTAACAGTGAAGAGTGGTCTCCAGCTGACAGGAAAGAAATTCGTACCTTAGCTCTACAGCTTCAAGGGATGGAATTCTGCCAACAATCTGAATGAGCCTGGAAGTACGTTCTTCCCCAGGGCATCCATCTGAGGCCCAGCTTGTGGACACCTTGATTCTGTCTTATGGCACCCTAAGTGAAGGACCCATTTGAGCTCACCCAAACTTCTGACCTACAGAACTGTGAGATAACAAATGGATGTTGTTTTAAGCCACTAAGTTTATAGAATTTTCTTATGGCAGCAATAGAAAGCTAAGACATTGGTATAGAAATTCATTTAAAAAGAAACATATAAACAATATAAAATAAACAATCACACCTCTGCAGTACTCTCACTGCACTTAACTCATTACACTATGATTATTTTTATTTCTAGATGTATTCCCTCCTAGATTATGAATTCCTTGAGGGCAGTGGGTTCTGGTGCCTTAGCTACCTTTTTTCCCCTAATGCTTAGCATAGAGATTTATACTAAAAAACTGCTAATAAATTTTTCTTAAAGGAATTAACTTATTTTGATATAAAGTCAAACTAAGAAATACAAAGGCTCAATATTCAATGAGCAACTGAATATTTCTAAGGGATTAAAAAACATAGGGATGTTAATAGTCACATTGTATACAATTTTTTAGAGGATTAACTTATCTAATTTTGAATAAAATTACTATCTACAAAGTAGATATCATAGATGTGTCTAATATCTCTAAATTCTCTAAGAATTTTTAACACTTCATCATGTAAGAAAAATATTTCTATAAGGGGAGTACATTTTTTTTCAAATCAGGACGATTTGGGATGCTAACATAAATTTTTAAAGATGGAATAAAAGATAAAAATATGCCTTTTCTTTTAGCTTACTCATCCACCTTGAAGAGAATAATTCACATATTTTTAGGTTTTAAGGGCTTGATAATGAGTAATAATAAAAGTTTCTTTAAGTTTAGAAATTATAATTTCTAGCCATCTCTCATGAAGGGATTTACATAGATCACTAAATAAAAATGTGTGTACTTCTCCTTATTTCTTGTCATCCGAAATACTGTCATAAATTAATTTTTTTCTCAGCAGTATATTAAAAATGATAGCAAAGGTAATAGTAACAATGATAATAACTAATTCTTATGGAATCCTCATTATGTGCCAGACAGTTTTAAATACCTTGTGCATACAAACTCATTTAATCTTTATAAAAAAAATCTTCCCAAAAAGGCACTGCTAAACCTCCATGGTTTTCCATGGTTGCCAGATCAAATCTTAATCTTGTACTGAGGTAAGTATTAAAATCATTTGGAATGAATAAATTTGAAATGAAAAAGGGACCATACTTCTAAGACATTCAGAAATTCAAATGACCGAATCCATAAATGGAATTTTGACAGGTATACCACTATTATTTCATACACACCCAGTGTTTCTATGTTGCTAAATACAAGACTGCATCAGTCACTTCCTACCATGTTTCATAGGCTATTGCCACATGACAATGTTAATTAGTGTAATGCTAATTTTAAAAAGCATTAGCTTCTGTTACCTTGAGAATATGGTCACTTAGTAAAGATGATATTTCCTTGGGGCTCTTTCCAATGCATAAGCAAATTCAATTTTTGGATATTTTCCCCAGTTTGACTTATGATGCTCAAATAAATTAGCCAATGTACATATCTTAAAAAAAAAAATTCTTAAGATGATGCTAATGTCAATGACAGTGACCATGCATAAGAACTGAGATAGTAAATTCTATGTGGAATAACAGTAAGAGCTACTAATTACTGAGTGACTATTCTGCACTATACAGCCTTCTAGGTGTTTTATATACATTATCTCATTTCACCCTTAAAACGGCCACACAAATTAGTCATTATTATACCTGTTTACAGATGAGGAAAATTATATTTTGAGAAATTAGGTAACTAGCCCAAGTTTATGTATTTCTAAGTGAGTAAGCTGGGATTCAATTCATAGATTCAATGACTCTAAAATTTGTGATCCTCCCTCTACCCTAGACTACTCCTCTGATAAGAAAACAATTTACATTTAGCTTCTAAATAATCTTGCTCAAATTTGGCAAGAATATTTAGAAAATGTTTTCTGCTGAGGAATATGGCTTTTTGTAAATAAGAGGTATATTTGTGAAATTGTGTGTTAAAGTCGTTGTGTAGAAATTTCCAAGGACATCTGTTTATTTTAATGAAAATTTCAATTTTGTCATAGTGCTTCCAAAGAGTAAACTGATTATTAAAGGACATGATTTTCTATTTCATAGGTTAGGGATTATATCTATTAATTTTTCACATCAGAGTGCTCAAGATCAATTCTTGGCTCCACTATTTATTAATACTAGTTGTGTAACATTGGTCAATTTTATGTTCATCTCAGGTTTCTCATCTGTTAAATGGTAACATTAACAGTACTGACTTTATAGAGTGCTTATTAAAATAAAATTAGTAAATGCGCTATCAGAGAGCCTAACAGACAATAGATGGTCAAATAGATGTTAGGTAGCTGTTATCAGGATATAAAATTTCATTCTCTTATAGTTAGAGTCTATAGAAAATATACAAATGGAATAAAATTGAGACTTTGAGCTGCCATCACCCCACCACCCATTTAAGGCATTTATGTAGTATAGCAGATGGCAATGGCTCTTTTCCTCTCCGTTTTCCTTTGAAAGCAGTGCTTACCTCCCAGGACGGAGGCTTAAGGTACCATCACTCATGTTGTCGATCTACCTTGCAGCCGGATGCAGGAGCATATTCCTAAACAAAGATAAGTTTACTTGGGGACCTAAAGCTCAGTTTTTCTACTGGAAAAGAAAATTCTTTTTTTTTTTTTTAAGAAAGAGATAACCCAGAAGAATTTTCCCTCTTGTCTCATTTGGATGTGACAGGATATAGTGCCTAAAACAGTAGCAGTCTTTTGGGGATTATGTGACGGGATTAGCATAAGGTGAAAGCTGAAGATGGCAGAAAAGAAACAATACGTATTAGTTTTCTAGTTATGGACTGTTGTAACAAAGTGCCACAAACTGTGTGGCTTGAAACAATAGAAATTTGTTGTCTTACAATTCTGGAGGCTAAAAGTCTGAAATCATGGTGTCACCAGGGCCATGCTTCCTCTGAAACCTATAGCAGACTTCTTTCTTGCCTCTTCCTAGATTCTGATGCTTTGTCAGTGAGCTTTCACATTCCTTGCCTTGTAGGTACGTCCTGTCTTGACATGATCTTCCTGTGTGTGTTCAAGTCATCTTCCCTCTGTGGGTCTGTCTCTGTGTACAAATTTCCCCTTTTTGTAAGGATATCAGTCATATTGGATTATGCCCCATCTTAATGACCTCACTTTAACTTGCTTACCTCTAAGACCCTGTTGTCACGTAAGGTCACATTCTTTGGTACAGGAGGATAGAATTTCAACATATCTTTTTGGGGGGTAAAGGGGATACAATTAAACCCACAACAGAATGGAAAGCCACAGTCCTGGCTGACATCACTGGGTCATAGCAGTAACCCTAGTACTACTTTTTCTCTTGATTTCTCTGTTATATGAGACATTTTGTTACTGTAAGTTAAGCTACTTTTAGATGAGGATTCTGTTACTTTAAGCTGGAATCACCCTAACCGACCCATATAATTTAGTCTTTGAATTTTCATAATAACCTACAAAATATGTTACACAGAATAATGGAAGATGCAGCCTATGAACTTCATCTATCTGGCTCCAAAGCTAAAGTATTCAATCATTCTGCTATACTGCCTCATTCATTCATTTATACATGGCTCCTTCTATCCTTTATAATTCTAACTTAGCACAGTATCTTTTATCCCAGTAGAAACCTAATAAATATTTGCAGAGTTGAATTTACTTAAATTGAATTCTTCTTCACAGGAAAATATCCTCCTCATCCCAGAAAGATAATGGAGCAATGAAAAACCTATCAGCTTTAGGATTTTTGATATTCATGTCTTTCCGAATGCTTTCTCTCCCCAAATCCAGCTTTCTAGATATAAATATGTAGCTTCTCCTCCAAAGGAAAGTACTGGTGTGATGTAAGCAGTTCCCGATCCGACTCCAGCTCTCTCTTCACCGTTTGCTCACCCACCCCTACCCTACCAAGGGAAATTCACAGGAAGACAGACTAGCCAGCTTAGGTCATCTTGCTCTGGAAGGCAGCATAAAGCCACTTTTTAAACTATGTGTAATGCCAGAAGCAAGTACTGTTTACTCTACAGCTCTAGTGTTTTGATCTCTGGTTCTTAAGATTCCTCTTTTTTAAGATTTTTTTCTTGTATACAAGTCTCCCTCTTCTGGGTAGGTAAAAAGGACATTTCTTGGTATATCTATTTTAAATCAGAAGAAAATGTTCCTTGAGGTCATTTGAAGTCAGAAAAATAATACTGCTTAATTTAAAGTTCTATTTTAGTCCCTTGAGTTTTGTTTATGGAAAGGAGGCTATGTTTAGTGAATCTTAGTCTTTGTCTCATCTCTGTCTCTCTATCCTACACTTAGTATATCAAATAAGGCATTTGTGTGTCATTTAGAGACTCACTTCTGGTTGGAGACAGAGCCATATTAACAAATAATAATGGTGTATAAAATGTGATACCCCTTAGGTATGTACAAGATCCTATGG
Organism: Varecia variegata; assembly: GCA_028533085.1. Classification (NCBI taxonomy): domain Eukaryota; kingdom Metazoa; phylum Chordata; class Mammalia; order Primates; family Lemuridae; genus Varecia; species Varecia variegata. The sequence continues at coordinate 126,747,569 of CM052438.1, read as the reverse complement.
AGACGTAGAGAAGGAACAATTTTATTTCCTTTTTTTTTTTTTTTGAGACAGGCTCTTGCTCTCTTACCCAGGCTAGAGTGAGTGCAGTGGTGCAATTAAGCTCATTGCAACCATGAACTCCTGGGCTCAAGGGATCCTCCCACTTTAGCCTCCCAGGTAGCTAGGACTACAGGCATGCACCACCAAGCCCAGCTAATTTTTTATTTTTTGTTAAAGACAGGGTCTTGCTATGTTTCCCAAGCTGGTCTTGAAATCCTGGCTTCCAACAATCTCCCCACCTTGGTCTCCCAAAGTGCTATGATTATATATGTGAGCTACATATGTGAGCTTCCTTTTACTTACATAAATTCTCAATCAAATAGAAGTACACATTGTTTCCACATTTCGTGCCCTTTCTCTAGAGAGCAGGCAGAACTTAGAGAGGCCTCCGGAGAGGGACCCAAAATCCATCTGCAAGCAGCAAAGATACTGCTTACCCCCTGAGCCCCATCCCTGAGCACTGGGCTGTAGAACTCTCCTGTGTTGTTAAGTTCTGTGCTATAATCTTGCCTGCTTCCAGCCTGATGCTTATGCCTCCCCTTGGAAAGCTCACAATGTCTGTTTGGGGGTAACTTTAAAGGGAATGTCACCTCAGTGACACCTTTGTGGTTTTCCATCAGCATCTTCCATTAAGTACAGCCAAGTGAGTGTCTGATGGACTGTGTGGAAGAGGCAATTTCCCAATTATGAGGAACTTCAATCGTTTTAACAGCCTCAAACCCTGTCATACACTTCTACTGAAGGAAGATATTGCTTTTCAGCTTGTCACAAAGTATGATTCCCTCACATAATAGCTTTCCGTACTTCAGTGTTTACCTTTAAAAGTCCACCTGCTACTTCCATGTCACTGGCAGCTGTTGTTAAATTAAATTAAATTTCTAAGTAAAATCAACAGTTCAGGTTTTTGGGGATTCAGGATAAAAGAGTTTTGCAAATGTCAAGTTACTTTGTCTGGGTTCATTCCTAGAAGGTTTCCTCTCTTTTTATCCACTCTCTATAACTAATTCCAGACTATAAAGATGTCTCAAAGTTCTAGAATGACTCCATATTGTCTGCATTCCATTGTTTTTCACACACTTAGCCATTTCTTTAATCTCTCCCACAGAGAGGAAATTCTACCCAGCCTTATTTTTTTTTCTTTCAGTGGAATTTATTTGTATAAAATGAAATGCACCTTCAAAAGCATCTTAGTAAATGGAATTTCTCTTTCACAGCTGAATACACTTATAGTTAGAAAAAAAAAACAAACCATTGTCAGCTACAGCACATTAGTAGACTTTATGATCTGGAAGGGACTTCAGAGGTGCTATTGTCTGATAATTTGCAAATCAAATCATACTTCAGCCACAGTGGTCATTAATTACCAGGTAGCATATGGAACGAGGAATAAGAAGAAGAGGAATCTGAGCCTCACACTCTTACCGAGGGGAATGGTGGAAGGAATAATCACAAAAAGGCAAATAATTTGCTGTACTGATTAGTGGGTCAGTGGATAGAGAACATAGATCTAAATTCCAGATGAGGAAAATGGGACATGGAGAGTCAAGTGTTGCTCAGTGTCATGTGGCTAGCCATCAGCTGTTTGGAGAAGCAAATTCTGAGTCTCTTCACTGTGCTCTTTATGTGTTATGCCATAGCTGTTGTTTGGGCCATGCTTACACCAAGTAAGACCTTGTCCATAAAGAGAAATGGAACCTGCCTTTCTTTTCTTAAGGGCACAGTCTTTGGAGTCTGAGAGGTCTGACTTTGAATTCTTCCTTCTCTCCTATGACTTGGGGCAAGATGTCAGGTTGCTAAGCTTCAATTTACTTCATCTTTAATATGGCAATAATAACAGTAAATGTATACCATAATAGGCACATCTAAAATAATAAATACATGTACTTTTTTTGCTGAAGCCTGACAACATGCTTAATAAAAGTTGTCATTATTATAAAGATTTTTTTAAAAATTCATGTGTAATTTCTGTAGGCCTGTGCATATTAAATAATAGATACTAAATAACTGTGAGTTTTCCCCTTATTTCATCTATGTTAAGGTGGGGGACTTCTACTGCTTCCACTTTATTCTTAGGATCCTCATAAAACCCTCCTTTCTACTCTGGCCTTGGGACTATCACAAAAAGCGATCTTAACAGCAGTCTCTTTGAAATTCCCTTGAGACTTTTTAGCAATGAGAAGGCACCATCATTTCCTACCAATCAACCATGACATTTTCCTAGAATGTAATCAAATATCATCACTCTAACAAAACATTGCCAGATGCCTACATTTTCTTCTAATAATATAATCAATTGTCCTTATAATCACATTCTGTCTTAGACATGAACATCATCTTTCAAATGCTTGGTAGGCCTATTTTTACTGATTTATCATCTTTAATCAATCGCAAGGTCTTATTGAGTATGCCTTGAGCTCCTTCCCGTCAGTCCCATTGCTACAGTGTTGGTTCAGTCGTTGTTCATTTTTTCCTTACCCTCGATAGTTCTCCATGGAAGTCAGGCCCTCTCACTGGTACCAGAATGGTCTTCCTCAAACGTGATGATGATCTCATCATTCCCTACTGTTTAGTTTAACTGATAATTAAAACTCATCAATTACTTAATGTGGGTATTCTTGCTATCCATACTCAATGATTTACTTTAGGGTGAAAATTAAAATCCTTTATGAAGACTAACCCCTTATGTTTATAATCTGGCCTACTGCCACTTCTACAGCTTTGTCTCTTGAAACTTTTTTGACATCTGCATTCCCATCTATCCCCTCCACACTGTTGCAAATTATGTTATATATATATATGAAGTGCTTTTCTACTACATTTATATCTCATGCTGCCCTCCATGTCATTTGTCTCCTTATATTACTCATTTAATTCTTGATACTTCTAAATCATTGCTGTGGTAGGCAGAGTAATGGCCCTCCAAAGATGTTTATCACTAAATCCTTCAAATATTGTACTATGTGTGGTGCTTAATTTTATGTGTCCACTAGTCCAGGCCACAGTACCTAAATACTTGAATACATTATTTCCATATATCCAGAACTATAATATAATAAATTTGTGTTGTTTTAATTCATTAAGTTTATAGTTTGCTACAGCTAATACAGATTTTGGTACCTGGAAGTGTACCTGGGGTGTTGCTATGTAAATACCTAAAATGTGGAAGTGGTTTTGGAATTCAGCAGTTGGTAGAAGATGGAAGAATTCTGAAGGACATGATAGCAAAAGTCTAAATTTCTTAAATAGAGTATTGGTATGAATACAGCTATTGACCATTCTGCTAGTGAAGACTTGAAGGACATAAGAAGCACAGTAGAGAAAACCTGTATTATCTTAGAGAACATTTAAATCATCATAAACAGACTATCGGTAGAAAAATGGCATTAAAGTGCTGCTGGTGAGGTGTCAGAAGAAAATGAGGAACATGTTACTGGGAAATGGGGGAAAAGTGATCCTTGTTATATAGTGGCAGAAAGCCTGGCTAAGTTTTGTCCTATGACTATACAGAAAGCAGAACTGAAAAGCAATGAAATTGGTTATTTACCTGGGTAGATTTCCAAGCAAACTATTGATGATGTGATCCAGTTTCTTCTAAATAAGAGATAAAAGAAATAGATTAAGAAAAGAACGATTAAGCAAAAGGAATCAGGACATTATGATTTGGGAAATTCTCAGCCTTTTCAAATTGTAAAAGATGATAAAACTAGAAGATTCACTGTCAGGAAATCATGCTCTGGACAGAAAGCCAAGGGTGTGGCTGATTCACTTTTTGTTAGTGACTTGGAAGGATAAAAAAATGTCGGGCTATTCAGTCACATGGGAGGCTCTTGGAAGCGATTAGGAATGTGACTCATGGATCCCTTCAGCCATCTAAGCAGAAGTCAAGAATAGACATGGAATTATATAGGAAAGATGTATGGAGCAGCCTCTTGTCTAATGGAATGAATTCCTGAGACATATATAAGAGATCCAAAGGATCGCAAAAATGTTTTATCATCAAAAACACTGTCAGCTTGGACTGAAAAAGACAGAAAGAAGATAAAATAAAAGAAGGCTGTTATACACCAAAAATTCTACAAGAGAAGACAGGCTGCTGAAATGACTTAGCTGCAAACATATGCTACCCTTCATGAAAAAGAATACTATGCCTCTAAGGTCAGGGCTAGGAGCCCAGAGGGCAGAGCTAAGAACCACTGAGGAGTATTCCCAGGCTTTAAAACCTAATAAAGTTTGTACAGCTGTAATTCAAAATGCTTGGGACCAGTGACTCCTTTTTTCCTTTCAATTTTCTCCCTTTTTAAATGGGAGTGTCCACAACTCTCATTCATTTGGAGAAAATAGAACTTGTTTCTTAAGTTCCACGGGTTCACAGCTTAAGAGGATCTCACCCATACCTGATTTAGATGATTTAGTTGAAAAAATTTGGGACGTCTGCACTGACAATTGATGAAATTTTACAAACTGAGTTGATGTCATAATCTGTCAAGATTTATAGGGATGTTGGCATGGGGTGAACTTAATTTGCATACAGAATGGATGTGAATCTTAGGGGGCCAGTGTGGACTGTCATAGGCAGAATAATGGTACCCAAATATGCCCACCTCCTAATTCCCAAAACCTGTGAATGTTCCCTTACATGGCAAAAGGGACTTTGTAGCTTTGATTAAGCTTAACATATTGAGATGGGAAGATTATCCTAGATTATACAGGTAGGCCCAATGTAATTACAGGGTCCTCATAAGAGGGTGGCAGGAGTATCCGAGTCAGAGAGATATTCGCAGACTCTACCCTCTGACTTCAAAGATGAAGAAAGAGGCCACCAACCAAGGAATGTAGGTGGCCTCTATAAGGTGTAAAAGGTAAGGAAACAGATTTTCCCTTGGAGTCTCCAGAAGGAATACAGTCCTGCCAAGATCATGATTTTATCCCAGTAAGGCATTTCACGCTTCTGATCTCCAGAGCTGTAAGATGGTAAATTTGTGTTGTTTTATGCCACTAAGTTTCCAGTAATTTGTTATAGCAGCAATGGGAAACTAATGCAGCCATTTTTATATGAAGACTTTTCAAGACTTTTCCACTTGTATTCTTTATGAAAGTAATCACTTCTTCTTCTGAAATGCTTTAGCATTTTAATCTTACTTTTGTTATTGTACTTATAACACTAATTAATTTTTATTTTTAAGGGTAATGAATTAGATTGAACTCCTCATTCCCTTGCTTGGCTGCTATATTCTTTAATCAGCATCCCCCCTTTTAAGCTATGTAAATTCTTAGCCCCTATGTCACATTCTCATCAAATTACCAGCATCATTTTTCACAGATCTAGAAAAGATAATCCTAAAAATTCATATGGAACCAAAAAAGAGCCTGAATAACCAAAGCAATATTAATCAAAAAGAACAAATCTTAAGGCATCACATTACTTGACTTCAAATTATACTACAAGGCTATAGTAACCAAAACAGCATTGTTCTGGTACAAAGGAAGAGACACAGATCAATGGAACAGAATAAAGAACTCAGAAATAAAACCATATAGCTATGACCAACTATTTTTCTACAAAGCAGACAAAAATATACCCTGGGGAAAGGACACCTTTATTCAATAAATGGTGCTGGGAAAATTGGATAGCTACATGCAGAAGAATGAAACAGGATCCCTGTCTCTCACCATACACAAAAATTAAATCAAGATGGATTAAAGACCTAAATGTAAGATCTAGAATGTATGGTTTCTGGAAGAAATCATAGGAAAAACTCTTCTAGACATTGGCAAAGGTAAATAATTTATGACTAAGACCCCAAAGGCAAATACAGCAACAACAAAAATAAATAAGTGGGACTTATTTAAACTAAAAAGATTCTGGACTGCAAAAGAAAAAAATCAACAGAGTAAATAGACAACCTACAAAATGGGAGAAAATATTCACAAACAATATATCTGATAAAGGGCTAATGTCCAGAATCTACAAAGAACTCAAACAAATCAGCAAGGAAAAAAAAAAAAAAACTCCGTTGAAAAGTGGGCAAAAGACATGAACATAATTTTTCAAAAGAAGATATACAGATGGCCCACAGACATATGAAACTATGCTCAACATCACTATTGATCAGGGAAATACAAATTAAAACCACAATGAGATACCACCTTACCCCTATCAGAATGGCCATTATTAAAAAGTCAAAAGCCAATAGATGTTGGTGTGTATTCAGTGAAAAAGGAATGCTTATAACCTGTTGGGGGATGTAAATTAGTACAACCTCTATGGAAAACACAATGGCAATTCTTAAAAAACTAAAAGTAGACCTACAATTCAATCTAGGAACACCACTACTGGGTATCTATCTACCCAAAGGCATAAAAAGTAATTACATCAGAAAGATACCTGTATCTGAATGTTTATTGCAGCACAATTCACAGTTGCTAAGATGTGGAATTAACCTAAGTGCACATAAGTTGATGAATGGATAAAGGAAATGTGGTGTGTGTGTGTGTGTCTGTGTCTGTGTGTGTATATATATGGTATATGGTGTGTGTGTATATATATGATGTATATATATGATATATATATGTATATATGGTGTGTATACACACACACACACACACACACACACACCCCACAGAGTACTACTTAGCCATAAAAAGGAATGAAATATTGTCATTTGCAGCAACTTAAATGGAACTGGAGACCATTATCCTAAGTGAAGTATCTCAGGAATGGAAAAACAAATACCACATGTTCTCACTAATAAGCGGGAGCTAAACGATGAGTACACATGGTCATAAAGTGGTATAAAGGACACTGGAAACTAAGAAGCAGGGAGGTTGGGAGGGCTGAGGAATGAAAACTTACCTATCAGGTAAAATGTACACTATTCTAGTGATGGACATACTAAAATCCCTGACTTTAGCATTATATAATTCATCCATATAACAAGAACACTTGTGCCCTCTAACATTTTGAAATAAAAATTATAAAAATAAACAAAAAACCCTCAAAAAGCCTCAAAGTCACCTAATTCCTATAAAAAGACAAAATGTAAACATTTCAAACCCAACCAATGGGAAACAGCTAAAGCAATTAACAAAACAAAATGCATACTTTTAATATCTTCATTATTAAAGAATAAAAAGACTAAAATCAAGAAATTTAATATTTATCACACTAATTTAGAAGATAAAGCAATTAAAAATCATGCTAAATGTAAGTAGCATGAGAGAATCAATAACTTTTGAAATTAACAAAATTAAAAATAAATATATATTAGAAAAATTAATTCCAAAGTTGTCATTTAAAAAGGCTAATAAAATATATAAAGCTTAAGCAAAACAGTGAGAGAGTAAAAGGAGTTGTAATTAGGAATGAGAAAAAATATATACAGTGGATCTTTGAACAACACGGGGTTTAGGAAGACTGACCCCCTGCACAGTTGAAAATCCACATGTATTTTTTGACTCCCCAAAACTTAACTACTAATAGCCTACTGTTGATTGGAAGCCTTACTGATAACGTAAACAGTCTATTAGCATATAACATGTATTATGTATGTTATATGCATTATATACTGTATTTTTACAATAAAGTAAGCTAGAGAAAAGAAAATGTTATTAAGAAAATCATGAGGAATAGAAAATAGGATTACAGTATTGTACTGTATGTATCAATACCATAAGTTTATGTTCTCTGTTTACAAGATAAGTCTTCTGTCTGTGAGCAATCACAGCTATAGCTGTCAATCTATGGTACATATCAAGCAATTCCAATTTTTCTTGTAATGTCATGACTTTCTCTGCTTCTTAGGAACACTTCCAGCATTACTAGTGGCACTTTGTGTGGGCCTTATGGTGTTATTCGAAGCTTAACGTTATTGCACAAAAGATGATGAAGAATGTGCCAGAACCATGAGAGATCACTTTCTGCTGCTATATGCAATTTATTAGAGAGATGAACTGATCTCACCACAATAGCAACAAAAGGTGGCTATAAAATTATTATAGTCATACCATATATACTATAGTTAACTTTATGCAGTTATGATTTAATACTGTATTCTTTTAACTTTTAATAATAGATTTGTGTATATTTTATGGTAGTAAATGATAATATAGACTATTCTCTACATATATGTTATGTATTCATGACATATGTAACTTTTTCTTAATTTTTTGATATTTCTACATGGTTCATCTGCAAGTTTTTCAAGTTGTCACAAATCTTCAAAATTTTTTCCAATATATTTTAAAAAATCTGCCCATAAATGGACCCACGCTGTTCAAACCCATGTTGTTCAAGGGTCAACTGTATACTCAGTGATATACTTCCTCTGAAATTGAAGAAAACATATATGAGAATATTATACACAACTATTTGACAAAATTTTTTTTAATCTAGAAGATATAGATAATTGTCTAACAAATATTATGATGGTTAACTTCATGTGTCCAGTTGACTGGGTTAAGGGATGCCCTAATAGCTGGTGAAGAATTATTTATGGATGCATCTGTGAGGATATCTCCCGAAGACCTTAGCATTTGAGTCTAGTCATATACTGAGTAAAAAAGATCTGCCCTCACCAATGTGGGTGAGCATCATACATCTGTTGATGGTCTGGATAGAACAAAAAGGTGGAGGAAAGGCCAATGTGCTCTGTTTAAGATGGGACATCTATCTTCTCCTGCTCTCAGACATCTGTGCTTCTGGTTCTCCGGCTTCTGGATTTGGATGAAGACTTTATGCTATTGGCTCCCCTGGTTCCCAGGCCTCCTGGTTTGGACTGAAGCTACACCGCCAGCTTCCCTGGGCCTCCAGCTTTTGCAGACAGCAGACCTGGGACCTCTCCGTCCCCATAATCATGTCAGCCATTCTCTCTTTATGTATAAATCTCAATATCTCTCTCATACTTTATATATAATATTTCTATTGGTTCTGTTTCTCTGGAGAACCCTGACTAATACACATATTAAAGATGAGCTTTTAGAATGGTGTTTGATCAGTCACTAAAGATTAGAAAAGTAGAATCATAGATGTGAACTTTGGACCTTGACCATCCAAGTACCATCTAAGGGAGTACAAGTCCTTCTCTGTTATGAGCTACCTGCAGCAGACCAACATATACCATCATGCAGTTACAATTCTATGTACAGTCCTCCTGCAATATCTGCAGGAGATTGGTTCCAGAAACTCCCGTGGATACCAAAATGCACTGATGTTCAAATCCCTTATATAAAATGCTGTAGTATTTGCATATAAACTATGCATATCCTCTCCATACTTTAAATAATCTCTAGATCACTTTTAACTAATACAATGTAAATGCTATGTAAATAGTTGTTATAGTATATTTTTTATCTGTATTATTTTTTATTGTTGTATTGTTATTTCTTATTGTTTTTATTTTTTGAATATCCATGGTAGTTGAATAAACAGATATGGAACCCTCAGATTTAGAGGACCAACTGTAATTCCTTGTATTTTTAATTACATATTTTAAAATAACATTATCAATATCTGTATTCTTATGAAAGTCTGCCAGAAGAAAGAGAAATTAATTTCAAGTATTTAATTCTCTCTGATCATTGGGTCTTGCTATAAATTAGAACATTGGAAGTATGGTTGTTCCTATTTTTTTCACTTGTATATATGAGTCAGAAGTGGTTATTCCCTCCCTATGCTAAGCCTGCAAGGCTGAGGTCCAGACTTTGATGCATGGTAAGTTAAACACACAAAAATGATAGTGAAACTGCAATGGGATTTCTTGGTACTCAGGCCCATTCTCTTTGCTATAGACACCAGTGACCAACCTCACTTGGTCCCTGTATGGGTTAGCAAAACTGATCAGCAGACTATGAAACACAATAGTCCTCCCTTATCCTTGGAGGATTTATTCCAAAACCACAGTGGATGCCTGAAACCACAGATAGTATGGAGCCCTCTATATACTATGTTTTTCGATCTGGTAACCGAAATGGCTCCTAAATGACTGATGGGCAGGTGGCATGTACGGTGTGGATACACTGGACAAAGACTCAGTTCACCTCCAAGGTGAGATGGAGCAGTACAGCAGAGGTTTCATCCCACTACTCAGAAGCGTGCACAATTTAAAACTTATTAATTTTTTATTTCTGGAATTTCCATTTAATTTTTTTTTCACCTAGGCCCACCCACCCACCTTAATATGTTTGGACTGAAGATGACCATGAGTAACTGAAACCATGGAAATGCCAATAAGGAGGGACCACTGTAATTTCTGCTTGCAATATCTCATTTATTTTCATCACATTATCACAAATGATATATATTTAATGTAACTGGACAAATAAGGAAATTGAGGTTCAGGGAAGTATAATGACTTGACCAAAGTGATAAAATCAGTTGAAGAACATAGACAAAAACTCAGTGTTCTTTCCTAGATAAGTACTTTTGAAATTATTTCCTTCTCATTCTGTGAGAATTTAACAATTAACCTATAACCATGTCATAACAGAGATCAGTAGTCTTCAAAATCTCTTTTGGAAATTAAGTTATAATTGATTTATCAAAATGACTTACTCATCAGAGTACATTTTTGTTTATTATTTCTCTAATAATTAAATGCAATAGAATTCTCTGATGTGTTTGTGTCTGAAGTTCTTTGAGGCTCATTAAGTAGAGCATTTGTCATTCTTTTATGCAACTCAGTTGGAAAATCATCATCTGTAAATTATATTACAGGCTAGTTGAGTGTCAGAAACAGTATCATCAATGTTTTCTTTGAGGTAATAAAGACCACTTTAAGTTGTGTGTCAAAAAAATTCTTGCTATCTGGAAACAATGTTAAAATTATATTCCTGCCATGTACATATTAGATATCTTCAATATATATTTATTGCATGCACTATATCTCTTATAAGCCTAGAATTTTCACCTTATCACGTCTCAAGCCAAAAATCACTCCAAATGATACATGAAGCTCATGACTCCAAAAGCTACACCTTTACTTGGGTTCCTGGGTCCCATGTTCTGTTTCAAATTTCCAGTTGCATATTTTTCATGAATTTCCTTTGTTTATCTCAAAATCCACCTCGTGAATCTGACACCATTCATGGTTTCCCTGTGCAAACCAGCTTCCCCCTGTTCTCCAGCTCTCTTTTTGGTATTTTCTTAGTAAACTGAGCTAGAAATGTTGGTGTTATCTTTACTTGCTGAGCCTTATAGCATCAAATCTTTCCCCCTAAATGTCCCACTGACTCTATCTCTGAAATATCTCTTGCATTCATCACATCTTTATAATACTTTTGTCAAACACGTATAGTGCTCATTATATCCAATAGCAACAAATTTAATCAAGCAATTCTCTGGGGACACACAGCTATTGAACCCTGGAGAAAGGATTCAACACCAGGCAGTCTGGTTCTGGCGGGTCTCAGTGACTGCACTGTGCTGCCTCCCATGGTCTGCCCATCCCAGTACTGCCAACACGATTCAGGTCTGGTTGGTAATCTCCCAAATGTTCTTTCTGCATCTAGTAATTCTATTCTTCCAAAACACTAGAAAAGGGTAAATGGGTAGGGAAGGAGGCAAGAGAAATCCTTTTTCCCTTATTATTTTATTCTCCTCCCATATTAAACCTTTGGAAACTCCCTTCACCTAACCCCTCTCCTTCCTACCTCACAATTCCCCCAGTTCATACATTTCCTTCATGATGTCATCCCACCTCCTCCTACTGTCACTTTCCTTCAAGTAGTCTTATCAGTCTCAACTGATGTGGTGCACTGTCCTACCTCAGTGCCTTTATTTGTGCTATTCCCAGCTTTTGAAATGCCTTTTCCATGTCACACCACATGTTCAGTCCCATAAGTTCTTCAAAGTCAAGTTTTTCTTTTAAAACCCTCCTCCCCCAAAACTTTCTTGATTCCTAAATGAAGTAATCTCTCTCTGTCTCTTCCTCTCTCCTTTGTGTTCTCACAATACCTCTTTCGTGGTACTGTAGATAAATCATTCCAGGGTTCTAGGGAAGTCAGGGGCTCACAAAACTGGAAAGAACAATTCAAGGTAGGAAGTAGAAGAAGCATGGAATGTCAGTGTTAGGTAAATCATCTACTTCAAACACCTTTTACAGGTAAGGACCTTAAGAACTTATGAGAGCAAGGGACTTGTTATGAATTAGCAGAAACTACTGATTCTGAATTCAGGGTATTTTATCAGTGCTATTAATATGCCTCATCCATTCATACAATCAAATGGTTAACAGCCACTAACCAAATAGAAAATTTGGAAAAATATCCATGGAACACTACAAAGAAGATTAATAAAATATTCCATGTGTTAGATTCCATTTATATAAGATCATGGATGTATATGTATGCCTGGGTGTTTAGGTGTGCATGAGAGAGAAGAGATGTATGTGCAGAAAAATGTTCACCGAAGTTTTAAAAACGTTTGTGTTTGGATGATACATTTTCTATACCATTTTTGGTATCATTTAAAATATTCACAAGAATGCATTATATTTATGATTAGTAAAAACACAAAAGGGCTGAATTACTATTTGGGATCCTCCAAATATTTGCTTGGGAGATACAACACAGATTGTATTAAAGGATTCCTATCATTTTTTTTTTAATTTCTATTTTGATGGTATATTCAGGAAGGACTTTTTAACCAGGTTGCAAGGACAGAACCTACTAGTTTCTCTGTTCCTCAAATTCAGTCTTAGGTAAATTAACAAAGTTGCTGTAGTTGTTCTTTATTCTACTCACCATTCAAAAAAGCAAGAACACCATTACCCAATATAACATTCCCCTCCCCCCAGGTGTCCTATGACCATATTAGCCAAGAAGACTGAAACTCTCCTGTGTATTTCTTTTAACAATTGGCACAATATGTTTATAAGCAATTTAAAATATGGCCAAAGGGGACATTAATGGACTAAAAAGCCATACTTTAAATAAGTTCTATTTAAAGCTCCCATCATACTTAGGGGGTCTTCCTGGGACCAGGTGTACCATAAATTTTAACAGCATTCCTGATTGCCCTTTTAAGCATATTTCACTAAATCTCTGACTGTTCCTCATTACAGGGAAATGAGAATTTTATCTAAACAAAATATTTTGAACATTTTGAGAGCAACAGATTTTTTATTTTTCAGATGCACATTCTTTGATTGTTTGTCCTGGTTCCCCTCAGACTGTACACATACTTCTGCCTAGTTTCAGCATCTTTCCTACCCACTTCAGAGTCCGTGTGAATCTGCTTATCACGACTCCATGGAATTGCAATTTGGGCAGCGTTTGCTATTTCTCACTGCTGAGGCAGTGCCATGTGGTCCCAAAGCATGGGCCTTGGAGCCAGGCGGACCTGGGCTTGTGCCTTGATCCTACCCACTGCCAAGTGACCTTAGATAATATGCTCAACTTCTTTGAACTTCTATTTCCTTGTATGAAAATGGAAGTAATTCTGAATCCTGGTCCTTGTGAGAAATTTGGGAGTCAGGGAAGGTGTTTATAAAGTGCTTAACAGTGACTGGCATGTTGTAGGTTCACTACAATGTGTGGCTATTAAAAATATAATGAAAACCTGTCCACCTTCTCTCCTATGGGATGCCACAATGATTTTCCTCTATGAAAATTATGATATGAAAACTGATAGATGGTGCATGGTCTTTTCCACAGTAAAATTAATCATTTGGATTTTAAAGCATTGTATTTCTAAAAGTACCTCTGCATATATTATCACAACAATCCTATGAGGGATATATTTACATATATATATTCATATTAATATATGTACATATATATGCACACACTATATACACACATATATGTATATAAAATATCCACATTTAACAGATCAGAACATTGAGGCTCAAAATGTTAAGCCTGAAAGTACCTTAGGTAGGAAGAGGGGAGGTTAGTAATAGAACCCAGGTGTTCAGAAATGAAGAGAAATTCTTTGTAGAGTACATCCATAGCGTCCCCCTATACAAGCACAACTACTTACTCAATTCAAAATATAAATAAGCTTGAGTCCCTCCTATATGTCAGGCATACTTCTAGAAATTTGTACAACTATATCATGTAATCTGGGTAGCAACTCCCTGGAGTAGGCATCATTTCCATTTTACAGATAAGGTCAGTTGACTTGCCTGTGGTCACGCAACCACTAAGGGAAAATCTTCCCTTTGTCCCCTGAAAGTTCACAGAAAAATCAACTTAACAAAAGGCAGATTAATTGGAGGAAAGGCATATAAATTTTTATTAACATGTACGAGGGAGCCTTCAGGATGAAGATCCAAAGATACAGTGGAAATTGTCCTATTTTTATGTTTAGGTTTAACAAAGCATAGACAGCCTTGTAAACATATGATTAGACAAAAATGGTATGCTCTCATGTTGATAGACTGAGTGGGGAAACCCAGTAAGGCCTGTCTAGATTCTTCTTGGCCTCTCTGAGCATGTGTTTGTTTCTTCTGGGTAAGGACCCTCTCTGGAATGGGAATCTTATGACCTGTAGTCAAACAAGATAGGTCAAAAAAATTTTTTTGGCCAGTTTTTACGAAGAAAGTCAGGGGAAAAGTTAGAATAATATTTTTAGGTTTTATGGCTGGCTTTGGGAAAAAGGAGTTTCGATTTCTATGACCTAGCTTGCAGAAGGGAGGTTCTGGTCCTATGCCTAGCCTCAGGGGGAAATGGAACTAAGAAACAGGAGGGCAAGAAAAGGTCAGAAAAAAACTCTTTTGGTTTTGAGACTGTGTCTGAGGTCTTTATTTGGGGGTATTGTTTTCTGAGTCCCAACAGTTGGATACAAAAATGTTTGAAAAATATTGGATCGAATGGTCAGTGAATCCTAACCAGTTCTAAACTTTCAAGATTCTTCTCCCTTAAGATATTGCTCATGTGGGATTCTTCTGACTTTTGAAAGTGAAGTGTTTTCAGAATTTTTGAGAGTAGAAAACTAAGCATATCAAGAGAGTACAAAACTAAACAGCAATAAGAACACAAATGCTCCAACAATATGGATGACTTTCCTAAACACAATACCGAGTGACAGAAGCCAGACACAAATAATGTCAATTGTATTCTTCCATTTATAGGGGCATAGAAAGAGGCACAACCAATCTAGGGTGTTAGATGTCAGGAGAGTGGTTAATAATTGGGGGAGGCAGAGACTGAAAAAAGCATGAAGGACATCCTGGGGTGCAGGCTACATCCGTGTTCAGCTTATACTTAAATATATATTATTTTATGTATTTATTATATTTAATAAAAAGTTGACACTACATGAGGCTGACACTCTTGGCTATTAACTTTTTTGAATGTGGTTAGGTACGTATTAGTTTGGGGCCTCCCTTGGGGTAGGCTTTGAAATGGCACAAACCCAGGAAGCAGTGAGGATGGCCTCATTTGGATGCCTGGTGATAATGGTAGAAAAGACAGGGCTCTAAAACACCCATAGGGAATATAAGCAAAAAGGATTTTTCTGCAGAGGTTCTGTGCTCAAGAAGTTGGTGGGGGAGGGAGTACAGTGGTACAGGGGCTAGTGAGCCTGCAGTCAGTAACTGCCAGCTGGGCTAGTGGGGAGAGCTGATTCTGCTGATCCTAGGCACAGGCTAATCAAAGTGAAACAAACAGTATCACAGACAGTAAGAGTTCAGACTTTGGATAAACTGATTTTGGATCTCAGCTATCATATCAGGAAAAAGTTACCTAAACTCAATGGGCCTCATTTACCTCTTTTCTCAAATGGATATAGCAATACCAACATTGTGGTATTGGAAAGATTAAATGAGGTTAATTATATTGAATTTATAGCACAGTGTGTTGCAGGTAGTAAATACTGATTTTTCCCATTCCCTCCTCTCCACACTTCAGATTTTGAAATAAAGATTGAATGTAAACATTTGGAGTCAAAGAGCAAGGGTTTTCCAGGCAGCTGGAAGAACGTAATGAAGTGTGGAGAGGTGGTGAGACACGGCCTGTGTGTGGAGGACAGGTAGAAAAAGAGTAAAGACTTCGGTTGGGGGAGAGTTACAGA
>CM052438.1:126706353-126731018 GCA_028533085.1 Varecia variegata | reverse complement strand
GTAATCTAGCTCAAATGAGCTTTTCTGCTATAATCAGGATATATGTCCTTGGTGCTTTACTCTCAGAGTACACCTTACTCTGTAGGTGAATAGCAAAAAAAATAAATAAAACATAAACAATTGTTTCCCTTGGGGTGGGATGAAATGAGGCTGGCATTCATCCTAGGCAACTGGGCATTGTTCTCTGATCCTCTTACCTGCTCAGCCAGGGCAGTTAGCTCAGTGTGGCACCCTCTTGAAAGTAACCCCAGTTAGTAAAGCCAAGTCCCAATAGAAGAATTACGTATTCTGGGGGAAACAGCCAGCTGTTACATGCCGTGTGGGAGTGCTTTTCAATTTTGGGACAGTCATCTTTTTCTTAACAATGACTTCCAATACAGATTTGTCATTCACTAAAGATAAGAGAAAGTCTGATGTTAGACCTGTTTCTCTGCATCTCTTCAAAAGCAGGTGCTAGAAATGAGTTACTTAGGAAAATATAGAAAAGGACAAGAATAGAAATGCACTGATTATGCCATTAATGGACTTACAATCAGAGCTTCAAGTGTTTACTACTTGCTGTCATCACATCACAGTAGGAAGATTTCCAAGCACACTCTTTCTCCCAATTCCCCTGTATCTAACCTGTATACTACCTCTAGCTACGACATGAAAATCTCAAAAGTATCACTAGTTTATCCTCTTCTGTCTTCTTACTTTAGAATACCATTGCTATGGTCTGAATGTTTGTGTCCTCTCAAAATTCATGTGTTGAAACCCAATCCCTAACACAATAGCATTAGGTCATGATAGAGCCCTCTGGAATGGGATTAGTTAGTTCCCTTATAAAAGAGTACTCTAAGAGAGCTTGTTTGTGCCTTGTACCACATGAGGATAGAGCAAGAATGTGCCATCTATGAAGCAGAGAGCAAACCCTCACCAAACACCAAATCTGCTAGAACCTTCTTGATCTTGGACTTCACCCTCTAGAACTGTGAGCAATAAATTTCTGTTGTTCATAAATGATCCAGTCTAGGGCATTTTGTTATAGCAGCCCAAATGGACTGAGATAATCATTCATGTCAGTTTTCTCCCCTGTGCTCTGCCAACAACATGGGCCAGATCCTCAAAAATTTATATCTAGTCGGTGGCAATATTCTTCTGGCTGAGTTTTCTGCCTTATGGCTGTACATTTCAGCTCAATTCATCTTCTTTAAATGTCAATTTCATCATGATGTTTTAAAATTTAAGCACCTTTGATAGTTTTGTTTTCTGAAAGTCCATCACCTGGCTTTCAAGCTCCTCCATAATATGGCCTCATCTCAATTTTCTGTCTTCTACTGTTCTCTAATTCATCTCCCCTGTTACACAGAGTCTCCATCTATCCATTCATCAAGAATTTACAGAGCAGCCAATACACATCCAACCCCAAGATTTGTCACTTAAGAGAAGCTCAGTTAATATTTGTTGCATAAGTGAATCTATGAATCAAAGAAACTTCCCACTTTCCATTCTCCTCTGTATGGAATGGGCTTTACCCTCCCTATATAAACCCAGCAATCTTTCCAGGTCTGGGTCCAAGCTCCCCAGGGAGCCCTCTCTCAGTACTTTGGTCATTTAGTTTCATTTTTCTCTGAGTTATAGCACTGGCAATCTTTACTGCACTTGAAGTATTTAATTAGACACCAATTTCTCTTTTAGTTCTAAATATTTTATTATTTGTTTGGATGGTGTGATATTTCAAAGGAAAGCTCAAGCTCTGTGAAGAAAAACTACCTGCCTTCAGCTATTTTGTATCCCTTTCATAAATCCACAATTAGTTAGGGCTAATGAATGGTGTTGGGTAGTTTGATGTATCCACCCAAGTCATACCCTCTTCTCCTAGAATATACTTGTGTCCATAGTTTTGGCTTAGTTAAACACTGCAGGCATCTTGAATTTCCTCTTGAGAAACACCTCCTTAGAACCAAGTGAACATTTGAATCAAAGTTTGGTCATCCAAACTGCTCTAAAAATATAAGCTGTAATTTAGATTTGGCTGACATATATTGATAAACTGAATTAGCTGGAAGTAGAAAGGAAAGAGAAGAATTTCTTATACAGTCACGGAGTCACAGAAGTGGTAGGGCCTCCTGGTAAAGACCCTTGCCGTTTTCTGAGCTCTCTGGTCCCAGCTCCTGGGATGCACAGCTGTACCACATGTCCTGCACTACATTCTTTGAGCCCCGACATATCCTGACAACACCTCCCTTCCTTTTTTCTAAGTTAGTTTGGCCTGTAAATAAAAGAGCCTTACTTAAAGTCTTTTTCTAGAGAACATGCTCCTCTGGGAAGTGACCAAGATTTTCCTCTTCTCCCTGGCTCTCTGCCTAGGTCTTTTTGACTTTTTGTTCTTTGACTCAGCTACTCTCACCTCGTTTCACATGCTTCCCTTTTCTTTTTCCATAGAACCTTACTCTGGAACTAAAACTGAGTGAAACTGAGGTCCCAAAGCAGCAATAAATTACACAGATTTCATAAGACATGAATCTGAGTGAACACAAAGTATTAATTTCTGATGAAGTCATCAAAATATTTGTCATGAAAGCCAAACTAAATGTTTTCCAAAAGACTCTCATGAAACAAATTTGAGCCAGAATTGAATATGTATCTTTTCTACAACTACTGAGATAGAACAAAAAATAGCACTGAAATCTTGTATGAACAAAGATCCAAATGCTCAATCATATTTCGTTTGATATGATCATCCAACTATAACATTGTTTTCTGGTGTTAAATGCTGTGGTTGACAGGAATAACAATCTCTCATGTTTGGATAGTGCTTTGTAGGTTACTAAGTGCTTTCACATCCATGTATGTCAGGAGTGCTTAAAAACAGTCAAAAGCTGTGTTCCGTAGTCTCTTGCTTACAGCTGTGTGAACCTGGACAACTTTTCTTATCTTCTCTGTTTCTCAGTTTCTCTGTTTGTGAAATGGGAATAAATTAGCATGGATATTATAGGGTCAAGGAGAGTTAATGTCAAAAATATGCAAAGCCCTTAAAATAGTGATTATGCATGCTAGGCACTTTCTTAGTTTTAATTATACTAGAAGTAGTAGTAGGTAGCCCATTTGGCCCTCACAATCACCCTGTGAGGTAGGCTGGGCAAAGGATACTTATGGATGTTTTATTTTTGAGGAAATCAAAATCCAGACAGAGTAAATGACTTGTTAATGGTAGTTGTATAACACAACCCAAGGATGTTTGATGATAAAAAAATTTTGAAACTGTCTGTGCAATTCACAGTGATTGCCAAAGACTAACTACCTTGTATCAGAGATGGTCCCTCAAGCATCTGTGTTGGTGGGTGCCGCAGCCCCAGTTGGTGGGCCGAGTTAGGCATGTACTCACAGCTCAGTCAGAGTTCCTCTGCCAGGAATTTGGCATTGGAGGCACAGTAAGAATATCAATAAGAATAAAATTGAGAGAGAAAGAGTGAGAGACCCACTGTGAATAAAGTGCAGCCATGTAAACCCAAGAACTCTGGGTTGCCATGTTCCTCCAGCATCTCCATATTCCACTGGGTGGCTACTGAAGCAGATCTGGGAGATGAAAGCAGAATATCAGTTCATTTGCCACCAATTTTCCTATTTTTGTTTTCATCCCTTCCTAAGACCTGGCTGTATTTCTTTTGAATAACTGTTATTCTGTGAGAAAACCCACTGGTGAGGCAGTGTTGACTACTGATTAAGGGCACTCGGGACTGGGCTGTTTGGATTCAAATCCGACCTCTACCCCTTACTAGCTATGCGACCTTAGTTAAACACTCTGGTGTCACTTTGCTCATCTGAAAATAGTACCTACATTATCAGCACTGTTTTGAGAAGGTAAATTAGATAATAGCTATAATGCTTTCAGAATAACACCTAGCACTATAAATGCTATACAATAACTACTAGCTATTGCTCTGTTTATAATAAATTCCCCTTTGAGATTTACATCGGGTCAAAATGGTCTGCAGTGAAAGTATTTTAGGACATCATCATCTTCCAAGCAATCCAACTTGAAAATGACAGTCATCTGATTTCTCTTTTTCCTTAATTTTCCAAATCTAATCAGTCACTAAGTCCTATGGACTTTTGCACTGTGATTCCCCCTGCTATGGCCTTGTTCTATACATTCTAATTTCATCATATGTGGCCCACTGGATGGCCAAACATGTTTGTGTTTTATACTAGTCCCAGAGGAAATCACTGTAGCTCAGAATCACATTTCAGAATGGGTTGATCTGCCCTACCTGAATAACGACTGTTCATTTTAGGTAGGAAATATGCCCTCCTAATCCCCACAATCTCCACTTAGAGAATAGCGTTCTATCTCATTAATCCAGAGTTCAAAGCCCTTTATGATCTGGCCCCTACTCAGTATTTAGTTCTCATTTCCTGATTCTTGCTTGACGTCACTTATACTCTCCCTTCACTGGACTGATTATTCACTCTCCATAAATCCACCTAGTCCTTCTGTACCTTGGTAACTTTGTTCCCTGTGGAATCTTTCCTGCCTATCATAGTCCTTATTGCACAAGCCTGAATCAAGGACATTGTCTTGCAAGAAGCCTTGCAGAATGTCTAGGCAAACCAGGGAGGGCAGGGTATAGGAAGAAAGGTGTCCTTAGCACACCCCATTCTTGTGCTGGCTTTTGTTTGCTCACTGGTAAAATGCAAAGCTTGCAGACATTGGGTAGGAATAGAGTACATGTCTCAGGCAATGTAAACCCACATGTTATTGAATGGCTATAACTGAGGAATTTGATTTTTTTAGCCCCAAAAAGTCACAAAAGAAAGCTACAAAGAGATAAAAATTGGGCAGTTTAAGCTATTTTATTTTCTCCTGAATAAAAGGAGAAGGCTTGTGCATGTGTCATCTTCAGGTCAACAGCTAGTTCCTTCAGAAAGAAACCATAAACTAGACATGTTAAATACAATAGTGATTTGAAAGTGTTTTTCTACAAGGCATTAAGTGTATCATGTGTAACCATTATCAATGTCCTCTCCAAGTACAGGGGTCTCATTCCATCATTTAAAGGAGACAGACAGTTGGGAAACTGCTCCTGTGTATGTCTTGGGAACAAACCATTTCATGTATCTACTCTTTGTGCCATGACAACATTCTTCCTACATCATTAATAATCACCACAGCCCTATTCGGAAAGTACTAGCATTATTTCCGTCTTGTAGTTGATGAAACTGAATCTTTGGGAAGTGAAGTTACTTTCCCAAGAGTCCAGTTTTAGTAACTTTTCTAACTCATGGTACTACTAGTAAGTGGAAGAGCAGGGATTTGAATGTAGGTTTGTCTGACTCCAAAGTCTATGTCTGGTAGAGGTGCACCAAATCTCAGGACTTCTATTGTCTTCTCACAGTTAATAGTTAGGCATATTTAGAGAGACCACATAATTTGCCAACCAAGTTGGAAAATTTTTAGGAGTGAAAGTGGATGCTATAAAAAATTACTCTGGTTGTTCATTGCAGCATTATTCACAATAGCCAGTAGCCAACATACAAAAACAACCTACATGTCCACTGATGGATGGATGGATAAATAAATTCTCTCTCTATCACACACACACACACACACACACACATACACACACACACACACACAGAGGAATATTATTCAGCCATTAAAAGAAGGAGATTTTGCCATTTGTGACAACATGGATGAACCTGGGGGACATTATGCTAAGTGAAATAAGCCAGACACAGAAAGAAAAAAATACTGTATGATCTCACTTACATGAGAAATCTAAAAACAAACAAAAAAAAAGTCAAATAAATAAAAATACATACACTGGGGAGAAGAATCCTTATTCAATAAATGATGCTGGGAAAACTGGATAGCCACATGTAGAAGACTGAAACAGGACCCACACCTTTGACCTCTCACAAAAATCAACTCACAGTGGATAACAGACTTAAATCTAAGGCCTGAAACTATAAGAATTCTAGAAGAAAATGTTGGAAAACTCTTAAAGACATTGGTCTAGGCAAGGAGTTTATGAAGAAGACCCTAAAGGCAACCACAGCAACAACAAAAATAAATAAATGGGACATAATCAAATTAAAAAGCTTCTGCACAGCCAAGGAAACTATCATGAGAGCAAACAGACAACCTACAGAATGGGAGAAAATATTCACATGTTACACATTCGATAAAGGGCTGATAACTAGAATCTATATAGAACTCAGGAAAATCAGCAAGAAAAAATCCAACAACCCTATCAAAAAGTGAGCAAAGGACACAAACAGAAACTTTTCAAAAGAAGATGGCTAACAAACATGAAAAAATGCTCAACATCTTTAATCATCAGGGAAATGCAAATCAAAAGCACAATGAGGTATCACTTATCCCCAGTAAGAATGGCCTTTATCAAAAAGTCCCAAAACAATAAATATTGGCATAGATGTGGAGAGATAGGAACACTCATACACTGCTGGTGGGACTGCAAACTAGTACAACCTCTGTGGAAACAATATGGAGATAACTCAAAGAGATACGAGTAGAGATACCATTTGATCCAGCAATCCCATTACTGGGCATCTACCCAAAGGAAAAAAAGACATTCTATAAAAAAGACATCTGCACTGGAATGTTTATCACAGCACAATTCACAATCACAAAGATGTGGAAACAACCCAAATGCCCATCAATACATGAGTGGATTAATAAAATGTGATATATGTATACCATGGAGTTCTACTCAGCCACAAAAAACAATGGTGATATAGTACCTCTTGTATTATCCTGGATAGAACTGGAACCCATTCTACTAAGTGAAGTATCCCAAGAATGGAAAAACAAACACCACATGTACTCACCATCAAATTGGTTTTAACTGATCAACACTTAAGTGCACATATAGTAATAACATTCACTGGGTGTCGGACAGATGGGAGAGGGGAGGAGAGGATGGGTGCGGTGTGCACTGTCTGGGGGATGGATGCACTTGAAGCTCTGACTCGGGTGGGGCAAGGGCAATATACATAACCTAAACATTTGTAGCATTGCAATATGCTGAAATAAAAAAATGAAAAAAAATACAAAATAGAATAGTGGTTACTGGGGACACAGATAGGGGAGGAAATAGAGCGTGTAGGTCAAAGGGTACCAGTTTGCAATTAGGTAAAATGTATAAATCTAGAAATGTAATATGCAGCATGAGGACTGTAGTGAATAATCACTAAAAATTTACTAAGAGAGTAGATTTTAGGTACTCTTATAACACACACGCATATAGACAGAAAAGGTAAATATGGAAGGTGATAGATATGTTAATTTGTTTGTATGTGCATATAAATATATTAAAACATCAAGTTATACACCTTAAATATATACAATAATAATAAATTTGAATAATTATGCTTGGAAAACAGGCATGAATTGGGAGTATCCCAGGAAAATCGGTATATGCCACCCTAATTATATGCCTACTTGAGAAAAGAGGACAGACTTTGGAATAAAACAGTCTTGGGATCCAATGTATATTTAAAACCTCAGTGTCCTTATCTCTAAGATTGGAATTATAATCAAATTCTTAAATGAGATATTGGTAGATCATCCAGCATCAACACTTATTATAACTGATGGTTAAAGGATGTTAGACATTTTCTGTCATCCTCTTTCCCCTCATATATTGTTTTTTCTATGTTCTGTTTACATAAGTATCCATACTCCCATTTAAATACCCCAAATACCCCTAGGATGCAAGGTATCTTATAAAATCAAATTCCCCACACTCAGTGTAGGTAGGACTCTGTCTTGGCACTTAGTATATAATTGATGATTTGACTATTGGAATAAATTGCATACAGTTTAATAGTAACTATCTTCCTATTTTTGAAAAATGAATTAAATCTAGCCTTCTTGTGAACAAATAGATTCTTTTCCATTTCTTTTTTATACATTTCTGGGCATTCATGTGGGAGGACTTCTCTATTTTATTATATCATTAGTGTCATACTTCATGCAATCTCATCAATTTCCTAACAGTGTCAAGGTCAGTTTGAAAAAAAATGGAGAGAATTCCTAAATGCAATCCCTAAATGTCCCAAAATATACTTTTGCACAGGTTTCTAATAGACTACATCAAAATCACTGGGTTCTTTAACAAATACAGATTCCTCGGGCTTCATCCCTAAAGATTCTGGTTCAATAAGTATAGGGGATAATGTACAAGGATTCATTTTTTTAAAGCCCAGGTGATTCTGACAAGTAGACAGGGTGACCCATCACTTTTTAAGAGCCTCTTTTAGTTCTTCTAAACCAGCTATCCCAGCAGTTCAACCAATAAAGCAACGTGTATTAGGCACTCATTATATAGTAGATAGCAGATGCAGAGGATACAGCTGTGAATAAGACGTCCTGATTTTACAGCACTTAAAGGCAGTGGGCTCTTTAAAGCCTTAATTTCTAGATAGCTTAGTCCTAGGAGAAATACGACTGTAGGATAAACACTTGTGATTTATGAAGGATGAGTCTAGAGATTTTCACAAATTTCCAAAGCTTTGAAGAAGGAACAACAAAGCCAGGGTGAGGAGAGTTTATTCATAAGCTAAGCATCAGAGACCTTCAAGTGTACCATGGAATAAAAAGCTGAAACTGTCAAATTTGTGACTATAAACTTTCTATTGAGTTTACAATAAAATAAGAGTTTGTCATCACTTTATTTCCCTGTTTTCTGTTCCCTGACAGCCATAAAACCTTATTCAAGGCATGCATCTCTACCGTTGCAGCTTTCCTATTTGTTTGTATAATTGTTTGACTGATTTGTTTGTCTTCATCATTGGACTAGATGGTCCATGAAGGTCCAACACGTATGTTTTCTTTTTATCATTGCATCATTAGTGCCTACCACTGTACCTCACACATAGCAGACAATCAGAAACTATTTGCTGAATGAATGGATGGATGAATGAATGAATGAGACTCTCCTCCTGGCCATTATATAAGAACATTCACATTCTGAAGGCTTTTAGAGTACTTACAGGTGGTCCCCTTGGGAAACTTCATGTTTCTTCTGATAAATCTAGTATTAGTGAAGCATTTCTGAAAGTCTAGAGAGTCTGTCATACGTTTTGTTAAATAAATATTTTTAATGGGAGTAAATAATCATAATTTACATGTGACTTTTATTTCAAAAGTCAAAGGTCACACTTGATAAATAATAGTACTATAAACATATTTGCATATAATGTTGTTCATTTTGGGCTAAATGGTTAGCCATTGCCAAAATTCTTTCTAGAATAGCTGTGTATCTTTATCTCCCATGTTAGTATATAAAGATAACTGTGTAATTGCCTTTTGCCTAATATTGAGTAAATTACATTTAAATATGTTTGCTAATTTCTTAGAAATGAGTATCATTGCAATACGCAATTCTTTTATTTCTCATAAAATGAAATTTTTCTTATTTGTCATTTGTATTTCTTCTAAATTTTTTATAATCAAATTCATTGGGTTTTTCCTCCTACTTTTGTGATTTCTTCTTTGTTTCCATATATAGAATTTTTTTTATACAGAAATTAAATAATTGTTTTTCTTCCTTTTTATTGATACATAATAAAGATACACATTTTGGGGGTACATGTGATAATTTGATACAGTCACATAATGTGTAAAGACCAAATCAGGGTATTTGGAATATCCATCACCCTAAATATTTATCTTTTGTTTATGCTAGAAACATTCAAATTACTATCTTCTAGCAATTTTGAAATGCACGGTAGATTAATGTTAACTGTAGTCACCCTCATCACATATCAAACACTAGGTGTTATTTCTTCTAATTGTATATCTGTCCCCATTAATCAACCTCTCTTCATCCCCCACTACCCTTCCTGGCATTTGATAACAACAAATCTCCTTTTTTTTAAACAAGAAAATATTTATTTGTCTTACATCTGCTCAATTAGTGTCAAACCTCAAAAATTCAGAGTAACTAGGAAAAAAATCCATCAGTGTTATATTCCATTTAGAAAAGAAATATCATTCTGTTGCTTTTTGGTCCCCATTCCTCATTTTTTTGTTCATGATGTACCAACAGATATCTGCCAAGAGAAGCCACAGGTTATAATAAAATTAAAAAGAATGATGTATAAGTAGTATACACTTTGTTTTTCTTGTTTTCTTTCCATTTTCATATCTACATTTTTTATTTTTTTTACTCAAAATATTAAGGGGGTATAAATGTTTTTGTTACATGGATACCTTGTATAAGGCCTAAATCAGGGCTTTTAGTGTGCCCATTAACAGAATAGTGTTCATTCTTCCAGACAGGTAAATTTTTACTCCTCATTCCCTTCCATACTCCCCGCTTCTTAATTTCCAATGTCCTTACATCTCTTTGTTCCATTGTGTGGCCATCAGTTTAGCTCCTAAATTTTAGAGAGTACATGTGGTGTTTGTTTTTCCATTCCTGAGATACTTCACTTGGGATAATGATCTCCAGTTCCATCCAAGTTGCTGCAAAAAACATAATTTCATTTCCTTTTATAGCTGAGCAATAGTCCATGGTATATACACATCATATTTTCTTCATCCTGTCATTAATTGATGAACACATTGATTCCACATCTTGGCAATTCTGAACTATGCTGGGATAAACATTCAAGTGCAGATGTCTTTTTGAGAAAAGTCATCTTTTCCTTCATTTCCTCTGGGTACATACCCAGCAGTGGGATTGTTGGATGGAATGGTAAGTCTATATTTATTTCTTTGAGGAATCTCCACACTGTTTTCCATAGAAGCTGCACTAACCTGCAGTCCCACCAACAGTGTATAAGTGTTCCTATCTCTCAATAGAGTTATGCCAGGATCTATCATTTTTTTGACTTTTTAATTATGGCCATTCTGACAGGAGTAAGTTGGTATCTCATTGTGGTGCCAATTTGCATTTTCTTGATCATTAAAGATGTCGAGCATCTTTTCATATATTTTTTGCCCAGTTACCTGTCTTCTTTTGAAAAACTTCTGTTCATGTCTTTTCGCCATTTTTTAATGGTGTTGTTTGTTTTTTTTCTTGCTGATTTTTCTTTGTAGATTCTGGACATTAGCCCTTTATCAAATAACATAGTTTACAAATATTTTCTTCCATTCTGTAGGTTGTCTATTAATTCTGTTGATTATTTCCTTAATACAGAAGCTTTTTCTTTTAATTAAGTCCCATTTATTTATTTTTGTTGTTGCTATATTTTCCTTGGGGTCTTAGTCATAAATTCTTTACCTAGACCAATATCTGGAAGAGTTTTCCCTATGTTTTCTTTTAGAATTTTTATGGCACCATGCCTTACATTTAAGTCTTTTGTCCATCTTGAATTAATTTTTGTACATAGTGAGAGATAGGAATCCTGTTTCATTCTTCTGCATGTGGCTATCCAGTTTCTCCAGAACCATTTAATGAATAGGGCATCCTTTCCCCAGTGTATGCTGTTGTCTGCTTTGTTGAAGGTCAGTTGGTTGTAGGCGTTCTCTAGTCTGTTCCTTTGGTCTATGTCTCTACTTTTATATCAGTACCATGCTGTTTTTGGTTAGTATAGAATCGTAGTATAGTTTGTAGTCAGGTAATGTGATGCCTCCAGATTATTCTTTTTTCTTAAGATTGCTTTGGCTTTTTGCCTCTGTTTTAGTTCCAAATGAAGCTTAAATTATTTTTCTAGATCTGTGAAATATGATGTTGGTATTTTAATGGGTATTGCATTGAATCTGTAAATCACTTTGGGCAGTATGAACATTTTAACAATGTTGATTCTACCAATCCATGAGCGTGATATGTTTTTCCATTTGTTTGTGTCATTTATGATTTCTTTCATCGATGTTTTATAGTTCTCCTTCTAGAGATCTTTCACTTTCTTGGTTAAGTATATTCCTAGGTATTTTATTTTCTTTGCAGCTATTGTAAATGGTATTGAGTCCTTGATTTGACTTTCAGGTTGACTATTGCTAGTATATAGAAATGCTACTGATTTTTGTACATTGATTTTGTAAGCTGAGACTTTGCTGAATTTATTTATCCATTCCAGGAGTCTTTTGGTGAAGTCTTTAGGGTTTTCTAGATACAAGATCATAACATCATGAAGATTGAGAGTTTGACCTCTTCTTTCTCAATTTGAATATGCTTAATATTCTGCTCTTATCTGATTGCTTTGGCTAGGACTTCTAGTATTATGTTGAATAAAAGTGGTGACACTAGGCACCCCTATCTTGCTCCAGTTCTTAGGGGTAATGCTTTCAACATTTTCCAATTCAGACCTATTATTCTTATATTGGCCTGCTTTGCATAGTTTCATACTTCTCTGAGTGATTATTCATTCTTCTTTACTTTTTTTCTGCATCTGTGACTGACTGGGTTAGTTTGAAAGCCTTGTATTCAGGCTCTGAAATTCTTTGTTCTTCTTGGTCTAGACTGTTGCTGAGGCTTTCTGCCGTAGTTTGAAATTCCCTAAGTGACTCTTTAATTTCTTTTAGTTTTGTTATAGCTTTTATTATGTTGTCTATCTCTTTAGTGAGTTTTTCATTTTTTTCATTCATGTCCTGATACATATTTTTTGGCTTTTTTGTGTTGGTTTTCAACTTTCGCTTCAATCTCACTCATCTTATTTACCATCTGTATTTTGAATTCCATCTCTGACTTTTCCTCAATTTCCTGCAGGTTGGGGTCCATTCCTATAGACCTAGTTTGATACTTTGGGGGTGTCAAAACAGCTTTTTTTTTTTTTTTTCATGTTGCCAGAGTTCTTATTCTGGTTTCTTCTCATCTGAAATCTCCTCCCTCAGCTCAAGACAGATAAGCTTATAGTGCACCTGTTCCCTCTGCTGGGAACTCTCCTACTTAGTGTTAAGAAGTAGATGCCCCTGGATGGTGCATTTTTGTCCCACTTTGGAGGATTGACCTGGCCCAAGATGGGTGGATTTACTGTTGACCGTTTATCATTGTTGCTCTCCCACATCTCCTGCCTCACTCTTCCCTTGTGATTGTCACTGATGTTCCCCATGTTGCAGAGTGAGTGAATGCCCCACCTAGTTCTGTCAGCAGTGGCAATTTTCAGCTTGAGCCTTCTTGAGAGCTACTCCACTCAGATATGCAGGCATCAGCATTTGTCAGCCCACTCTGGCTTTAGAACAGACCCATTCAGATCCTTGGGCAGCTATGTTTGTTCCCAGATGCTGGCTTGAGTGCAACTCTGTGCTCACCCTCAGGTGGCCATTATTGTAAACCTGCTGAGCTTGAGAGCTTCCCCATTTGGATCCTCTGGCTGCTGTGTTTGTTGGCTAGGCACTGGCTTGAGCCCAGG
Source organism: Varecia variegata (assembly GCA_028533085.1). Lineage (NCBI taxonomy): Eukaryota > Metazoa > Chordata > Mammalia > Primates > Lemuridae > Varecia > Varecia variegata. The sequence goes on along the minus strand of CM052438.1, from coordinate 126,717,710 downwards.
CCTGCCCATGTTGATAGGCTGTGACAACTGTTGGACCACTCAGATCCCCCAGCTGCAGTGGGGGCATGTGGCATCTGCCTACGGGATTCACAAGAGTGCCCAGTCTCCCCACTCCCTCCTGCTACCCTGGACAAGTAGGAGCAATGGGGAGGCTACAATGGATCTGACCCCTCGCGGAGGCAACTCTCAGGGTCTAGGGTTTAATATGGCACCAGCCACAATGCCCAGAGTTTGTAAGCCAGTAGGTCACTCCTGTGCCCTCTCTCTGGAGCAATGCCTCTGCATAGTCTGAAGGTAACTCCCTATGTCAGTCCTGTGGCCTTTTGCAGTGGAAGTTCCCTCCACAGGTCAGATTGCAATGATTGTGGGGGGTGTGTGGAGCCCTAGGACTTTGCATTCTGTGCCTTACCCATGTGTGCAGTTGTCTTCCCTGTGTACCTCCAAACCACAGAACAGGTCACCTCTCTTCCTGCTCCTTCACTTTGGGTGCCTCCTGTCACGTTTCTTTTGATTCACAGTGCTCTCTCTTAGACAATCGATCTGGAGGTGGATATTCACCTGCCACCTTCAATCTTCTCTGTGACAGCAGTGTGTGCAGGCTGCTTCTAGTCCACCATCTTGGCCCCCACACTGATCTATTCTCTATCTTCATAGGATCCACTTTTAGCTCCCACATGTGAGCAAGAACATGTGATATTTGTTGTTATGTACTTGGATTATTTCACTTAAAATAATGACCTTCAGTTTCATCCATGTTGCTGCAAACTACAGGATTTTATTCTCTTTGATGTTGACCTCTTTTTTCAAGGCTTCATTTTTTTTTAACACTCAATACTTTAATTGTACTTAAACATAGACTGGTATATGGTGTTTCCAAAATTTCCTAATTTTAGTTTTTACTTACTCTGTTTTCATGTGTTGTCTCATGTGTGTGTTTCTTCTTTATTTAACTTTAAAATGTGGAATTGCTGCTTTGGAGAACAAGCTTTTCTCTCTCTCTCTCTCTCTCTCTTTTTTTTTTTTTTCATTTCTTTCTTGTAGCAGGACAGCTATTTATTTCTATTTTTCTTTATCCTGTTTCTAATGGGTCTTAAGTTTCTTATACCACTTCCACACTGTGTGAGTGACTTTGAAAGGGAAGCAGACAATAAGAACAAGTGTGATGTTCATTTATCTGAATCTTATATATTAGTGTGTGAGTGTTTATCAAAGATGAAGATATCATTTTCTCTTGTGGAGCTGGCATGACTTAAAGATGTTAGTTAACCCTTGGCTATTTATCGACAAGTGTTCCCTGCTAGAATGTAGAAAAGGGATTTTGGTTTTGGTTTTATAGAGATGAAAAGAACAGATAATTTACTTATATTACTTAATTTTTAGATAAAGGAAAACCTGAGCTTAACAGATAAATGAGATAATGTATATGATAGTACCCAGCAAAATGCCTCACACATAAAAAGTGTCAGTAGATACTAGTTTGCCACTTTTGTACTAAACATGAAAGCAAAATATCTTTTTTTGAGGTCATGAAAGATTAAAGAACTTTGGCCTTGGAATAATATGTCAGGCCAAGAATTTCTGCTAGTACTTACTAGCTACATGATCTTACATTACATAATCTCATTATACCTTGTTTTCTCAATCTAACATGAGAGTCCAATTCTGTAGCAGTTTGAATTATGTTTTGAGCATATAAAGAAAGCCCAAAATAACAGTGGCTTATTTCTTTCTTATGTAAAAAAATTATGGAGACAGAAAAGCTAGGGAAGGTATAGTGGCTTCTGGTATCATCAGGAATCCAGGATATTTCTATTCTGTATCCTTAGCAAATGGCTTCTATTCTTAAAATCACCCTAGCATCCAAGACAGCTTCTAGAGCTCCAGTTATTTTGTATATATTCTATGAATCAAGAATCTTTAATCAAATTGGGGCTCTCTTTCTAGGGATGAAGGAGAGAATTGCTAATGTGTAGGAATCTAAAAATACCTACCACACATTACCTCTTTTTTGCAGGGTTGGTGAGATAATTAAATAGGCTGATATACATAAGATGTCAAGGACAATGCCTTGGACATAGGAGTAGAACCACATAAATGGTACTTACTGTTGACCAATATCACAAAGCAAATCAGTCACAGAATTAAGAAATATATTTAGGTCTGCAGACCACCCTCCCCATTGGTTATTTCTCCTATATTAACTATAGATGAATGAGTGAATGTAGTTTGGCATTTACCAGATACTAACGTATGGGTCTTTAACAGAGCAAATTTCTGCTTGGTCCTTTTTTTTAAGGCCTAGAGGTTTGCAGGTTCAGAAACCCGATTTTGTATTTTAGAACAAACTCACAGTAAACAAGCACCCAGAGACTGATGTATAGTTACTAGAATATCAATTAGTAATTTATACTGAGTAATATAACTTCCAAAGGAGAGGATATCATAATCTTATGCCCACATATTCATTCCATGAGAGTGATCTAAGCTTAAATCAAATTTTAATTTGAGGGCTATTAGTGAATATAATGGCAAAACAAAGAAAACAAAATGATCTTAAATTGGAAAATTGCCTCCTTTAGCTAAGTTACCTTCTTTCTTGTGCCATGCTGGGGTCATATTTTCTACATTTTCTTTTCCTTCTAATTTATTTTTTCTCCTATCATCTCAGCCCCTGTCTTCCCTTAAAAATTATTAAAATTATCTGCTAAGCTGGTTATTGCTAAAATTTGCTGAACATTTGATGCTGCATCATATACCTAGGTGTTGGGCCAGATCTATTTAATCTGAATTTTTAGGGACTCTAGAGAAGTAGTTTATAAATCTATGTATTTAAATTTTTTCCCACACGATTCTGCTGAAGGACTCTCCTCAATCTGCTTCTGGGAATCATTAGCCTGGTTTACAAGTTTCAACATCCTAGTAGAGTCAATACATTGAAGTGAGCGGTAGGAGGAGGTGGGTGTGAAAGGGAGAGCCCAGATCTCTCTGAGAGGGTATTTGAACCTGCAGGAAAGTGTTGCCCTCTCCCGTCCCCATTCAGTCCCCATCTTGTAATTCTGAAGGACCTACTTCCTACTTCACCTAGAGAATTAATGTTATAATGAGCTACTGTTACTGTGTCTTCAAGGAGTGATAAGATACTGGATATGTACTTAGCAGACATACCCAGTCAGTTAAGATGTGGAAAATGATTTACAGGCTAAACTGAAAGGACAAATCATTGTAGGGTAGAAGAAGGAACAACCACTATTGACTGGACAGATTAATGATCCAGGAAGACAGTGGAATCTAAACTCAGCCTGAAAAAGTGGGTGGGATTTTGACAAGAAAATGAAGTCCAGGCAAAGGGAACATCATGTGCACAAAGAGGCCAAACATTATACAATGGTCTCTTTTGGACTTACACGAAAAATCGACTCTGTTTTCTCCCTTGACTTCACTGTAAGGTGATTCCCTGATTTTTTGGAGGATTCCAGGTAGCCTATGGTGAAAGGTTGGTTTCTAAATCTTGGAGATCCTGGTCCAAAGCCACATTTTGTAATGAAGCAAGCAAACAATAGCAGATGGGGAACTGGTTTGGAATTATATCAAGCCCTGTGGGAGATGGAGGTGAATGGTTCCATTTTTTCTCAGGTAGTCTTCAGAGCTCAGGATTTGTGTCAACATATGTGTTCTGATTCATTAGCAAGACAGCCTTAAAGAAATAAAAAAATCTTGAAGGTGATTATAAAAGTTTTGGCTTTTACTGTCAGTAAAGATCCTAGAAGATTCTAAGCAAAAGTGTCTTAATCTGACCTATTTTAAAGGAATCACCCTGGGTATTGTATTGAAAATACGAGGTCTGCCTGGAAAGTATCTAGCCATTGTTAATATAACATGTTCATATTACATGGTTGGATACTTTCTAGATAGACCTCGTATACTGTGGCAAAGGTGGACACAAAGAGACCCTTTAAAAGACTATTGCTGAATCCAGACATGAGATGATGGCATCTTGAACCATTTAGTAGTAGATTGGTGTGAAGTATTCTGATTCTGTGTTTACATATATGTGTGTGTGTATATATTTATTTATTGACACATTGTAACTGTGCCTATTTATGGGGTACAATTTGATGTTTTCATATATATATATATATGTTGTATAATGATCAAATCAGGGTAGTTGGCATATCTATCACCTCATGAATTTATCATTTCTTTGTGATGAGAACATTCCAAACCCCCCCCTTCTAGCTATTTTGTAATATGTTAACTATAGTCACCCACTGTTTCAGTAGAACACCAGAACTTATTCCTCCTATCTAATTATAACTTTGTACCTGTTGACCAACCTCACTCTTTCAGTTCTACTCTCTGCTTCTATGATGTCAACTTTTTGGTTGTTGTTTGTTTTTAATATTTCACATATGAATGAGGTCATGCATGCAGTGTTTGTATTTCTGTGTCTGGCTTATTTTACTTAACATGTCTGCCAGGTTCATCCATGTTGTTGCAAATTACAGAATTTTATTTTTTCTATGACTGAATAGTATATATACCACATTTTCTTTATCCATTCATTCATTGTTGAACAGTTAGATTGATTCCATGTCTTTGCTATTGTAAACAGTGCTGCAATTAACATGGGAGTGCAGATATCTCTGCAACATACTGATTTCATTTCCTTTGGATATATATCCAGTAGTGAGATTGCTAGATCATAACCTGGGGTCAATAAAGAAATTAAGGGGGAAATTAAAATTTTTTTGAGACAAATGAAAATGGAAACCCATCATATCAAAAGCTATAAGACAATTCTAAGAGGGAAGTTTACAGCAATAAACACCTATATCAAAAAAAGAAGAAAGATTTCTAATAAACAATCTAATGATGCACCTCAATAAACTAGAACAAATTAAACTCAAAATTGGTAGAAGAAAAAATATAGACTACAAAAAATTCAAAAGATCAACAAAAGGAAGAGTTGGTTTTTTGAAAAGATAAATGAAATCAACCAGCCTTTAGCTATACTAAGAAAAAAAGAGAGAGGACTCAAATCAAATCAGAGATGAAAAAGGAGACATTACAGTTGATACCAGAGAAATACAAAGGATCATAAGAGACTATTATAAACAACTATATACTAATAAATTTCATAACATGGAAGAAATGGACACATACAAACCATCAAGATTAAATTATGAAGAAATAGAAAAATCTAAACAGACCTATGAGTGAGGAAATTGAATCAGTAATAAAAAGTCTTCCATCAAAGGAAAGCCCAGGACCTGATAGGTTCATTGCTAAATTCTACCAAACATTTAAAGAACTAATGCCAGTTCTCTTCACACTATTCCAGAAAACTGAAGAGGAGGGAATATTTCCAAACTCATTTTACAAAGCCAGCATTCTCCTGACTCCAAAACCAGATAAGAACACACCAAAAAAAGAAAACTACAATCTAATATCTCTTGAACATAGATGCAAAATTCTCAACAAGATACTAGCAAGTCAAATTGAACAGCGCATTAAAAGGTCACCCATTATGATCAAGTGGGATTCATCCCAAGGATGCAAGGATGGTTTAACATATACAAATCAATAAATGTGATATCCCATATTAATAAAAAGAAAGACAGAAACCATATGATCATTTCAATAGATGCAGAAAAAGCTTTTGACAAAATCCATCATCCTTTCATGATAAAAAATGCTCAACAAATTAGATATAAGAGATATGTACCTCAACACAATTGAGGCCATATATTACAAACCCACAACTGAAAACAAATTGAACAGGGAAAAGCTGAAAGCTTCTCTTCTAAAATCTGGCACAAGACAGGATGCCCACTTTCACCACTTCTATTCAATTTAGTACTGCAATTCCTACCCAGAGAAATCAGGCAAGAGAAATAAATACAGGGCATTCAAATTGGAAAGGAGAAAGTGAAATTGTCCTTGTTTGCAAACAACATGATCTTATATATAGAAGACTCTAAAGATACCACCAAAAAATTGTTAGAATTAATAAATGAATTCAGTAAAGTTGCATGATTCTGTATATATTTTGAAGTTAGATCAATTGAGAGTTATGACGTATGCAAAAGGAAGAAAGGCAGGAGAGCAGTCAAGCATCCTTTTTTTTTTTTTTTGGCAGGAGACTAGGAGACTCAGTCTTTAATGGTGGCAGGGCCTCACTCACACACGTGCTCATCAGACTTCGAATCTTGTTGAAAGCCGCGATTGTCGACACTCTGCACTTGCTCATCAAACTTGGTGATCTCCTCTTCCAGCAAGTCAGTCCCCACCTTATCCTCCACCACACACTGGATCTGTAGCTTGTGGATGCTGTAGCCCATGGGCACCAACTTGGAGCCCCACCAGACCAGCCCATCCAGCTGGATGGAGTGCACACAGGCCTCCAGCTGGGCCGTATCTCTCTCAATATCCCAAGGCTTGACGTCCAGCAGGATGGAGGACTTGGCCACCAGCGCTAGCTTCTTGGCCTTCTTCTCTGCATACTGCTGTAGCCTCTCCTTCTGCAGCGGGGCTGCCTCCTTGTCCTCCTCCTCGTTGTCACTGCCAAACAGGTTAATGTGATCGTCCTCGTCATCTTTGGCTGATGTGGCTGCCATCTTGGTTGGAGGCTCCACTTGGCAGACACATGCTGGGTCTGGGGGGCTGTGGCCCGGTGGGTGGGTGAGCTCCTCTCAAGCATGCTGGGCCGGGCCTTCAGCTTGGGGACAGCCTGCTGCAGATCCGGCACCACGCCTCACAGGCTCCGGTTTTCCACTTCCAGGCTGGTGATCCGGTGATGAGCTCACTGTGGTCTCCATCTGGCCACTGAAGGCCCCGGGGCCTGACTTTCCGGCAAGGGATTTCTGGATATTCTCTCTGGCTCTTGCAGTGTCTCAGAGGATCACTGGTGCCATTCTCCTGGCGGGGGGAGCCAACCACGGGCCCGTTCATCTGCTCATGGAATTTCCTTTCTGCATCTTGCGTCGTCATAATTGAACTTGTCGAACCAGATCTTCTCATGAACTAGGAAGTTTGTAGCCATTTTTCTGACTCCAGCCAAGCACGGTGGTGACCAGAGACATCAAGGGGATGACTGGGGTGTGGGGGCAGCAGCGCAAGGAGGCTGAGGAAAGGAAGGGTTCAATTTTTGTGTAACTGGAAGAATGGTTCTGGTAGCAGATTGAGAGGAAATGTTTTAGTATTTTAGTGGTTAGTATAACAGCTAACAGCTACTTTTTTTTTATAGTTCTTTATAATTACAAAAACATTTGTGCACATTATTATGATGTTTTATCTTCCAAACAGCACTGAGTTAGGCTGGGTGCATTTATCATACTTATTTTACAGAAAATAGAGCTATGACTCAAGGAAATTAAATTACTTGGCCTAAGATCTCATAGCCAGTTAGTGAGGGACTTGAATCTAAACCGGGGTCTGTTGAGCCCAAATCCAGGTCACAGTCTGTCTGTGACCTTTTAATTTGCTGTTGATCCAATATTTATTCAAACCAAAAGTACTTCTGCTTTCACATTATTTTCTCATACTCCAACTGGTGTAACCAAAGCAGCTGTCGTCTAATATCATTCTGTGGCAATGCAGACACAAGGGAAGGATAAGAGGAATGCTTAACCACATGACTGTGCTTCTCTAAGAAATGGACACACTTAGCCATGCACATTTTTGACCTGAAAGTGATGACTTCTTTTACAAATGTTGTGTTATAGCAGAGTTCGATTAAAAGGAGGAGGAAATAGGATGCTGTGGAGGTAGCCCTTCCATGGGGACCAGAAATTAGAAGATCTAGTTCAAGTTTTAGCGTTCTAGCACACAGCTGTACTATCACATTCCTGCCAAAAATCTAATGCAAATCTTATTTAGGATAGGACTTATTATTATGACAATTAATAATAATAATTAACAGCTAACACATTGCATTGATCACAAACATTTTGCCTTAGCCACCATTTATCCTGCAAAGGAGGACTTCTAACTGATGAGGATTCTGAGACTGTTAGTAACTAACAGAGCTGGGACATATTAAGTCTGTCTCTCTTTGTAGGAACCTTCCCATTCTTAGTCCTCTGGAAAACCTGTGTTCATTTGCCAGGAATTTTGGCTAGAATTCGTAAACTCTTGATCCAAATAAAACTTTAAAATATAATAAAAATTTTTAGCTAAAAGCTTGCTAAGCCTCTCCTTTCCCTCTTCTACCTCTCTGCATTCTCTGTCCAGACACAATTTGTCACTTTAGTCAAGGATAGATGCAGGGCGAGGAGAATTTATATTGAGTTGTGTGTGCCTGGTTTAGATAATTGTATGTTTCTCGGCACTCTGAAATGTCCCTCTGGAGGCTTCGCTTGTCCTTCCTGAGCAGCAGAGAGATGTGTAATGGTGAAATTGAGTTAAAATAAATTAACCAACATGGCCTCCCATAGGGCAATAAAGGTATAATCTTGAAAAAGGACTACTTTTCCTTAGACATTATCCCATGCAGCCTGGCCCATCTGTTGGCGGAATGGATTTTTATATTGTCCACACAGATGGATGATGTTAGCAGTGGCTACAATTCCTTGGCCAGGGCTTCTGAGCCAGAAGTATGTCAGACTTATCTCTGGAGAATGCTGAAAGAAACACTGCTATATACCATGTCTCCCTCTTTTGCTGCAAGTGTTTCCAAGTTGGCAATTGCATAGCACATGATATTCTTTATTTTAAAAAAGTGAGAAGTTATTTGGGACTATCCTGAATTACTCTCTCCAGGAAAGAATTTGGGAGGAAGGATTTCCAATTCTGATTCCAATCTTCTAAAATCATTTGAACCTGGGTGTCATCCCGACCTTGGCCTGCCAGCTGCTCTGTTTTACCTCTCCAGAATTCCATCCATTTATGATTTTCGAGCCACCTGTCAGCATGGTAAGCAGGAGAAACACTAGAGCAAGAGGGCAAATTAGATGTGAATGTCTCTGCGGGCTTCTCTGCCCTTGGAAGCTAATTCAACTATACATTAAGCAAGAGGAGGATTCAAACCAAAGAGAAACAGCATGCTGTATCAGAAAGCCGTCAGAATGGGAGCTAGAAAATGGGTTCCAATCTAATTTACAAGGACTTTTATATGAGATAAATGGCATTTTATATGTTCCATGTCCAGTTGCAAGCATATAGCAGATGCACAATCCTTTCTTTTCCTGGTCCTTTTTTCACGAACTCATGGTAGCATTGTGCAAATTGGCTACACTGTCTAAAATCTCATCTATAATGAAGAAAAAAAGAAGGGGGAATGAAACTAATATATATTTAGACACCATATGGCCAAGCACCATGCTAGGTGTTTTACATAAATCTAATGTACAATGAATGCCTTAGTTTATAATTGTGTTTATCCTCTGATTTCATGTATCCCCATATAGTGTTAGTTCCTAGGTGTGTGCATATCAAGAGATGTGGTAATAATAAACTATGATAGGTGATCTCTATGGTCCCGTCTGATTTTAATTAATTTGCAGGTTTAACTGATTGTCCTGGTTTTAAGGAAATTAGGATCATATAGATAAACAGTTGTCAATGTTACTTAGAGATGTAACACTGTATTAATCTAGGGATAATCAGTTAAAGTACTGTCAGTGGGCCAGTCTCCCTAGGCCGATGCAAGGGGCAAACTATTAGAGGTGACTGACTACCCTCTCCTGGGCAAGTGTATCTCATACAGTCAACTGCCATAGTTTTAGGCAGCCTATCTGAGATGTGAGGGCAGTTTTGAAAGAAAGGAATGTGGCATTTCCCAGCTCCCAGGACCACACTGCCTTTCAGGTGGCCCTTTCCTATAGCTGCAGCTCTTACCGATTCAAAAAACTCTTTCTTCCCTTGCTCCTTCCCTTCTGTTACTAGTTCCTGCTGATCTCTACTTAGTTTCCTAACTCTGCTCATACTTTGTAAATAGTTCCTTCCACAACACCTTTTCAGTGATCATTTTGGGTGTGCTGTTTCCCGCCGAGACTCTTAACATTTTCTTTCTCCTGAGCTCTACTCCCATTATCCACTGCTTACTGGATATATTAACTACAGTTTCACCGTCATCTCAACTCCATACATCTAACACAGAACTCGTCACAAGCCTGCTCCTCCAAGGGCATTCCCCGACTCAGCAATTGCTGCTACTTTCTCTGTTAATCACCAGACACCCAGGTGACGTCCGGACTGCTCCATCTCACTCACTTCGTCTAGCCAGTCCCTCATTTATACCAATTCTCCTTCAGAACATTTCCTGAATTCACCATCTCCAAGGTTCTGACTCTCATTATTTCTCAAGTACAGTAGATTACCATCTGCCCTGGTCTGGCTCACCCTCCCCTCTTCTGTTGTTTTCACTCTGTCACAAGCATATTATAGAAACAGAAATCTGCTCATGCCAATCTACCTATAAAATCCTTCAATGGCTTCTTATCACCTTAAAGATAAGTTCTAAACTCCTTAGCAAATTATATTAAGCCTCTTTTTTTCTTTTCTTTTCTCTTCTGTTCTCTTGCCTTTTCTTTTTTCTTTTCTTTCTTTTTACCTTTTTAACCATTTTCCTGATACTTCCTTATAAGAACTCTATATTTCAGTCCTAGCAAACCCCTTGCTGTTTGTCACAGGCAGCTGACCTTCACACTTGTGCCCCTGTAAGTGCTGTTTCTTTTGTCAACAATATCCTGTGAGTAGTCGTCCTTTGTGTCCTACCTCTAGCGTCACCTTCTCTAGGAATCATCCCCACTAAAGGCCCACAACTGGTTTGGGTGCCTCTTAGTTGTTGCAGTGGCCCCTAATCCTTCAGGTGATGGCATGGCCCAGGGCAAGATGCTCGTGTTCTGTTGGATGAAATGCCAGCACTTTGTCCTGCTCTGTGTCAAGCAGACACCAGAAAACTTAGGCTTGCTGTTCTCCTTAAGGTGCTTAGGCCGTGAATGAGGCCGGGGACTCAAGTGTGGCCTGTTCTGGAGGGAAGCTTCTTGGTCAAGTCTCATGAGATAAGGTGTGCTGGAATGATTGATGGGTCTCGAAGTCTGAGATGGTTTTGAATCCCAGGTCTTCTGCTGACTAGCAGCATAGCGTTCAAGGAGGAAAAGTACGGAGACTGTTATACGAATGAATAGCTTGCTTACTGGCAATGTTGAGCCCTCAAATTCCAGAGGTCACTTTGCAGCAAGTGTATTAGTGAAACTGGAGCTAGGATTGAGGTATTTATTATGCAGGCCCATCTCATCTATCACTCAGAAGGTCCCTTTCTTACTTGTGAAATACTGTTGCTTAGATACATATAATTTTTTTTATTTTTTTATTTTATTTTTTTATTTATTATAGCTTATTATGGGGGTACAACC
>CM052438.1:126634150-126706253 GCA_028533085.1 Varecia variegata | reverse complement strand
CTTAATAGAATGGGTTCCAACTCTCCCCAGGAGAACCAATATAATTTAAAGCTTCTACCCCTATTATAAAGTTCAGTGATTTTTTTAAGCTAAATTTAAGTATAGGGATAATAGAGAAAAGTATTTTTCAATCTTTGATTAGTAAGCTCTTTTCATAATGATATATAATCTCACAATGCTCCCTTGGGATTTAAAAAATCATAATTTTGATTTAGTAAAATGCTTTGATCATGATTAAGTAAAGTCTATTTTTGATCATGATATATTATATAATAATTACATAACACATAATTTATTACATATTATATAACATACATAATACATTATATAATATGTACATAATTACATAATATATAAGATTTGCTCTTATATTCTCTTCAGTCATTGACATGTGTGTTTATCTATCTATCTGTATGTTTTATAGCTCCACTCTAGCCTTTTTTCCTGAGCTCTAAACTCTGAAACCCAACCATCTACCCAACCATCTATATCTCAAATTTAACATATCCTGATCATTCCTTCAAAATCTGTGCCAATTGCAGCCTTTCACAACAGTTAAGGGCAGCTCAATCTCAACTCCTCTTTCTTTAACACCCCACATCTGATCCATTGGCAAATCTTGATGACTCTATTCATACACATACACTTATGTATATATAAAGTATCCCCACTTCTCATGACCTCCACTGCTGCTACCATGGTCTATAAGTCACCATTGTTTCCTTCTCTGTTCATTGCAGTAGGTTTTTACCAGCCTTCCTGCTTTTAACTTTGCTTCCTAACATTTATTCTAGGGCTTCTAGACTAGTTTTTTTTTTTTTTGTAAAACAACTCAGATAATGTTATTCTTCTGCTCAAAAACCTCAAAGTAAAAGCCAGCTTCCTTTATTGGCTTACAAGGCTCTATATGAGTTGACTCTGGACTTTCTCTCTGACATCAGCCCTACTACCCCACCCTACTCCTCACCAGCCATACAAGACTTCTTGTTATTCCTAACATTTCCAGACCCAATCCTTCCTAAGGGTCTTTGCACTTACTATTTCTTCTTCCTGGCATATTCTTTTCCTAGATATTTTCATAACTTGTTTTTACATTTCCTTCAAGTATGTGCTCAGATATCACCTAGAAGTAAAATCCTTCGTGATGAATCTATTTAAAATTACTCCCCTTCTCTGAATTTATGTCTCTTTTATCTACTTTGCTTCTTCCCACAGTACTTATCATTTTCTAATTATACTATACTTTGCTTTTTCATTTCTGTTTTTTGTCTCTTCCTCTAAAACACACATATTCATACACATAATAAAAGTAAGGTCTATTTAGATAATATTTTTTATTTGTTTTACTCATTGCTGAACCCTCAGAACCTAGAAAAGAGCCCTAGAAAATAGCAGACACCCATTAAGTATTTGTTATTTGAATAGATTACAAAAAAGGAAAAACTATAACTTTTTTCCATTTAACAAAAAGCTTTTATAAATTTACTCTAAATCAGATTTGTAAAAACACCATGTTTGGATGACAAATAAAATAAGATTTGAGATTATTTCATATGTAGGAACTGAATTTAATTTAAAGATAGGTTGAAAAGATGCTACATATTATGGCAAAAACAACCCACTTTCATTATCTGATTTTAGGAAGATATTTGGAGTTCAAAAATATGTCCCTAATGGTGTTTAGTAGACTAAATAATGTATCACAAACCCACAGATCTCGTTTCTATTAATTGCTTACTCTATATTCTCCTAAAGGGTCTTGGCAGTATGGATTTAAATATTTAATGTTTTTTTTTAGTTGTTCACAATAGCCAAAATGCAGAAACAACTTAATTGTCCATCAAAGAATGAGTGAATTATACATAATTTATGCATATATGCACAATAGATTATTATTATATTATAATTGAATAATATGGTTAAAAAGAAGGAAATGTTGCCATATATGACAACATGGATGAACCTGGGGAACCTTATGCTAAGTGAAATAAGCCAGTCACAGAAGGACAAATACTGCATAATTCGGCTTATATGAGGTATCTAAAACAGTCAAAGTCACGGAGAATGACAATAGAATGATGGTCTCCAGGGACAAGAGTTAGGGGAATAAGGAATTGCTAATCAATAGTGTAAAGTTCCAGTTATGCAAGTAAATTGTAAAGATCTGCTCTACAATGTTGTGCAATAGTTAACAATAGAGTATTGTATACTTTTTAAAAAAAAAAATTTAAGTGGGATCTCATATTAAGTGTTCTTACCACAGTAAAAAAAGAGAGAAATTAAGCTGGATGTTTATACTATCTTAATGGCATTAAGGTCTCAGAATTTTTGAAATTCTTGAAAACACTGATCTAAGTAAGACAACTGTTTTAGCTTATGGACGAGAAAAGAAGATCTAGAGAAGGGGCTTACCTGGGTGGAGGGGGGTCCAGAACTGAAGGAGTCTCTTGACCAAGGTCATATATAATGTAGTTTGTATTCTTCTAAAGTTTGTTTTTCTTTCTCCCTAGTTTTAATTATCCTCATTGAAAGGCCATGTTCTTGTCACAGTCTCTCCCATTTTTTTGTTATTGTGTATTATTTACTCACTTCTGGTTATTAATTAGTGAAAATAAGTAAATTTATTTATTAATTCACTTTTTCATTTAAGCTAATTTAGTTGTAAAAGGCTATATCAACTTTTTTCTTACATTTAGTTCTGATATTTGCTGCAACAATATGAGTGATTAGGATCCTATTGACTGAGTTTTGATTGGCTAAATTTGTTTGTGTCCCAGTTGTTAGAGAAAGATTTGTATATACTCAGGAATAAAAGCAGCACATATTGTTATACGTGTTTTATATTTTATATAGTTATTTCATTAAATCTATTATAAACATCTAAACTACTACTACTACAACTAAAGCAGCTAGTATTGAAGGAACACACTCTATGTACCAAACTCTGTGCTGAGCGCTTCATGTACATTATCTCATTTGATCTTCCCAAGCAGCTCTAGTCAAATTAAACTAATGGTGCTTCTCTGAACACTCCATGCACTTTCTTGTGTCAGGGGATGCACTGTTCCTTGGGCCTGAATGCTTTCCTCTCTTTATCTATCTGGTCAGCTCCTACTGATCTTTTGAAATTTGGCTTTTTGGTAACCTCTTTGGGAAGTGTTCTACAATAATACCCCACCTACACCCTCTATGCTAACTTTTTATCAAGCATATACTTTACTGAATTTTTAAGAATTAAAAAATTATTGTGTTTTTATCTTTAACTTTCCCTACCAGCTTAGCAGATTTTACAATGCTCATGACTAACCTACTACTGACAAGAAATTACTTGCCTAAATTCACATAGCTCATAACTGGTTACTTTTTTCTTTTTGTCTTTTTCTATCATTAAACTTAATATTTTATTTCTAAATTGCTCCAGATTTCTATAGGTAGACGAATTTGCCAGTATGTATATCTATCTATGTATCTATCTATCTATTTATTTATTTTAGAGATCAGGTCTTCCTATGTTGCTTGGCAGGGTCGGACTTAGACTCTTGGGTTCAAGTGATTCTCTCTTATGCTGTCTCTAAAATCCAAAAAAAAAAAAGAAGGGATTTTTCTCACCTCAGCCTCCTGAGTAGTGGGGGTTACAGACACATACCACTGCACTTCTGGCTCATATTTTTTTTGAAGTATTTTATCTGCCTTATTTTTCTTGACTTAGAGTTTTATATAGGAGGGCTAATGCCGTATCAAATAGTATGATAATAAGTTAAAGTGGGCTTCTATCCTGGTTTGCCCAGAATAGTCCAGGTACAAGCAATTGTCCCAGGTAAAGCCATTTTCCCAATATCACTAATACTAATATTTTAACTCTCAAAAATGTCATGTTTAGATGAAAATTACATAATCACTTTAGAAATTGTGCATATATGGCATACCTCTTTCATTCTTAATTTACTCGGACTTCTAATATTTTGTTATTGGTATCATGTTTGCTATAGGTGTCTGAGTTTTTTTCTGTCTTAAGAAAATGTTCTTCCATTTTTAGTTGCTAATTTATTTTATTGTAATCAGAAATTAGTGTTAAATTTTATCTAATTTTTTATGTTATCTATTACATATATCACATTTTTCTATTTGATATGTTAGTGGGTAAACTATATTAATAGATTTTTTAATATTGAACAAAATTTAATCTTATACTTGTTCATAAAGTATTATTAGTATTATTACTAATATATTCATTTATTAAATTTCACAATTTTATATTTAAATATTTTACTGGGGATTTAAAAAAAAATCTATGTTTAAAATGAAATTAGCTTAGAATTTTCTTTTATTTCCATCTTTGATTCGTGTATGAAAGCCTCATGAATAAACTATAGATATTTCCATATTTTTCCATGTTCTATAGTTATATTTCATAGTGAAATTTACCTGTAAAAGATTTAGGCTTATGCTTTTTACAGTAAGATATTTTAAAATTCATTTTTATGTTAGTCTATCATTATTGGTCTGAGTTATTTTTTCTACTTGTTTTTGCTCCAATTTGGTAATTTATATTTTTCCTAGAATAATATTCATTTCATCTATATTTTCAAATTTATTAGTGCAGAGTTTTACCTAGTAGATTCAGATATCTATATTTCTATTTACTTGTCTCCTTTCTCATTACTAATTTTGTTTGTGGTTTCTCTCTTTTACTTGGTTAGATTTCATTAATGTTTGTCAATGTATTGGTTTTTCCAAATGAAATGAGTTTGGTTTTAATGATCACTTTTTATTTTTTGTTAGATGTTTGTTTTCTTATATCCCTTTTGATTTAATGAATGTTAATTATTTGCATCGTATCTGTTTTTTATTGTTTATTTTCGATATCTTCAATTGAATGTTTAATTTATTTTCAGTCTTTTTAAAAACATATAGAGTAAATGTTTACTCATTTTCTTTGGAGTACTCTAATAAAAGGCTATTCTACAGATTTTAATATGCAGGGCTCTGTTCATTTATAAGTAGATTATAATTTTAGTTATTTTTTTTTCATCCTAGAATCTATTTTAGAAAAGAGATCCCAAGTGGACATTTTCTTTTGGATGACTTTTTTTAAAAATTTAAGATTTCATATCTTTTAGTCAGTGGATATAGCCTGTATGATTTTTGCTTTCTGGAATTTGTTAAGATTTCTCTTGTGGCCTAATCTGAGGTTAATGCTTATGAACATTTTAAGAATGATGAATAGAATGTCTGTTCTCTGTTAACAAGAACAAAACTCTAAATACATTTGTTTGATTATTCTTGCTATTAGTTTTACTCTATTCCTCTAAAATGTAATTTATTTTTTTCTTTTGGCTTCTTGATGTATTTGTGAGATAAGTATATTAAAGAAGTCCATTGTCATTGTGGATTTTTTTTCTCTTGTGTTTCTATTAGTCTTTGCTTTATAAGTTTTGAAGCCATATTGTTAAGCACGCATAGGTTCATGCCTGTTCTATCTTCTAAGTAAAATATCTTTCAATGACTTTTATTTTGAATCACTTTGTGTTGGACATTAATATTTCTACACCTGTCTTTATTAGAATTTGCCTCTCTCAATGCTTTGCACATATCAGGACTGAGTTAACTGATGGTACTGCTTTAGCAAATAACATCATTCAATAACACAATTGCATTATTCTTTCTTTTGGGCTTCCTTTATTTGGGCTTTTAAATCTGTTTAAAAATCTGGACTTGACATTTTGGTGTTTCTGGTCATTTTTCAGCCAAGAGCACACCAAGAACCGAGGGCAGGCTGGGCATGGTGGCTCACACCTGTAGTCCTAGCACTCTGGGTGGCCAAGGTGGTAGGATTGCTTGTGCTCAGGAGTTCGAGACCAGCCTGAGCAAGAGCGAGACCCCATCTCTACTAAAAATAGAAAAATTAGCCAGGTGTGGTGACACATGCCTTTAGTCCTAGCTACTGGGGAGGTTGAGAAGGAGGATCACTTGAGCCCAGGAGTTTGAGGTTGCTGTGAGATAAAGCTGATGTCACGGCACTCTAGCCTTGGCAACAGAGCAAAACTCTGTCTCAAAAAAAAAAAAAAAATGAGCTAATATAGTAAATTGATGATAGCCCTGCCATCATCACTCACATTTTCCTTGTGTTCCTGAGTCCTACTTTGTAGATTAGGAATGATTGTATCTCAATCTCTTCTTATCTTTAAGGAATTGAACTTGGTGCTTTTTATTTCCATACAAAGAGCAAGAGAGCATTTCCACTGGCTTCTTTTACACTGGCTGGATGGAACTAGCCAGGATGTTCCCCTAATTTTGTTGCTAACTTGTCCTGGGGTATTACAATGGCTATTTATCTTCCCAGAATAAGACCTTTTCTCTCTGTATACATTTAGATTGTTTCATGCCTCTTTGAAGAGTGGAATGAATGTACTAAGGCTAATGATGTGATTTGAGTTCTTCAGAAAGAAGAACTTAAGTATTTGAAGAACCACACACATAGGGAAGTAAAGGGCTGAAGCCCTAATCTTGAACATGAAAGAATAGAAATGCATTGGCATAGTATGTGCTATAGATGTGTCCATGTAACTTTTCTCATTTAATTAGAAAAAATATGAAAAAAGTTTCCAAAAATAGCTTCTGGATAATACTCTGATAACCTTCTGGTGCCCTGGGAATATACTTCACTGATTAGTCAACATCTACTCAAGTTGTATCTCACATATTGCTTCATTTGAGGCTGTTGGAATTAAGGAAACTATACAACATTTCTGACTAAAGTAAAATAAAATAAAATGTAAAGGAAAACCTTTAGCTTGACTCATGAAAGTAAAGCAAATGTGCTGATACAAGTCTGAGAAATCAGAAAATGGGAGGAAAGTCAATAAAAAATTGAGGAAGACTTCCCATGGTGCAGTAAAATGGCACCTAGAGGTGAGGCCGTAATTGTAACAATCCATGTTTTTGGCTCTAAAAGCCTCAGGAGATCACAGAAATAGTAATAAATTTTGAAGACTAAAAGAAAAAGTATATACCAATTATGTTTTATATAATAATATTTCCAAAATGTGTTTTATAAAAATCTACTCTGAGGAGACAGCTTCATAAAAAAAGTTAACGCATATTAACATATTAAAGACTGGTAGATTCTGAGGTGAAGACAGTCATTTAACTTGGAATTATTACATTTTTAAAGATTTTAAAGCTGTAAAAACTTTTGTTTTATGAATCATCTATTACTATTTAGCAGTTTAGAAAAGCCAAATTACTATATTAGGTGATTTTTATGGACATCTCATTCATATAATTTATAATACAACATATATATACACTGTTATAGACATATAATAGTATATAAAGCTTTATTTTTAAGTCATCGAGTAAGAATACAAGCTATACATAGATGAGACTAATGTGTCTGATATGTATATCACATAACTAGCGTGTTTATAGGTCATATATACCTCAAAAAACATATATCTTGGCAAAAATAAATGCCTCTTTCCTGGGGTAAAAGCTAATTTAAAATGTTTATTCTTGTGGAGGTTAAGTTTCCCTGCAAAACCTTTGGTTTAAGATTCTAAGAATGGTTGGAGAAGTTGAGTTTAAGCATTCCTTCATAAAATTTATGCAGTAACACTAATTAAAAAATAATAACAGAGTGAAATGTAGTAACTGGTTCTGAATTTCAAAATACTTTGAGAAAAAATGTAAATAGTATGTTCTTGTTTAAATTAATATAATTAATACAATTCTATTTACCCACCTATCAAGCTAGCTACCATAAAATAGTAAATATTTGAGAATTGTTTTCTAAAGCTGATCATTCACGTACAGCATAACCAAAAAATTATCTAGATTTCAGCGGAGATTATAACAGAGAGTATAACAGCATCCTCTTTGTGGCATTCAATATCCATTTGCTAATTTGTCCTTGATGGATAGTTTCAAGGTTGTATATGAATTCAAACTTCAATACGTTTCCCCCATATTTATTCTAAGTTTGACAAGAATTTGTTACAGCTTCACAAGTAACATTAGAAATAACATGTTTAAGCTGCCTGCTATCAACTGTATACTAAATACTACATTGTCATTACCAATAGCTACTATCTACTGAGCATTTTCAGGAATGTTGGAAATTAAAGAGACCTCACAGGTTATTATAACTCACCTCTGCATTTAAAGAAACAGGAACTGAGTTGTAGAGAAATTAAGGTAATTTATTCAGGGTGCGAGATCCTGGCTTTTAATTCACTGTTACTTCTATTGCATCAGCTGGTTTTGAATGTCCTTCTCTGAGTCAATGAAGCCTTACAAGCCTTTTTTTTATTTTTAGAAGATAATTTTCTAGGTTCATATATCTCACCTCGACCTTAATTTTAAATGAACATGTGCTCATTCATATTACTTCAGAGTAGATGACACTGAAGGGCAGAGTGTGACAAAGCAGAGAAAATGATTTCCTTTTTTAAGATCAAACACATTTTGTATAATAATATATGTATACATACATATCTATGTTTATATATGTGTATATATGTAATTATGAGTATAAATAACACAATTTGGGGAAGCATGGAACAGTTATATTTTAAAATCTATACCTTTTCTTCCATATATCAAGTATCTACCCTATGTTCTGCTTTGAGGTTTTCACTAATTTGTGTTCAGGGAATGTAAATTAGCGTAAGAGTCAGCCAAAATAAAAAGTAATTTGACAAGTAAATTTTTTTTCTGGAAAAATTATATAAATATGCACATACATGTACACACAAACACACATAGACACACAAACACACATATAGATGGACTCAAAAGTAAAACATCTATGTAAATGTGTGTATATGTTTGTATACACACAGATACACAAATAATCTGTTTTATTTGTGTGATGTTGCCTCTATCAACACAGAAAATTGTGAAACTATCTCTATCATTTGTTTGTCTAGATGCAAAACACTGTATATTTCTTATATTCCTTTTTTGGAAAAAGTATTTATTTATGTCTTAAATGGTGTTTGTAGATGTCTTTGGGGACAGCATCGCTGGTTGGTTTTTGGTTGGTTTATATTTTCATTTTTATCTATTGTCTACTGCTTACTTTGTAAACCCCATAATTGCAAAGTGTAGATCATTCAGAATTTAAGGTTAATTAGTAGCATGGCTCTTCCATCTTAGAAAATACTATTGAGACAATATTCTAAAGATTTGAGGGGAATAATATTAAAGTCATATCATAGTTTTTTTTAATGTTTTTCAAAAAGTAACTGACTTCACAAACACCAACTATAACATGATTTAGACAACTGAGAAACAAGCAAGTGTATTTTAAAATGCTAAAATAAAACACATTTATACAAGTACAAAGCAAAACAATGCTGATAAAAATGTTAAACTTTATGAAAAAAATCATTTGCAATTCACATCAAAATAATTTAACATTCTCTATTATTTTAATAGTACAAGCTGCAACAACAGAAAAAGAACAAATACACGCACACAATTTTAAAACCAAATCAGTTATAAGTGCGGAAAAAAGTAAGTACAAGCACTTGTAGCCCACACAAATCTTTTAGGATTGGCACCATCTTTCTAAAACATCTATATTCTATATAGATTTCTAATTACAACACCACCAGCAGCTGCCATTGATTTCTAGAAATACACACAATATACATAGTATATTTGTTCACATTGGGAAGATCAGTGAAATTCAGCCAACTATTTTATACATGCCTCATTCTTCAATAGACAGTAGAGAATCTCCCAGGCCTCAGACCCTCTTCGAAGTGAATTCTGATTTATCTTTATACTTTCACTGATCTGTATTTTTTCACAGTATAAAATTGTAAATGGTAAGTAACTATAGAGATTCTGACAGCTTGAGGGTTATTAATAAGCTGTTGCTAAATGTGAACTCAGATAATACCTTTGAAGTCTCCAAAACATGTACATTTTGCTGAGAGACTAGCATAGGAAATGTTTTTTTTTTTTTTTCCCTTAAAAACAGTGTTTAATTCCTGGTTTGGAAGTCACAGAACTGCAGCAGAACCATTATACAATTCATTTACAGTCAGAAATAGCTCCTAGTCTTCCTGATCACTTGCTGGTAGCAGCAGTAGTTTGGAAAAGACTGTTACTTTCAAGGATAGCACATTTGGGGACTTGCTTTTTTTCCTTGCTTAAGTCAACTCTCTTATGATTTTTCTTTTCATATTCCCTTTCCGTTCCTCACCCTTAGCTCAGAAAGACGGTTCTTCTATGTTCTTCTCAAGCTGCCCCACTCCTCTCCCAAAATAAAAGGATGAGAGGACTGCTTAGAATAGTCAGTATAACTTGATCAAACCAGGTCGTCTTCCTTGCATCCTGGGACCAATCTCTCCTGCAGGGTCACTTTGCTGAACCTTAGCATTTCCCCTTCCTTTTAGTCATGCTGGTCCCGATTGATTATCATTGGGCACCAGGAACAAGGAAATTCAATGAGAATAGGTACCCAAATGAATTGTGAAGTTCATATCCTAGCCCTAGAATGAGTATTCAGTTCTCTTTGTATTGTAGAGTTATTACTTGGAACCTGGTATTAGAATTGGGAAAGAGACAGTTAGCATCATTCCAAAATAAAAGATCTCAAGAATACATTACTAATAATCTTATGTCCAATATACAATGTATTCAATGAAGTGACAAAAGTTATAGAAATACAGAGAAAAATATATCTTGTTCTCCTCTAATTGGATAAGTTATATTTATTATCACAGTTGATTATGATATCATGTGAAATTATCAGATGACAATTTACTTGCATTAAATTTTAATTTCTAATGAAGTTTCTCATAAGGTAGTATACTTTTTAAAGAGATATGTTACTAAAAAATAGAAAATGAATTTGATCATGGAGAAAGTTTAAAAAATGTTCTTCTGTTGGTCAATAGAGTGAAACTGTATTTGAGAATAAAATGAAAATCAATCTAAGGATTTTATGAAACAAATTTCAAGATGTAGAGAATAGAGCATATTTAGAAAGGTTTCAATACCTAAGAAATGACTGTAATCCCTCAGTGAATGCCACCCTTTTGTTGAGGATCCAGGGGGTATTAATACTTCAAAATATTTACATTTGTTTTTCAGGTAGAGGCAGACATTTGCTTTTAATGATACCATGAAACTTAGCTAGATTTCACTTCTGTTTCAAAAGTCTCATTGTAATATTTGGTATCTGTATACTCTCATGATGTTACTTTCAAATTTGGCATGGGTTTGATTTCTTTTAAATTGGTATTTTAGTAAATTAATGTTTGCTTTATTGTTTTATATTGGAAGATTTTGACTTGATATTTCAAATAAGAGCAGATATCAGAATAGGAAATTCAACAAGCAGTATATTTATTATAACTTTTAAAGGTGGAGAATGATAAATTATGTCAATGGATTGACTCCATTTCTCAACTTTTTTTAAAAAGTAGATGTGAAATAAAAAATACTTACCAAAATAAGGGTATTGAGCTTAAAGGAAAAAAGTTTTATTTTTCTTTCTGCCAAAAATATACTTCTGCCTTACAGCAAATCTTTTTCATAAGGCTATCTTTAGTATAAGGCTGGGTCAACTGAACTTTAAATTTATAGGACACTTCCTCCTTTTATTACTATCCTTATTTAAAAATCAAAAACATTTGGTACCTGAGGATAGCTGCAATGGGAGGAAGAAAGATGACAGTGGACTCAGGTCTTGAACTGTGAATTCTACCTATATGAGCCTATCAAAGCACATGTGTTTCTATTATAATTCTAAATATCTTTTCTGTAGTTTTTAAAAAGTGACAATAATGAAGTGCATAAAATCATATTAATAGTTATTTAAAAAATAAAATATTAATAATTGCTTTGCCTCTTTTTGGAATGGCTAAGAAAGATTGTGTGGTTGCTATTCATTAAGGTTCCTCTGTTTTAGTATTCTGTATTGCTTTGAAAAATCTACATTTGTCATAGTTCATAGCTGCCCTGTTTAAGCAGCCAAGGATAGTTAAAATCACTGCTCATTGGCATAGCTAAATCTCTGCTAAGCTGACTTGACACAGTTTAAAATTTCCAGTGTATTAGATAGTGTTAATTCTTTCAGCAGTCCCTCCAATTGTGACAATCCCTTCATTGGGTCTATGGACCACTCTTCCAGTGGTGGGACTCAAAAAGAACAGAGGAGCTCTTTGTGTATCAGATTCTCAAAAGAAAGGAATGAAGACGCCCAAATGCATATTTTAATATTTTAGCTGGCAATGCTAACGGAACAGCATTCTTAAGGAGGAGTGGTTGTGTTTCATGAATGAGATAGCCAGGCTGGAGCTCAAGAATTATTATAAAGAGAATTTCCAGCTACACAATGCACCCCAGTGAGGGAATTACAAAACAGTATTCCAGAAAATATTTTTTTGCTACTCCAGTATTGATTGGCAACATGGTGAAATAGTCAAGAAATCTTCCACTGGTTTTCTTGGTTAATGGAGGTGAATCTGAAATAACTAGGTGGACTCCGAGATGCAGGCTTTTGGAAGAGTATTTCACAACCAAATTGGAGAGGAAAGTCTCTGGTAGAAGCCCTACGTACATTAGCGCAGTACTCACTATCCAGTTGTGTGTTATGCACGGGATGCACTCACAACAATGCCTCTGTAAATACTGAGCCCAAGTTACTGCTTTTCAAGGTCTTTAAAGGAAAGAAAAAAAAAAAAAGAAAGAAAGAAAAAAGGAAGAGAAAGGTTGACGTTTTGGTCCCAGATTTTGAGTTTGTTAGAAAATGTACATTCATGTTTGGTGAATCAAAGACTCTTCTGGGAAAAGAATTAAAGTAAACAAATAAAACTTTTTACAGTTGCTTATTAACTACGCTTTTCACCCTCCATTATGCTGTTTCACACTCACTGCTTCCCTGGAGCAAAGCACTTGGTATGTAAGTGTTTTAACAGACTCCTTGTCAGCCCTCAATAATAAAAGCAGTGTTTCTTAAAAGCCCATGTTTTCTAAGGCCACTAGAAGAAAATCTGCCAAAAGATTTGTAGTTGGTGTCTTCGTCGGTTGTTGTGAAATAGCACTATTAATCTCACGTTTCCATTACGGGGTGTACTTGGCATCTTCCACCTCGGTTCTTAAGCAGGTGACTATGCTTGTCACTGTGTCTGTGAACACCGGAGGTCTCGGCTCAGCACGCTGAACCCAGCGTGGTTTCCAGTGACATTCACAACGACGAGGAACTCTGAGTGTAATCTCTTATGATAAGAGTGTCATATTTGGGAGACGATGGGATACAGAGGGCCGACTCGGACACTGGCGAGTTGGGAGTTGTACTCCCCGAGTCCACCGAGTCTCTGAAGGGGGACGGCGGGGTGAGGGCCACCAACTCCTCCAGGTCTTGCTTGCCAGCCGCAGCCTCAGGCCCGGCCGCGGGGGCCTCCCCTGCAGCGCCCCCAGCCGGCGGGACCCCCGCCACCGGCTGCGCGCCGCCCGTGACCTCGATGGCCGGCAGGGGCTGGATTTCGGCGAACGTCGTCATGGTCGTAGGCAGCTGAATCTCTTTGGGGATCAGGTAGGAAGAGCAGAGCGGGGCGCCCACGCCCGGGCCGGGAGCCGCGGTGGACAGCATCATGGAGTTGAGCTCGCTGATGTTGGCCGTGAAGCGGGTCACCACGCTGCTGATCTGCTCCATGAGCGAGCCCTGCGAGGAGCTGCTGCGCGCCGCGGGCTCCGAGTGCAGCGACGGCACGTCGTCTTCCGTGCGGTTGGCCGAGCCCGCGCGGTGGCTCAGCGTGCTGATGGGCGACGGCGAGCGCGGCCGCGCGGGCGCCGGGAAGTGCTCCTCGGCCTCGGCCACCTCGTACAACGCCTTGGGGCTGGCGTCGGGGGGCTCGGGCCCGCCGGGGCCGGCGCCCGTGCAGCTCGCCCCGGTTGCGCCGCCCGCGCTGCCCGCGCCGCTCGCGGCCCCCGCGCCGGCGCCCAGGCCTCGGCTCTCGGTGCTCTTGGGGAAGGGCTTGATGACGGCCGTTTGGTTGGGGTTCTCTTTCTTGTTGATGTGGACGGAGAGCCGCTGCCACAGGTGCTGCCCCCGGCTGCTCTTCTCGTTCTGGGCCCACGTGACGGATTTTCCATTGGAGCTGAGGAGAGAAGGGAGAGGAGAGGTGACTGAGCGAGTTCCCCAGGGGGCTCCCACAGGGCTTCCCCAATGGTGGGTGTTTATGGGACCCAGAGTGGAAGGACTTTCCTTTCAGGAAGTAACGCTTCAAAAGGACATCATGGAAAGAGATCTTGGAAGTGGCTTTTGTTGGTTGTTTTGTTTTGAATTAAAAGTCGCTTACTTGTATCTGGCCTTCAGTTTATCATGACCACGAAAATATGTCAAAGGGGATATTAGTAAGGATGAAGGAGTATTTATCAGGATTCTGCAGGAGTTCTGAGCCCCCTCGTGATTGCAACAGCTGCTTATGCTGCAAACATAGCTGCACGGGCTAGCAGTGCTGTGACTGTGTGCAGAAGTGCCTGGTACAGGGCAAGGGCTTCCTAGAGTTCGAGGCCTCTGAACGGAAACTAATAGGACCTAAACTCACCAACAGTGATCAAAAGGGGAGGGAAGACAGAGTCAGGGGTTACCAGGAAGTAGACAGTGGCTCCAGTTCAGCTTTTATTCTGCAGGTTGGTTATATAACTAGAGATGTCTGTCTGAATTCCTGATTTTGAACTTGAATTTTACTTAGACTGCCTTATCTGCTGGAAAATACAAATTTAATGAACACATACACAAATTTCTAATTCATTAGAACTTTTTTACTTCACAGCAATTCACCTTGCAAATTTGAGTCCTAATCCTTGAGTAACAATCCCACGAGAGAAGAATGTAGCATATTGCCTTTGGCACTTAGTATAGTGATCTCCAGTTAGGGTTTTGATGAATGTTGTGGGACTGACATGATTTTTTTCAAGGCCTTTGCCCCTCTTTCCTCTTCTTGGTTCCACTCAGGGGTCTGAAACCTGCTCTGATGAAGATGGAATTGGTGCCTCAGACTCGCAGTCTGACCGTACCCTCCTTACTACTACAAACTGAAGTGATAGCCTCTGAAACCGCAGACCCTGATCAGAGGACATGGCTTGACCTTCAGGGATGTGATATGGAGAGATCCTTGTGTGATTCTCCAGCCAAAAATATCTAAGGTTTCTGTAACTAGGGGGTCTGTTATGTTCAGTTCAGACAGCTCTATTCTAGGGGTTGTGACCAAGAGATAGCCTTGGTCACTCTGAGAACAAAAAAAGGTGCAGAACCCAGTTTTATCATCCTAGCTAGTGGCCGTTAAACTTAATTGTGCATAAGACTCACTTAAGTCATTTGTCAAAAATATCAGGTGTGACTTCAGAAGACTGTGATTGTCTGCATTCCAAGTATCTATGCTTTTTATAAGTGCTCTGTCCCATTGCACCCATACTGGTTCTAAAGCACTCTGTTTCTCAGATTGTTTCACAACCTGAGAAACTCTGACAGAAAGCTGTCCTTTTTGGGGTGGTTTCCATTGTGCCCTTGGCCTCCTTGCTGGAGGGGTGGGCCTGCCTTTGCCGAGCAGGAGCCTGAACCCTGTTTGGAGCCCACGTGCCTGGAGGCTGCCTGACTGCACCTGTCAGATCCACTCTGCTTGATATACCTGTTCCCTTAATGACAGACCACTGTTTCTGCAGACCCTCGAACAACATGCTTTTTGCCTCTTCCCCATACTGCTTCCCATTTCTTCATCTGTTCCTTTCTACTTTATGATTGTCCATTCTCTGCTTCCTGTTTGTGAAATCTCATTGCATTTAATCTACCCAATATATTGCAAGCTGGTGTCCTTCTGAATTCTGTAATATTAGTTATCCTTCACTCCCATCCCCACCCTTCTTGCTGGAGAGAATGAATGAATCATTTCCAGTTTTGGAGGTTGTTGTGCATCCATATTAGCAGAAAAGGATGCTACCAAATGGTTGATTTTCCTTTCTAGTAGAGTTTCAGGGTTTGTTTTTCCATTTTGCGTTAGCCTGGCCAACTACCTTTAAAGTTTTCAATGTATCACATTTCTTTTTTCCCCAAGTGTTCTCTAACTTCTGGAACATGGCATAGAAAAAATGGGCCAGATTACTTATGGGATTTGATTGGGTGGACAGGTGCCAACTACTCCATTTCTCTCCCACCAGCAGGATAAAAACCAGGCATTTTGAGAAGGGCAATTAGTCTTTCAGGTCACTGGGGCCTCTTTTAATACAAAGCATCGTCTAGAAATCAGAAGGATAACTGGATTTATTCCACCAAGCTTTACCCAGGGATGCTCTTGCTCCCAGCACAGAGAGGTTTTGCAAACATCTGCTGTTAAAAGTCATTCTTGAATTCCTTTAATCTAATATGGATGTTAACAGTGACAGTCTTTGGAATCACTTGTAGCCTTGCTCCAAAACATGAAAGCATATTGCCAAACCTTTGGGTGACTGTCTGAGAAGGAAACCACCTTAACCAACCAGTTCTGCACAAAACAGTGACATCTTCTTTCCTGGCCATGCCTTTGCTCACAGTTCCCGTGGCCACAAGGGAGAGAGAGCACCAGCTCATCAAATAACAATGGAAGCAGACACAGGTGACACCAGAGAAATGGAATCCAAATCTTTGTACTTCATTTCATTCTTTGTAACATGAAAGATTGTTTTCCTCTAAATAAATGAGAACTCAAGAAAAAAAGCCTCACAACTCACAACATTAGTCTATTTGTTAGTAAAATATAAGAAACCTTTAGGAACACTGATTGTCAGAGGTAGGTAGGATCAGCGTTTTTATCCCCCTTTTCAAAGATGAAAAAACCTAGGCCCAGTGAGATTAGATGATTTGCCCAAGGTTCCACTGTTAGCAGATGGCAAAGTGGGACTAATATCATCTCTTGATTTCCATTTCCCATTTCATATCTTCTTTTTGAAGTCAGCTGTCTTTATTCCATGGAAGAAAAACCTTGGATGGTATCTGGAGATGATATGTATTTTAGTAGACAAGTTAGTCATTTGATTTATATTCTCTATCACTCACCCTATGTTTCTGAACTTCTTAATTATATACTTTACAGTCTCAAGAAAGCATCCTACTTCTCTTATTGGTCATTAACTCAAATAGCCCAAATTGATTAAGCACCAATATTTGTCAGGAATAATGATTGGATGCCTTAATGATGAAGGCACTTGAAGCCTACAACTGTATAAATTAATATTATATGGCAGTTCTCAGTCTTTCTTTTTTATGCTGTGATGGATGCCATAAAAAGTTGTCCTATGGATAACACATTTAGTTTCTACCCTGATAGTTCTAATTCTCGTATTTCTCTCTGACTTATTTTGGAATACCAGTAAATGAGAATAGTATAATTACAGGGATAATCTTACATCTGCTCTATTTTGAACACTTTGGTATTTCAACTAATATTCCTAACAAATGATTTTGATTCATCAATGCTTTTTTATATAGTGACTGAGAGTTATTGATATACGGGACGTCCTTCAAAGAGGGCAAAATTGAATTCAAGAGAGAAGATATACACAGAAGAAGGCTAACAACATGAATTATTCACAGTATTTCAATAGAAAGGGGTTGTTTTTCTTTTCCCTAGGACCTTGAAATGAGGAAACAGATGGGCAGGTGGAAGGGTTGCTAAGGGCAAGGAAAGTGAGGCATGGTAGTGGAGCATGGAAACAACTAGTCAAGTTCATTGGGCTTTTATAGGATCAAATCACAAGGGATTCACAACTTCACAAGAGGAAGAAACCTTCCCAGCCAGAGTGGTCAGGGAAAGCTGCTTGCCTACAGGAGACAGAGTGCATTGAATAGTAGTGACAGAAGTTCAGAAATCCACAAGGAATGTCCAGGAGATAACTAGTAGTCCAGTTTGACTGTGTGGGGATGGAGTAGCTGTTAATGCATCAGAAAGAAGATACGGTGTGGACTTTTGTGTCTGCTATAAAAATTTTTCCTGGCCACTGCTGACCTTTAAAGATCTTCTTTCTTTTGCTATCTTAATAATTTATTAATAATTAACCTTGGGCTTTTTTAATCAGTGTCTAGAACAGAGAGATGGTCTAGTATATTAGACCACAGAGGTGGGCTTGTTATTGGATATATATATCATCTACATGCTTGATCAGTAAATGAATGAATAAACCAATAAAGAAATACTTATAGCTTCTTTTCTGTGTTATTCTTCAACTATATTCTGTGTTGTTATTTAATATTTTATGTATTTGATCTTCCTTTTCTAGTTCAACAGAAACAATTTGAATGCAGGCACCATGCCATAATCTTCTTCAAACTCTCACCCCAGCTTCATCCATTGACTTTATTTCTAGTCTGGCCCCAGTCCTGGTCCTACTGCAGGAAAATATTAAGGTCTAATTGATATTCATTAAGTTAATTAGCCCTTTGGGCATTGAAGACTGAAGAAAGTTGACATAAGCAAAATAGTATCCAATGTAGATTTAAGACGTTGTTTTAATATAACAGTACAGGGATACAGTGTTAAGATATTAACGAGTATGACACAAATGAGGATGGAAAGGAATGTACTACTAACACGAAAACTACTAGGAAAGAAAGACTCTGACCATTGGATTTTTCTTGTCAGTATTAGAGGAATTCAGAGAAAAACTTGCTCACTGGGAAAGAAGTTTCACGGAAGTATTTGCAAATAAAGTGGGGCTTAATGAGGCCTTAAAGCTTGAGGATGTTAAAATAACATGGATAAACAAAACCCAATTAATATGTGTATTGCATATATAGCAAAGAAACTAATTCCACATGCCTAATCTCATGAAACCCTTCCCACAGTCCTGTGAGGTGGATTTTCACCTTTCTCTTAAGTAGCAGTGACTACATGCTTCTAATGGTAATTCCCCCAGAGAATATCTCTTCTCGGGCGTTTAATCCCTAATAAAATCCTTGTGGAAGGAGAACCACTCAGGCGTAATTTAGCTAGTCTCTGGTTTAACAGCAACAGGAGGCCTTTTAAAGAAGCTACATGTCCATGCAGGGTGGGTTACTAAAGTGCCTAAGGGTCCTAGTACAGCTGCTACTTCCCAAGAGTCCTCATAAAGAGAAAATGTCTTAACAAAGTAGGATATGACAAAGGTGTGCAAGCATCTGCATTTTGTTGAGTCATCCCAGACATTTCTTTCTTAAATTGAGCTATTTCTTTGGATCCATAATTCAGTTACCTGGAATCAAACCTTAAAACAAAACTATTCCTGGAATTATGAGGATTAAAGGCTGGGAAATATAGGGGGATGGGAGGATGGAAAGAGATTGGTTAATGAATACAAAATTACAGCAAAGAGGAGGACTGAGTTCTGATGCTCCACACCACTTCAGAGTAGCTATGGTTAACTATACTGTAGAGTGGCTATGGTTACCTGTACCTTTTCAAAAAGCTAGAAGAGAGGATTTTAAATGTTCAAAACACATAAATGATAAATGTTTGATGTGATGGATATGCTAATCACCCTGATTTGATCATTATATATTGTATACTTGTAATGCACTCTGTATCCCATAAGTATGTACAATTATTATATGTTAACTAAAAATAAAAGAAACGAAATTAAAAAACAAAAAAAAACCTAAACTGCTTCTCATCCTGACATTTAAGTTCTAGGTTTTAGGTGAGGTGTCCCAACTAAGATTAGAAAGAATTTTGAATTTGTGTTTTTTTTCCCAAAATAGCAAATGATTTTTTTCTTGCAATTACTATAAAGCTCAGAATACAATTTAGTAAATAGAGAACAAAAGAAGACATAGCTGTTTTGTGTGTGTTGGCTGGTGCAGCCAGGAAGATTTTGTGGAAGAATTCAGTTTGATTTAAACCTTGAATAAAACATGGGTTTGGGATCGGTAGCAAAGAAGAGAGTCCTGGAATGATATTAGATCCTATTTGAATAGAACTTTTCAGCTCACAAGATGTTTTCACCTATGTTATCATATTTGACCTTCACAACAGCTGGCTGACATAGCACTTATTAAATGGCATTTTTAATTACTTATTTACAAGTCTGTTTCCACACTAAACTTGGAGCACTCCAAAGGCAGAGACTACATGCATCTCTCATGCTTAGTATGGTGCCTGGTGCAGAGAAGGTGGGCTGTGAGTGTTAGTGAAATGAAGTGAATTATAAAATCTTGAATGTCTGGTATAGATAGGTATTATTAACTTGTACTGTAGATGTGAAAACTGAGGCTTATGGAATTAAGTTGCCCAAGTGAAAATAAAGGGCAGAACAGTGCCCCAAATCAGACCCTAAATCTGGAGTCATTCCAACCATGCAATATTGTCGCTGTGCTAAGTGCCAAGATGCACAGAAGAACCAAGGGGCTAAGAAGATGTATCCTTGTAGAGCATCCAGGGAAATAGCAGTGTCCCAATTTTTGTCTATAAAACAACCTGATAATAAATTGCAAAGTTCTGTATCAACAGTGCAGAAGAATCCAGAGGGACTGTAGGATAAGAGACGCCCCAGGATTTTTAGGATGGTTGCTGGAAAAATGATTTCTCTTCAGGTAAAAAGGTCTTAAAGTATTTAAATCTGATTTATGAAGGGTACATTAGCTTTGAGGCTTGAATCCTGGTTTCAGATCTACCACCAATATGATTATCATCTATTGAAAGCTCTTGATTTAAGAAGAGAGATGTCCCTTCTTAAATTCTCTATTTTTTTCTTATTGGATGAAATGGGCACATGCCACAGATATAAGGCACTAATATCAGTCAGTTCCAGTGCGTTCCCTTCGGAATGCTTGGGGTGCTCAGCACTGTATCCTTGCTCTATGAAGACAACTTTTGAAATCTACCCTGGACACCACTATTTTACTTGTCATAATCTTCTTGGCTCCTCACAGACAGCATAGTGTGCTTTGAAGGCCTGTGAAGTATAATGGCAAAAAACTGGTGTAGAAACCTTATTTTATGTATCTTTGAACTTCCACTATGAAGCATAGTGCCTGATACATGTGATAAATACAGATTTTTTAAAAATAAAAAATCCTTGTGTTGAAGAGTCACATCAAAATAACTCATGAAACATGGAATTAAATGAAATGATTGATTTAAATTTTCAGAGCACTCAGCTTTGCTGAGTAACATTTGCCTACATCTCAGTATTACCCATCTAATGGGAATATGCCAATAAGATTAGGTGGAAGCTATTGCAAAATTTTATTTATATCTACTAAAAGTAGAAAGTATCCCTCAAAATTCACTTCCCCTTCTAGAGCACATGAGTTTGGACTACAAGCTTTTTGGCTTGCCATTTGTTACATCAGAAACTATTTTGATTTTTTTCTTCCTTTGAACAGGAAATTCTAAGCTATCCAATCTATTGTCTCAATAAAATATATGCAAATATATATTTGTATGTAACTACTGAATTATCTACAAAAACTATATGTATGTGTATATATATATGTGCGTGTATATCTATATTTATAAAATATGTATTTCACAAGGACAGCAGCCTTACACAAGGCTTCGACCAGCCCCTCCTTTCTCCAATAAAAATGATGTCAGACAAGAAGATTGAGCAGAAACTGAGATGAGAGGGTCATCAAATCCAAGTATTCCTGTTACTCTTGTATATTATGTTTTGTACAGGCTTAAAAAATACTACCTAATTTAATAATATATAAATAGTATATACTCACAGTAATTAGTAATTCTTTTGGAAAAATAAGCCAAGAGAACTAGGAATCTGGTTTATATTTGCACTCAATAAAGCTAATAATTTCTATTCCCATCACGAAACATTAGCTTATCTTTAAGTTTTTGCTGGTCTTATAAAAGATTTTCCTGGGAAATTGATTATAATAAGATTTCAAGGATTATCTTAAGCTACTCAGAATATATTATTTTGAACTCAATTATTATTTTGATCAATTTTTTTATAAAATTATAATAATTAGAAGATGGTATAGAAAGTAAGAATGACAACAGATGGTTCATGAATAAATGGTTCCAGGGTCAAATAAGTTAAATTAATATCTGTGAAATTTCTCAATCCTTTATTATGTAAACAGTCACTGAGGATCTCCAAGAAGGGCATATGTGCATATGTGTTGACTGCATTATTGTCTGCTATACCTGCATCCCTCCTTACCTCCCCACCATCCAAATTTAGGCCTTATGATCTGGATCATAGATTTAACACTTTCATGTAGCCTATTGTTTTCGCTTGGTCTATCAGAGGAATTTTATTTCTTTATTAAGATCATTAGTTCCTTTTAAGGTAAGGATTATTTTATATTTCCCCTAACATCCCATGTTCCCTAAAACATTACTAGCCACATACAGAAAGGTTCTCTGTGCACTTTTATTGATTGGTTGATTGAATCAGTAGACCCAGAGCACCACTGGGTACTAAGGATGTAAAAGTGAACCCGACATTTTTTGTTTGTTTGTTTTTTGCCTCAAAAACCTCAAGTTTAGTGTGAAGATACAGGCAACCAGATAATATACAATATCAGATGTAAAGACAATGTACTCTGGAATTTAAGTTGGGCAGAGTCAAGATAGACTATATGATTTCTAGAAAGTCTTCAAGGAAGAATTGACATTGGAGTCAGGTTTTGAAACCTGAGTAGGTGTTCGCCAGGTAGAACAGGACTGGGGGTTTGAGGAGGTGGAAGTTGAAAGGAAGGGCAGTCCAGGCAGGAACACAGCGTCTGTTAAGATGTGCTATTGTGAAAAAAAGTCAGTGTGTTTGGAGAATTGTAAGATATTTGGGTTGTCTGGGGAAGAAAAATATGTGCTGAAATACAAAGAATAAGGGTCAAAGTGTTAGGTTAGAGTTAGTTTGTGAAAGGCCTTACATTCTGAGTGCATGAGTTGGGATTTTATCCTGGGTAGCAGATAACATAGTGATTAGATTGTGAATTTTGGAATCAGACTGAGTTGGGCTCCTATCTGGGCTTTACCATTTACTTTTTTCAAAGATTAAATAAGAGATCATACAGAAGAAGCATTTAAAACAGTGTCTGGTGTATCTAGCTACCCAGTAAATGTTGTTAACCATGAGAGAATATGAATTATAAAGCAGTTTATGTCACTGAACTTTTTTTTTTTGTTACTATTGGTTTTCATATTGTTCACTTTTCCAGAATTGATTTTTGAAAAAACAACCTTGGTGGCAGGGTAGAGAAAGACAAGATAAAAAAGAACTTTCTAAGCTGAGTAGCCCTGGGTAATAATAGTACTCACTGCAATGTATTGACTGCCTGCTGTGTGTCATGCAGTATGCTAAGAGCTAGATTTGCATAACCTCATTTAATTTTCACAGCATCATAGTAAGAGAAGTGGTATATTATAATCCTCATTTTATAGAAAATGGAGATAAAATATTAAAATGGCACTTACAGGTCACACCCTGGCTAATTCCTGAACCAGATTTTGAGGTCTTTTTGATATCAGATTTTTCAGAAAATTGCTCTATAAATAAGTCATTTAATATTCTTGAGCCTCATTTTACTCATCTGTACCATGGAAAGGAAAAATACCTTCCTTATATGTTCTTGGGAGAACTTAATGCATAACATGTGAGGGGACTAGTATAGCATCTGATACATATTAATAGTAATTAAAGTAATGATAGTAATTATTATTATCTTTTTTTAAGAACATTTTAAAATATAAATTAGAATATTCATTTGGAAATGACTTTGGGGAAGAATGAAGTGAAGACTCTTGCAGAAGTTCTAATCTATTGCTAAGCAACTAGCTGGCCTCTACTGTACTGGAAAGGCAGAAATCTTTCTCTTTTATGGACTTTGAATTTTATATAACTGTAATCTTAGACCTTTCTGAAGACTCAATTCAGACTTGTAATTTTCTATTATTCTTAATTCTATTTGTACTGGTATAAACTATAGAGTATGATAGGAAATGGGGTGTTAGTCTGAGGCATAAACTGCCCTGTGGTAGAGGGGTTCCATATTGCATTGCAGTTATCTGTTTTTCTGAGGGTTCCCCAATAGACTGCAGATTTTCAAGTGTATTAGTTATATCGTGGTTATCCATTTATCTCCAGAGTCTTTTAAGTGCTTGGCTCATAGCAGGCGCTTAAAAAATGAGCTTTACCTGAAGGAAGAAATAATTGAACAAATGAAAGGCAAAATAGTCCTAACACAGACATTATATTTGAGGGAACATTTATTCCCACTTAAATTATGAATAGATGCTGCATATACTAGATAAAAATCAGTTATTCAACTGATTGGAAGTTAACACTTCACACAACTGATACCATGAAATAACAACAATAAACATTCTCTTGATGCTCATGATAAAAATACCCCCATACCACTCTCCTGTCTTCTAGCAAGGATGGGGGGACTATGGACCTGTTTCATCTGACAAATGGAGCCCTTTCTCAAAGAGAGACAGGGAGACTCAAAATGTCTATGCCTCTCCTACACCGGGTACAACACGAGCACATCATAACGCAGACTCCAAGTACTCCAGTGGCATGTTCCTGCTGAGACAGGAAATAATAACATTCATGATTGAGGTTTCAGCCCTTCCTGAGGGTGGACCATCTTGGTATGAACTCACACGGTAACAGGGGTTAAAGAATTTCCGGTTCTTAGAGCACCTTCCTGTTTAGGACTCTCTTTCACTTCTCCTGCAGTCAGGAGGATTCTGTTCTGAAACACACTTAGACTGTCCACTGGGGAAATATGAAAAGATGACAAGTTATACTATATTCAGGCAGAAGGGGGAAAAAAACCCTGTTCACATAAAGGGAAAACAGCAACATAATATTTCAGGAAGCTAGTGAGTTATGGGGTACATATTAATATAATGTTCTCTTTCCTCTCCCAATGTGGGGGTGGAGGGAGGAGGGCAGAAGTGAGGGAGCATCTGTCTAAGGCCCCACAGATCAGAAAATAGTGCTCTGCTCTGCTATGATGACAAGCATTTTAAAACTCCTTCTGTCCCCACCAGGCAACTTGGCTCTGGGATAATCACCCCAGATATGAATTCACAGAGTCCTGCCCATTCTACAGTTTCATCATAGAAAACATAGGCAAATGAGATGCAGAGCAACAGTCCTGGTTTTCGGTGGTTGCTTGAGCTCTGCTTAGCTCTCCCTGGGACTGGTGGTTCAGTAATGGCCACAGAACCAGCCCAGGCATTTGCAGAGTAAATGTGATGCTTGACTATGACTCTGAGAAGCAATGAGGGAAGAGTAGGGGGTTTTAAGAAAGAAGGCCTTATCAGTTGATACTAAAAGTACCTATAAAAGTCTCATATACCTAGTTACTCTTTTTCCAACCCTTTAATTCAATTCCAGAGTAAGCAAATTGTGATCAACTACTCCAACCCCTTACTTAGAAACGGTTTCCATCACAGTTGTCTCCTCTCTGATAACTTTCTCTTAATGTTCATTTTAAATTCATTGATCCCAGATAAATGTCATTATGTGTATGTGTGTGAGTGGGTGTACTTATGTGAATAAATATGAAGTTGGAAAGAAAGATACAAAGGCTTTGTAAATTTGGCCTCTCTTTTTGTGTGTCTCCAGGCCTTTTTTCCTCCCTAAGGGACTAAGGGAAGGCTTTCTTAGAGCACTGAAGGATTATTTTCTCTCTCTCTCTGTCTCTCTGTCTCTCTCTCTCAGTTTTTATTTAGTGCTAAAGGAATGAAAAGGAAGAGAAATTAGGAAGGGAAGATCATTTGTTCCCAGTTAACCCTGCTTTTCTGTGGGACTGAGGTGGTTACGCCAACAGAATTGTCTTTCCTATAGCATGCACTACTCCCCTCTGCCCCACCAGAACATATCCATGTAGTCTTGCCATTATGTTGGCTATATCCAAACAAGTGAGGAAACAAAAGATAAATGGTATCTTGCTGTTGTAGAGAAACGGACAGTTCTTAGAGTAGATATACTGAGTGGCTACTTCTGCAGATCTGGACCTGACCCAAGGAAGTCTAGCCTGTTTGATCTGGGGTCCCCTTACTCTCTATTCTCCACCCTTTCTGCCCCTTTCCCCCCTTGTTCTCAATTAAAACAGCCTTGAACAAATCTAATTTCTGTGTTAATCAGATCTGAAAGTTCTGAAAGCATTGACTAAACACTCCTAAGAACATTGTATAATTGTATAATAAGTATAATTGAGACCTCATGCTTGCCAAAACCAGCTCCATGTCATCTCCTGGATGAATGGATTATTCCAAAATATCAGTTTACGGACTGGATAAATTGGAATTAACTAGAAAACTTGTTATGTGACAGGTTCCTATTTATATTGTCCAAGATTTTGCCTCAGTATGTTTGATAGTCAACCAAGTTTGTTAGATTTATGAACTCCAGAGTTCTAGACCTCCAATCAGAAGTCTCTCTGGACAGAACCCTCGAGCCCTCATATAATGCAGTCTTTTCCATATTGTCCAGCTTACTCAGGTGCTGTTTGCCTAGTTTTCAAGGACAGGAATTATGCCACTTTGTTATATTTAAGTGGAAGGACAACAAGAGTGCCAGTGGTAGGCTGTTGGGTTTATTCCCACAAAATGATCCTCTGAGGCTCATTTTGCAGACACAATGAGATCCACATAGAGCTGTATAAAGGGATTGTGGGCATAAGGCCATCAGATACGCCAGTGTGCACATATATGTACACACACTCTCATTGCCTTGTCTCTGGGAGCCACAGACGAAGTTGGCCAAGCTCTTGGCCAGGACTGCTATCAATGATGGTTCAAGCTGTATGCTGCACAGTTCCAGGCACCATTTTCACAGACCACAACGTGAATGACTCCCTAGCAGTTGTGAAGTGTGGTGGTCCTTAGAAAAAATTAGTCATTATTTTGAAAGCAGGAAGGAACCCACCACTGAGGAAGCAAATGCAATGTTTGGGGTTGAAATTTCAACAGGATTATCTTCTTGCTCTGCAGCTAGGTCTCAAGCTCTGCTCTCAGCACATGCACACACACATGTACACACTCTGCTTCCTGGACTTCCCCTTTTCTCTAGTCCAGGGTGATTTGCAAGTTTCTCTTCCACATCTCTGTACTACAGATGGATTGGGAAAGGCCACAACAAATTAGAAGTGGAGCGTTAGTTTATGGTGAGTGATTTCTCAACTCAGGGCCCCTCTAGTATTCCAGAACTGTTTAATGACAATCTTGATGGTCTTTGTCTCCAGAGATTTTTTTCTTGAAACCAAATCCCATGCAATAAAGCACGTTCATTTCATGCAACAGAGCTTAGCTGATGCCTATAGTTTCAAATACCCCAGTTACTGGATACAACTCAATTGGGAACGCCTGGTATGAAGACACATGCACAGTGCAGCAACATGGAATGTTCATCACCAAACACAAGGAAGTAAAGGAGCTGCAAAGCTACGGTAGCTGGAGGAAGATTAGCTTTCCTGGTTTCAGTTGAAGAATAGCCTCTTGTCTCTACAGTCCACTGGTTTGGCATGGCATCTGCCCTTGGCTGTGAGATGATGTTATATTCAAAGTAAGTCAGATTAATTTCCAGGCTTGTCTGGGATCAGGGGCTGGAGTCTTTCCTCAATTGCAGTCCTTCTCTTAAAACTAGTCCTAAGCTTTTACATTTGTTTTATATTAAGTGATCAGGTAGCCGTGGAATGTGAATTTCCTCCAATCTCTTCCACTTTGCAAACTCCAGAACTATTTAACAGTAAGTCGAAACCCAGGGGACAACTGACTGTGAGCTAAGCCTTCAGACATGCAAAGCGCACAACCCTGGGAAACAGCAGCGTCTGGGACAGGAGGCTCCCATTACTTCACACGAGGATGGCATGGGTTTTGCAAACCAAACACACACAGAAAACCAGTAGTGGCCCAGGTTGGACACACTATGTGAGATGCACAGTTGAGTGAGGACCCAGACCAGGGAGCCACCTGTTCCGTTAGCTTGCGTACATTGATTTCACACCACCTCAGACCACTCACAGTTTGCTTACCTGCTCATTGTTGCTCTCCCACCATTCCCCATACTCCCTTTGGGGGTGAAACACTCTATTTCCGACTTGTGCTGGGCCAGTCTCCTGTCTTTGTACCTAGTGAGCATGAACAAAGACAGGAGCAAACAGAAAGAAGTGATTGTGTGCTTAACTGCCAGGCTGAGGAAGGGCCGTGACTACAGAGAGGGTCATCCTGTGCCGAACCAGGGGACCCTGCTTCTCCATGCAATGGCCGACCTGTGATATTTATTAGATGATTGTGATGGTATATGGACAACATTGGAGATGATTTTGTTACTTCTTGTTCAGACCATATGTAACCCACCCTTTTACATTCCCTATTAATCTGTGACATTCATCATATTTAATAGTCAATGATAAAAGGAGCAATTCCTCGCATCTTAGAAAAGTTGAATATCAATCAATAAATTAGAATTTACTTAATGCTTACCATGTGTCAGACACTGTACTAGATCTTTACCTAAATTTAATTCTGCCAATATCCCTGTGGCAGAGACTCTGTTATTATTTCCATTTTACTAATGAAGAAATCTAAGATTGTCAGGGTTAAGTAAATTGACCAAAGACAGACACACAGTACGTGGTTGGGCTGGATTGTGAACACAGGGAGTCTAAGTTTAGAACCAACACTTTAGTCATTACAATGCGTTGCCTTCCATTATCTGGATCTTGAAGAAAAACTAATTCTTATCATTAATGAACCTCCATTGAGTGGTACTATGTCTGAATATTGTATTAGACACTGGCAATAACAGAAGAGAGAAGACACGTTCCTTGGGTGTGAAAAGTTCCTTTAACCATTAAGTTGAAGTTTGACAGTCAGTATTGGGTTGCCTACAGTTTACAGTGTGACTCAAACAGCTTTTGTATCTGAATTGGCAGTTCACCATGCCTGGAAGGTACTAGATGTTCATCTAAAATAAGTTATGAGAGTCCCAACATTAGTCTGCTACATGGTGCATCAAGATGAGTCATTATACTTCATTGACAGCTTTTTGAGCCAACATGCTTTTACAGAAATACTCTCTTTTACTCATCAGTTTAACTCTGTGTGGTGGGTAAAGAAGCACTGTTATTTTCATTTGCCAAATGAGGAAACTGTGATTTACTTAACCGACTCCACCAACATCGCAAGTGTAGTCGGTAGAGGATAACTGCCAGCAGAGCTTTCCACGTCCCAAGACACTTACGGTTTTATTACTTTATTTACTTTTCCCTGATAAAATTAGACCCTGATACGACACTTCATCCATGTTCCTGGTATTCAATAGACAATGATAAAGTGAGTTACTATCATAGGACTTGTTTTCTCCAATATAGTCACATTCTTTTAGTTTCTTTTCCTACTGTTTCAAAAGTAATATGAAATAAAACAAAATGCAACAAAATCAAGATCATTATTGGCCCCAGGGAAGAGGCTTTGCTCTTAATTTTTTTCCTCTTCTAATATGTTATTACATGAAAGTATTTAGTATTTGAATAAAAATGGCTCATTACATCAAACTAAATGGATGTAATAGGTTAACTTATTCAGTAGGTATTAGTTGAACATCTAATTTTAGGTAATGGGCTTTGTACTTCAGACATAGTGATAATAATCTGCAGGTCCTGCCTCATAGACTTATAGAAAGTGGGGTGAGGAAGGGAAGAAGAAGTATGCATACAAGTAACTTTAGATGTGGGCCATAAAGAAGAGAGAAAAAGAACTTGAAGAGTCTGTTAAAGGAGGTGAAGCATCAGACCAAGCTAGATTGAGTAGCCTTGATTTTACCAAAGAGAATGGTTCAGAAGAGAATTCTTTGTGAAGTACCAATCATCAAATGATGTTCTACTTTCCATGCAAAATATTTTATGCTTATTTGTGAATTGGATTGCACAACCAAACTACTGCTCTACATCTTAAATTAAAAAAATTAATATAACTAATAATAAATTATTGATGGTCACTCAGTTCCTTACAAAGGGATCTTTAATGTATTTTTGAATGTGTCCTGTTAGACTAATTGCCAATTAATTATTTAAGTCTTTCATACATGAATTAAGAAACCTATAGTCTTCATGCTTATATGCTCTTCTCTCTTTCTTTCTCTTTCTCTCTCTCATGCCCACATATGCATTCTGCCAGGTGACCTCCATTTTTGAAATATGAAATAGATCCTAAACATCCTATTCTATCAAAACCCAACATCTTTTGGTAAAAGCTTTCTCTGACAAAACAAAACAAACAATAACAAAGAACTCCTTCTAATGAGGCATGAGATACCTTAAACTTTTTGGAACTTTCAAGTAGTTTTGTATTCAAAGCAAGGTGAAAATGACATTAATATCAAATGGGAAGCTCATTTTGGCTTTCAGATGGGACCCTTCATGCCTGTCTATGATTACAGCTTAATTATGTTTGCCAGATACTTAAGTAGACCACATTTTCATTCATTCATTCACTTACTCATTATTACATTCACCAATATGTACTGTTCAAAGTAACTACTAATGCTTTAATAGTCTCCACTGTACATACAGAATGCTTTCCAGTGGAGTTTATTTCAGAAATATGGAACTGTCAAGGTAAAAATAGTTTATACTTTTCAGAGTTTATAGCTCATAAAATATCAATTTAAAGATTTCATTTCTGGGATTTAATAAATTTATATATCTTTTGTACCCTAAAATATATATACACATTGACACACACACATACTTGTGAAGCACTCTTCTAGGTGCCTTCAAATATTAACTCACTTTTCAAGTAAAATGCCTAGTTTATTATAATTATATTGAATGTTATAATATAATAGAAATAATAATGACAGAATATTGAGTGCGCTAGCCTGTTTGCTGTACATTATCCTCAATTCTTAAAACTACCTTATAAAGTAGGTGCTATCGTCCTCTTACTGAAGAGGCAGACACTGAGGATCAGTGTGAGTAAGCCACGCTGACACGGTTTATGAGTAGGGAACCCAAAGTTAGAAATCAGGTCTCTCTGATTCTAAAGTCAATGCTATGTTCCTTTAACTTCCCTCTAAGTAACAATGTTACTACATTTAGAAACAAGACTGCAGAAGCTTATTATTTACCTTTTCTCTCTTTGAACCCGTTTTGCAAATGAGTAGCAGAGTTAACAAGGACAGCCAGTGGAAGATCTAGTGATAGGACTTACATTTTGTTCCTTCATCTGGGTTCCTACGCATGTGCTACACAGGTTTAGTGTACATCACTAGGCACAGTGATAAGGAGCACTTGGGTAACCACGCCTTTGAGAAGTTCACAGTCTAGAGTGGGAGGATGAAATGTAAACAGACAACATCTAAACGATGTGAGAAATTTTATTATAGGAAAAAATACAAGAAGTGTTACCTAACCCATACAAGAATGGCAAGGAAAACTTCAGTGAGATATAATATAATACTTAAACCTTAAAATATGAGTAGAAATACACTGTAAAAAGATGGGTAGGCAGGGAGAAGAAAAATCAAGTGCAAACACGTAGAGAAGCTTAGCAGTTTGGTATGTATGGAGAAACACTGTTTAGAATTTTTTAATTGTAATAATGGAAGTATAAAATAAGAGAAGGTCAATAAAGGGAATACAAATGGAGAGGTACTAAAAGGTGGTGAATTTAACTGCAGGTTTTGAGATACCACTGTGAGATCTTTATGCTAGGTAAAAACATGGTCAGAGTTAAAATTTAAATAAAATACTGTGGACTTGAGGGAACAAAACTAGAGTTAGACAAATACAACTGCAATAATGCATGTGAGAGAGATGATGAGAAATGCCTTAGAGTAGTGACAATATGGATGAAAAGTAGAGTATAGTTTCAGAACTCTTTAGGGGGCAAAATGAATAGGACTTATTAGCTGATGAGGGTAAGAGAGAGAAGTGTAGAATGCTATGCCAGTTACTGTTTTGGGTGGTGCAATTAACTAAGAAAATACAGGAAAAGGAGTACATTTGTGGAGAGAAATACATATCTTTATTTTGGAATATTGGGTTTGAGATGCTGGTGGGACATTCAAGTGGACATATTCCATAGATACATGGGTATAAGAATCTGCAGGTGAGAGGACTGTTGTACACTGGGGAGCCATCAGCATACAGATGGTTACAAACACAATGAGAATGGTTGAAGTGCTCAGAGAGAACAGGTAGACTATATAGTCAATGGAGAGAAGGGTCTTATAGACTTGGTCATTCTACTTGTTCAGAACTTTTATAACACTGTTAATTCCCCCAGAATGTTTACTAAGTGCCTATCATATACTAGCCATTGAGTTCAAAATTCTTCAATCTGATAATTTTCCTATAAACTCTAGATTTCTGCTTGATACAGCTTTGACACTTTGGTTTATAGGCCAGAAGCTTGACATGAACAACTATCAAAATAGTTTTAATAAATTTCAGAATGACTTGTTTTGAAATAAAAATGAGGTCTAGTTGTCTTCCCTGAAGATTTTTTTGTTGTTGTTCTTTTTGTACCTTCTTTATCCAGGAAGCTCTAACTCCTCTTTACTCAGTT
The DNA here is from genome assembly GCA_028533085.1 of Varecia variegata. Lineage (NCBI taxonomy): Eukaryota > Metazoa > Chordata > Mammalia > Primates > Lemuridae > Varecia > Varecia variegata. Next base: position 126,673,728 of record CM052438.1, on the reverse strand, counting down.
CTATAAAAGCCCATGTTCATCTGATAAATCTAAAAGATGTAGGAGTGAGAATCATTCAGGATTGGACAGTAAATGTAATTTCTTTATAATGATTTAGATCAAAAACGTTATTATTTCACTTCATTTCCTCCTCTGTACCAATATCTACTGAATGTTGGATTATTGAAATTTCTATATTGACTCTGCAATTCAGAATGAGTTGAAAGACTAGGATGAAATGAAGAAATCGAAGAATAAATGTGTATATTAGGTGAAATAGCTGGCATTGGGGGAATAATGCCTGAGGCTGGAAGGAAAGGAGAATGTTTGATTTTGGAAATAAAGATGCCTTATGTGAAGGTGAGCAAGGCAAATACATTTAAGCAGCCAGGAGTAGAATGAGTAAAATGCATTAGAATTGGGGGGAAAAAGAAAAGAAGCTACAGTAATGGTTTATCCTTTATATGGACACTAACGTGACTCAGAATGATGGCAGAGCTTGGGGTGGACAGAAATTCTTTACCCAGAAGTTGCCAATAAATGGTAGTTTTAAACAAAGTTAAAAAAAAAAGGTAGAGGGATAATGAGATGTCATGAGTCTCAATAGAATGAGAGTTTGGTTTTTATGTTTCTATGTGTGAGGGTGTGGAATAGGTCTGGAAGCAGCACTGAGTTGCTGACTTCCACCTGTGTGTCCTGTGAAACATGTGAAATGAAAGAATAAGTAGCCTTACTTGAAACAGCTATAGGGGAAGTGATGGCCTGGGTTTCAATTTAAAATAAAGACAGTAAATAAAGTGTTTAGTGATGAGATTGAAGATGAAGGGGAATATATCATCAAATGGGGATTACGAACAAGGCCTTTAAATGGTTTGGAAGGGAAAGGTCCAGAGGATGAAGCAAAGAACAATTTGTCTAAGTGGAATTTCCCAGCATAATACTATTTCTGAGATTCTAGGAAGATTCCCTCTGTGAATTCTCTCACCTTCCCCTTATGCCAAGGAGTGAAGGTTTTCCACCCTCCATGGGTGATGAGGCTTAGATGCATGGCCTATTTGGAGGAGTGTTTGCTAATAGACAATGCAAACTCTCTGAGAATTATGTTTGGTTAAAGATGAGTGGGGAAAGAGAGCTTAAAGTCTGTAGAGTTCACAATAGTGGAGGGCAAAGAGGGACAGTACATGAGAAAAATGTACCAGAGGCATATTTCTCTGACCCTACAATTTTGTCCAGGGCTTATCCTGCTCAAGGCTTTGTTCTTTCCAATAGATAAAATTATCTTGAGAAATAATTTTCTTTTGCCACCTCCTCTTCCACGTTGACTTCTACTATGCCCCACACTCTACTGCTTGAAGGAGCATTGTGCTAATCCTTGTGAACTCTTACACCAGCCAGCTCATTTTCCAGTCCCAAGCTAGCTGTCATTCAACTTAGTGAAAACCGCAGTGAGACATTTTCTCATGTGTAGAAACCATGGTATATATATTTTACTTTATTCTGTGGTGCTTTAAATTATTCAGAGGGAGAAAAACACAACATGATCTCTTTAAGAAGTCTGTGAAAGGGAGATGGAAAATGTTTCATATTTCACATATGTTTTATGTGTAAATTTTAGTAACTCAATATGGAATGGACACTAATGGGGCAGGAAAGTAAGGTTTGGGAGTAAGTGAGTAGGAGTCTGTTCTTTAAGGAAATCTCTCATTTAAGCCATTTTAAATGCATCCCATTTACAAAGCAAATTTTACTCCTTTTTTCCCTCAACTATTTTCTGTTCTTCAGAGTAGAAAAATGGTATACACAGAGAAAAATGATATGGGAAGAAAAGAGTTTATCTTGACCAATGAAGTACCAAAAAAAAGAAAAAGTTATTGAGTGAGGGACATTTGAGGTAATTATAGGACAAGTCACTCTGAATGTCATAGAAAATCCCATGAATATAAGGGATTTTCATATTAAAATTGCAGTAAAGAAGCCAGAATTTTCAGACAAAGCTTCAGCATAAACCTAGAAGACTAGAGAGTTTTCAAAAAATGATCAGGGTGAATAAACCCAAAACATAGTGCTTGTATTATATAAGCCCTCAACAAACATTTTCTGAGTGAATGCTTGTATGAATAAATGAATGAAATGGAAAGGTAACTTTGGGGGTTATCAAATCTTCAAGGAGCTTTGTTGTTCTTTGTTTTGTTTTTAATAATAAATACAAACTGAAGATCTTTTGTAGAATTTGGTCAAGAGACCAAGGAAGAGAGAAAAGATTAAAGATTTTTGAAGAAAGTGATAACTAATATAGAAAATTTTGAGATAAAATGATTGTAGGAAAAAAATGAGGAAAGAACATACTTTTTCACTTGCACTTCATAATCAGATACTGCAGACTCCATCTTCAAAACATGCCTAGAATTTGATCATTTTTCACCAATGCTTACTAACTTGGTTCAAGCCACCATCATCCCTGAAAGTTGTAATAGGTTCCTAAACTGGTTCTGCTTCTGTCCTTCTAACCTTCTCTGACCCCAACCCAACCCAATCCAACCTCCACACACCAAGCAGAACAATTCTGGGAAAATAAAAATCTTTTCATATCACTTCTCTGCTCAAAATTCTCAACGGGTTACTCATCTCTGAGTAAATTGTAAATTTCTTATAATGGTTTACAAAGCCCTATATCATTTTCTTGCACCCCTACTGCCTCTCTAATTCCATAACTCACTTTTTCTCCCTTGCTCACATTGTTTCATCCACACTTAGCCTTCTTATTGTTGCCTGAAGACACCAGACGGCCTCTCACCATAGTGGCTTTGCTTTGGCCATTTCCTCTGCCATCAATGCTTTCTCCCAAAATATCCTCAGAGCTTTCTTCTTTCAAATCTTGGCCCAAATGTCACTTTCTCAATACATCTTGCCATGACCATCCTATTTAAAAAGGCACCTGCCACCCCACTCTTTCTGTTACCATTTCCTACGTTTATCAGTAGGACTGATCTGACATAATTTAAATTTTATTCACTTATTTTATTTATTCTCTGTTTTCCCCAATGGAATCTCCAATAGAATTCAAGCTCTATTAAGGCATGGATTTTGAATTGTTTTCTTCATTGCTATATTCCCAGGGCCTGTGACATTGCCAGCTTATTATAGGTGATATTTATTGAATAAAGGCATGCATGAATGAATGAATAAAAGAAGAATTGAGTGATGGAGAAATTTTCAGGTGGGAAGGAGGAAAGATCAGAAAGCCCATGCCAAATGATCTTAGAATTTCTGATAAAGTCAGAGTGATAAACAATAAGAATAGAATGGGTAGAATTTGAGTTTTATGAAAGTGGAAGTGGAAAACTGAAATAGCCTCTTAGGGCAGTGCTATAGTCTGACTGTGTTCCCGCAAAATTCATATTTTGAAAACCTAACTCTCAAGGTGATGGTATTTGGAGGTGAGGCCTTTGGGAGGTATCATAATTAGTACATGGAGGCAGACCCCTCATGAATGGGATTCATGCTTTAAAAAAAGAGACCCCAGAAAGAATCCTTGCTTCTTCCACCATGTAAGGACACAAGAAGGTGCCACCTATGAACCAGAAAGACAGCCCTCACCAGACACCAAATGTGCAAACTCTATGATCTTGGACATCTTAGCTTCCAGAACTGTGAGGAATAAATGTTCATTGTTTATAAACAACCAAGTTTATGATATTATTGTTATAGCAGCCTAAACAAAGAAAGGCAGGGAGCTTAGGGAGTAAGAAAAGAAAAAAGAGATAGTGATTGGCAAACAGTGAAACACTGTTGCAACAAAACATTGGAAAATATGATCCCTTTTTGCTGTGGACAGTTGTCTTGATGTAGCATCCGACAACGCTACAACCATGTTGCAGGCATGAGAGAAGCTCAGCCAATGTTTCATAAAATGGTGGAGTGGAAAGGTTAAGATATGTAGGTCCTTGAGCCACTGTGGTCCTCTGAGCCACTGAATCAGCCTTTTGAGTATCAGGCAGACATTCTTTTTTGTGTGAGATTAATTTCCTTGTCATTGAAATGACTTTGAATTCGGTTTTAGATTCTCCGATGCAGAAGCCTTCTACCTGCTGTCCTTTGTTTCATTACTTTCTCTATCAAGGATGAGTTTAAGAATTTCTCAAGATGTTTATAGCATTTACTTAGGTTTGGATATTTATAAGTTGTATGTGTGTGTGTGTGTATTTATGAAGACCCTAAAAAACAAGTTACTAACAAATATTTTAGTTTTACCTAGATGTTTGTATTCTTTTAAATATCATTTCTTTTCATATGTACCATTAATATAAAATACATGTGAGAGTTTTCATAAGTTAGATTTGTATAGACCAAAAAAAAGGAGATAAATTGGATAAAACAAAGTATTATTTTCTTAATAATCCACACTTAGAGAAGGCCTAACAATTGGCCCTCATAAGCATGGTACAAACACTCCTGTTCACTTACTGGAAGCTATGCTAATTATAGTCATATACAGTTACTGTGGGTTTAGCTTTATATTCTCAAACCGGTTAAGTGATGGGAAATAACTCACGTCATAGCACTGAAGCCTTGTCAGTACTCTGGGAAAGCTTTTGGTCACATATATTTGAAGAATTGCCATTGGTTTGCACATATTTGACAGATATTTTTCTCAATGACCTTTTATGTCATTAGAACTGGAAAGTGGCTTGAAAATCAAAATAAAGAAAAATCTCAGTGGCCTTATGTGCTTATCCCTTAATAGTCAGTGATAGACCCGTGTAGAAGTGATCCTGGCTCTACTCAGTAATCATTTTGGAATTCTCTTCCAGGTGCCAGACTATTTGAGACCAGTTATAGCAACTTTTGGAACCAGTTTCCATTTCTTAGCTCTCTCTTTGCCTTTGCCTCACTGGCTTTGGACAGAATGTTTCTGACTTTAGTTTTTAATCTTGACTTTGCTCTAGTCATTGTAGCCACATCCCCTTTGTACCAATACAAAGCTTTATAACAGCTTTGAGCACATTCAAGCCTGTTCCCATGTTGGTTCCTTGAATACCAGCCAAGACCTCAGCTTTTAGACCTCAGGCAAGGTTTGAATCAAACACCTACCCATAGGTGATATCTTTAGTGATCACTCAGAAACACAGTTTATACACTTAAAATGTCTTAGGGAAAATGTATAAGGCAGAATGCTTCACATTGCATTTTATTTTCCAGATTTATTGCCACCTTGCTTTTAGGACCATCCTAATTTTGGATCCTGGCATTCATAAAGTGAAGAGATAAACTATGGCATGTATAACATACATTTGAATAACATTTACAATACTATAGAAAACCTTTTCCTATACCATTTAATTTTCTTAAGCAACTCAGTACCGTAATTATCATCCCTATCCTTCAGATAAGGAATCCTTGGTGCAGAAAACTTCACAATCTGGCCAACACCCCATAGCTAGTAAGTCACAGAAGTACAATTAGAAACCAGGCGTTTTACCTTCAAATCCCATGCTCTTTATTAACAGCTTCCTTTTTTCTCCATTTTATGCTAAAAACTCCCTTATTTAAATAATCTGATAACACACTTGAGAGACTGAAAAGGTCATACATGAAGGTAATAGTGTGTATTTAGCGGAGCTAGGCTTTGAGCACAATATAAACTTATTTTTTAAAAGGTCAAATTTGACTACAGAACGGCCAAGTGGAATAAATCACCCTGCAGGCCCCCTGCTGACATGCAAGCAGGCTGCTGTTTCTCTGGCTGGAGTTTACCTAGACAGGAATACACCAAGACTCTGAAGGCTGTAAAAGAGGCATCACCGAGAAGAGCTGACAATCAGTGTGGATGTGTGGGATGCAGTTGGTATCAGAAGACAGACAGGGATGAGGTGGTAGAATATTTTAACAGTTCCAACGTGTTCCAAAGACTGCTGAAGGAATGCCCAAGTCAAGCTTCCAAGTAAAATTGATTAGAGGAAAATTCTAGATGAAGTCAGAAGGAAAGTCATTATGGATCTTCAGTTTAGAGGGAAAGAATAAGGCCAAATTTAAACAGTTCAATATTATCCTGTGATATTGCCAAGTAATTCCCTACTTCAACCTCATCCCTCAATCTTTTATATATCTATGCACAAGTAAATATATTGGAATGGTTTACTAGCTATTTGCTCAGGTCTCATAGTCTCAACACACAGAAAAACATCTTTTGCCCAGACTTGAAAATGTCAACTTGATTCATTCAAAGATTGCAGCTTAAAAACAAAAATTGATCATGATTAATAGCCCCATAAAATAATGTCAGAAGTGAACATCAAGTTGGGATAGTATTTGAGAAGCTGCCAGGTAACATATTACACTGTGCTCTATAAAAATAAAGGGAAGGTAGAATTTGACAGGTGGGGAAGCAATGCAAATAAGCAATTAAAAAGTAAAGAATCAGCTATATGACCCAGTAAATTCTATTCATATTCCTTAGAATTTATTCTAAGGAAATAATTCAACAGAAGCTCAAAGATTTCTGCACAAAGATTTTTTTTCCTTCAGTCTTATAGAAAATAGCAAAAACAAAACAGAACGAGAACAAACAAACCACTGGAGAATAGTTTAATAAATTACAGCATAGCAATATTATGGAAATGTGTTAAATTTTGCATTGAGCAAAGCCTTTCATTAAGCTTTCAGAGAATTCCCAAAGGATGTATTTTAATCCCACTTATGATGAGAACTTGTTTTCAGATATGAATCATCATAAGTCATTGCCTTTCTGTCATGTACTTTTCTCTAACGCTGCTATTTGTTTTACATGCAACAGAAACCCAGGAAGATACACACTTTAAAGCCAATCCTAAGGTGCTTTACAAGCTTTCGCAACACCCTCGTTGGGGAAAACTTTTCAGGGAGGAACAAAATGTTGACTAGAGGGAGGGTCTCCATAGGAGAGTGAGACCAGTTTAAACAAACATTTCAGGAAAGCATTAATCAAAAGTTGCTGGCTTCTCTTTTAGGACTGAGAAATTTTCAGACAAATAATTTATTCTTTCTAAAGGCAGATGGTTAGTTTTCCAACAGGGATTTTTCCCATACATTTTTGAACTCGAACTGCTAGAAAAGCTTTGATGTCAGATTAAGCTGGATAATACTGACAGTAAGAGCCATCATTTACTGAGCACTTGGAATAAACCAGGCACATTGTAAGTACGTGAATTTACTGATTTCATGGTTGCAACAGTGCTATGAATTAGGTACTGTTGTTATCCCGATTTTACAAGTGAGGAAGAGCTAGGACACACGGAGATTAAATAACTCGCCCAAGGATACTGGATTAGTTAACTGTGGTGTATATTGCTTGTCACTAAATGCTGGCCACAAATACTAGTAATGCCATTTGTTCAAACTAGTTACTTTTATACCTGTCATCTTTTTCTGTCCTAATGATTTCTATAACCAGGCACGTTTTTCCCAGATAGCTCTGATACAAAATATTTTGTCCTGTTTTCTCTACATGTTCCCTGATACTTATGAAACCATGAATCTTCATATGAGACATAACCAGTATAATCTCTATTCATTCTTGTAAATTAATGCATTTTTTATTTTTAGCTCCCTCCAGATCTAGCACACATGATCTGTCTGCTCTCACATACCCCTACGCTGCTACGATTTGGGCTAGATTTGAAAGTGATGTGGAGACAGACAATGCTCTTCTCTTTATTTCATCTCAGCCTATGTCCCTGTTAATGTCTAGTAGAGCCTTATTCTCTTCCTTTGTAATGATTACAAATTGTAATTACATATCTGTTTGCTTACTAGCTTATTGCCTGTCTTTCTCACTAGACTGTAAACTTCATGGGGGCAAGGGCATGTCTTCTTTCAACAAGCACCTAGAATGGGTTCTGGCATATAGCAGCCACTCAACAAATGCCTTTTGCATGAATGCAGCTGTGAAAATAGTAAAATTGGGAACATTTATCAAAGGCAAGGCAGTACTATTTATCCAAACCCGACTCCATCTAAACTAGCCTTCCCTTCTGTTGAACATAGAGGTTCACTCACCAATTCTTATCTCAACTAAATTGTTCTGTTTGCCACCCTCCTTTCTTCCTCTAGTCTTCTTCCTTCACCTTCAGTGCCCTTTTAATCTCTCCTGTGCTATTTCCACACATAAAACTTGTCCCCCTTTTCTCATTCCTCTGTCTCTGGACTATTTAGAAACAAATAAAAAGTGTTTCTAAATTTTGCAAAGAAGCTTAGTTCCCATTTCTCTCAGGTTTTAAAACCACTTGATTTTTATAAGAACAAAGTGAGGTAGGGGTAGGAGAGGGAGATTGGGGTGTTCCTGTTCCTTACATGTATGTGAGGGAGAAGGGCTGAAGGGAGGGGAGTCATGCCTATTGCGATAGCTGCAGCTGCCCAGGAGTGGGGATGGTGCCCCAGCATAGGGAAGCAATCCTGGCATGCCCTGGGCCTGCACTTGCACGTGAGAGTGACCACGAGAAGAAGGAGGAGGGGACTAAAAGCATAAGTCTATGGTTAGGGGCTGCCTTTCCACTTCCCTCACATTGTTTGAAGAGTATCATTTTAATATAGGGAATTATATTTCTCCTGGTTTTAAGATAGTGTTTTATAGTTTATTATAATCGCACATAATTACAACAGATGAATTTCCTAATTTTGCTATTTCTAAGCAGATTTCCATATTGTCAAATATTTATCACAATAAATCAAAGTGAGATTATTTTAATTTCATAATGGGAGACACCCAAAGAAACATTTGCTGGGGTTTCTTAAGTACTTATTGTGTGCCACGTTCTGAAGTAGGAGTTGCATTGTGATCTAGAAATATAGGAGTTCTCATGGCAGAGTGTGATAAATTTATGCATGCAGTCATATAGCATCATATATTAAATATATGAGCACACACATACACACATATACACACACACATAAAACCACACACATTTCTATATAATCATACATAAATATACACATGTACATAGATATACAGTAGCTCTCCAGATTTTTCTAGACTGACTGGGCTTTAGTTGACTTGAGATAGGCAATATATTATGGTAATTAAGTGTACTGGCTTTGGAGTTAATTAGCACAGATTTGATTCTCAGCAATAACACTTACTAGCTGCATAATTTTGAGTAACTTATATAATATTTTCTTAAATTTCCTCTTTGAATAATGGAAGAAATATTATTTAACTTACAGGATTGATGTTTTACATATATTTTAGTTTTTAATTTCACAAAAACGCTGTGATATAGGTATTAATATGATTATTTATCATCCCGATTTTGCAGATAGAAAACTGAAGCACAGAATGGTTAGGTAACTGCTCAAAGTCGTACAGTTAGAAGGGGAAAAACCAGGACCCACATTTGGGTGGTTGAACTCTAAGGCTTGCACTCTAAAAGACTAGATTAAAGAAAATAATCAAAATTATCAAAGGGATGACTAAAAGGAAAAGATACAAAAAAAAAAAAATCAAAGAGAAGGCGAAGAATAAGGAAGAGAAGGACAAAGAGCAAACATATGTGCCAGGCCCTACACTAGAAGCTTTTAAAAAATTAGCTCAAACATCCTCACAACCCAGGGGAGGAGTATTGATGACCTTATTTAAAAGAGAACTATAGTTCACATGGTTCTTAAATTTTGATGTTAGAATTCCAAACTAGGTCCATCTGATTGTAAATAATGTACCTACACACATATTGTGCATCTTCTAGATGCCTGCCATAGTGCTTGGTTTTGGAGTTGATGTCAATAAAACACATTTCACTGCCTCTAGACTCAAGGAGCTTAGACTCTAATGGAGATGACAAACATGGTTGCCTGGACAAACAGAACACGAAATTCAAGGTGAAGAAGAACATACCTATCTGTCCTAGGACAGAAAGGTCAAACTCCTAGGACGAAGATGGAAAATGTTATGGTGGACCTTGAACTTACCCTGGGCTGAGAGGTAGAATTTTGGCACATTGTGGACAATTTCTATTTGTTAACTGCATAAGTGATAAGAAGAGTTAAGTGAAAAGACCCGATCTTCTTTTTCTGTTACCTTTTTCCTCACACAGGGCCTAGTAGAATTGAAGGTCTAAGTTTTCTCCTTCCTACCTGGAACGAGGGTGGGGTGTTGAAAGTGTAGATGGGGCAAGCTGGGGCAAACTAGGGCAAGCTGTCTGCCTTGCTGACAACGGTCATGTTCACCACAAATAAAATGTTGCAAACTTCATGAAGTCAGAGGACCATATTTGTATCCCAATACCCACAACAGTGACTGGATCCCAGAAGGGCTCAATAAAAAAAAAAAAAAATGTGCTAAAGGAAAGAATAAATGAATGAGAGAGGAAAAGATGGATTATTTCAGGGAAAACCTAAAGAAGTTAGAGGGGAAGGGAAAAAAAAGAAAAACTCCTAACCAGGATCCATACCATCATGTTACCGTTTCTTTGAGGCTTTCCTGTCCTCTTTCATATAATTAATTACTTCCCTTTTTGTGTACGTATAGTATCACCTACAAAGGCTTAAAGCACCTACAACTTTTTACTGACGTTATTTCTTCACACCTCTGGTTCTACAATAGGAGAGAAGTTATCTGAGGGGAGGACAGTATTTTATTCATTTTTATATCTCTGGTGCCTAAAATATCATCAAGCTCATAGCAGACAACATGGTTGCTATGGTTTGAATATGTCCCCCAAAGTTCCTGTGTTGAAAATTTAATTGCCATTGCAACAGGTTAAGAGGTGGGGCCTCTGGGAAGTGATTAGGTCATGAGGGCTCTGCGCTCATGGATGGATCAATGCCATTATCACAGGAGTGAGTTATTACGGGGAGTGGGCTCCTGATAAAAGGATAAGTTCAGCTCCCATTTGCTCTCTCTGTCGCACGCACTGGCTCGCCCTTCTGCAACAGGATGACCCTTGCCAGATGCCACCACCGTGCTCTCAGACTTCCCAGTCTCCAGAACGGTGAGAAATAAATTTCTTCTTTTATAAGTTACCTAGTCTCTGGTATTCTGTTACAGCAGCACAAAACAGACTAAGATAATGTCGAAATGGTGAATAATAGGTCCTCAGCAAATGGTACTTACTATTATTAACATTCACTGAGCAGAGAGCCTTGCTTTCCTGTGACTTCTGTCCAACTCTTTGCTAGCCCACTTGTTTCTGATGTCTGGTACACAACTAAGACATTTCTGCCCCTCGCATTACTGACTTTCTTTAATTTAGTTTAACTTCCTTCTCCATAAATGTGTGTATTGCCCCCTTGTGTCTCCTTTAGTGAAACGCCCCACTAACCTCTGCTTTGGTGCTTGTCCCCCCTCCTGTGAGGCTCTGCTGCCCCCTAGGGGGCCTTGCTCAGCACACACATCTCAGGACCAGTGTGAGCTGCACTTGGCAGCACCGTCCTAGCGTAGGAGTGCTGCCAAGCCTCAGAGCTCCGTTGCCTGCTCCAGTAGTCCCCGGTTTATAAACTTGTGACTCTATAATGCAGTTAATTTAGGAACATCAAACTGGAGCAGAGCAAGAAAGTAGGCTGTCAGGTACTGAAACCCATCACTAGTAGAGGTTTGGCAGAGGCTGCCAGGGGGTCTCAGTGCTCTTGGTAGCAACAGGATCCTTGACTATGAGTGTTACACTCGCATCTTGGTGGTTTTCAGTGTATCAAAATTTATGCTGTAGAATCCAGTAGTCAACAATGAGAATGTTCTACCTGACTAATGAACACTGATTTTCATCTTTGCCTGGGCCTTTGAGAGACAAAAAACTTCCTTAAAGGAATAGGGCCTGAAATTGCTTTTTGCTAAATCCCCAATCAGCATCTGGTTGCCATATCCAACGATGATTCTGAACTGTCTAATTTGACTTCTCTGTAAATGGAACTATCATTTTTGAAACACGTTTTTCTCCCTCTCATGGTATCACTTGTATCTGGATCTGAGATGACTCAGGTGATACTCATACTCAGAAATTATTTGTCTAGTTCTCAGATTTTTCCTTATTTATTTAGTCTCTGGGCTCTGTCCTTGGTTCTCCCAAAACTGACCTTCAAACTCCAAACTCTCGCGTTGGTGGTATAGTGGTGAGCATAGCTGCCTTCCAAACTCCAAACTCTGCAAGTCATCGGGCCAGTTTTTCTAGCCGCTCCTTGGACCTAGAAATTTTAAATTTAACAATTCCAAAAGCAAACACATCCTTCTTCAAACTGATTCTCCTTAATCTTACCACCTCCAATCCCAAATTTATTTCCATCTAGTCCTGCCATCATCACATTCTCTCCATCCCCAACCCTTTTATTTTAGTCTCCAGTCTGGACTCCTCTGAGCTCATGGGGCATAATATTAACATGTCTTAATTTAATTCTCTATTTTATCCTTCAAACCTCTTCTCCCAAGGCTGAATTATACAGGTCCAAAATCTCCTATTTACACAGGTAAAAACAATCCAAGACTCATCTTTATTTTTTCTCTTTCCTTTGTACACATCATTTAATTAATCATTAATTCCCATCATTGTGCTTTTCAGTTAAAATCATCGTACTTTCTCACCTAACCTGTCACAATGGATGTCTGATTTTTCCCTTCTCTTCTTGCCACTCTGAATTCTCTTCTATCTATAGAAACCAAAATGATCTCTTTAACATATTAATCTTACCATGTACATCTTCCTCTCAAATCTTCCAAAGCTTCCTATCACATTCAGGACAGAATACAAAACCTGTACCTCACCTTGTCTTGTTTCCACTTTTCCCCATTCAGTATGATGTTGGGTGTGGGTTTCTCATGCATGGCTTTTAAAATTCTGAGATATGTTCCTTCTTTGCCTAGTTTGTTGAGGATTTTTATCATGAAAGGGTGCTGTATTTTGTTGAATGATTTTTCCACATCTATTGAGGTGATCATATGGTCTTTGTTTTTGCTTTTGTTTGTGTCATGAATCACATTTATTGATTTACTTATTTTGAACGATCTTTACATCCCTTGGATGAAGCCTACTTGGTTCTGGTGTATTGTTTTTTTAATGCGCTGTTGAATTCGATTTCTTAGCATATTATTGAGGATTTTTCCATCCCTATTCCTAAGAGATGTTGGTCTGTAGTTTTGTTGTTATTGTTGTGGGCTTTCCTGGCTTTGGCATGAAGGTGATGCTGGCTGCACAGCATGTGTTGGGGAGGATTCCCTCCTTCTCAATATTATGAAATAATTTCTGTATTATGGGTACCAGGTCTTCTTTGTAGATCTGATAGAATTCGGTTGTGAATCTATCTGGTCCAGGGCTTCTTTTTGGGGTGAAAGCGTGGAGAGGGTTTTATTACTGTTTTGAATCTGGTGTTCATTATTGGTCTGATCAGGAGTTCTATTTCTTCCTGGTTTAGACTTGGGATATTGTGTCTTCCCAGGAATTTGTCTATTTCCTCTACGTTCTATAGTTTATGCATGTAGAAATTTATGTAATGCTCATGGATAATGTTTTGTATTTTTGTGGTATCAGTTGTAATAATGTCACCTTTTCCATTTCTGATTGAGCTTATTTGGGTCCTTTTTCTTCTGTTCTTGGTTAATCTAGCAAGAGGTCACTTGATTTTATTTATTTTTTCAAAGGGCCAACTTTTTGGTAATCCTTTCTATTTTTTCCCCCAGTTCATTTAGTTCTGCTCTGATCTTCATTATTTCCTTTTTTCTGCTGGCTATGGGTTTGTTTTGTTCTTCCTTTTCTAGTTCCTTGACATGTTGGAAATACTAGAACTATGGAATGCCTTGTGTGTATAGAGGGTGGGGAGTTGGGAGAGATGACATATAGAAATTGAGACCAAAAAAAAAAAAAATGTCCATATGACTGAAGAAGTGTAAAGAACTTATTTTAGCCAAAAGTTGGAGAAAAGAATATTCTTATCATCCTGTCCTTGTTTATTTCTTTCATCTTTACTGAAGGAATGGAGCTTGAGAGATGAGAAAGAGCCATTAATTCACAGAGTTATGCCTGAGGTATATTTTTCTCTGGTATGAAATGTTATGTTCTGAAAGAGGTATGACTTGCATGCACCATATCTGGTGCAGCGAGGCCACTTCCAAGCAGGGCTAATGCAAATAAAAGGAAAATTTCTTGAGACAGGACTTTGAAAATAAAACTGCTTAGTTTACCTTACCATCCAGACAATTTCTATCAATTAATCAAAAAAATTTTAATCAATTTTAAGTAGTAAAAAATGGGACCACTAAAGTAACATGCAAATTAAAATTCACTGTAATCACAGCATTCAAGAATATCAACTCATTATACAAAAGGAGTGTTTTAGATGCAATTCATCAAAATCATCCAGACATAGTCATTAATAATAGCTCCACAAATATACTTCAATTATTGCAGATAAAGCCATTTAATTAATAATTACAAAGCATTTCTCCCCTCAAAATAAAACACCTTAAAACATATCACTCAAAACACTACAACCCATCAGATCTAAATCTTCTTATCATTCGCTTTCTACGTGTCTAGTAAGAGAAATATATTTCAATATTATATTACCAGACAGTAGTAGACAGAGACTTGAAAAGTTGACTTATTTTCTTAGAAAATGAAGTACTATTGAGTGCTAATTCATCATTAGAGGAGAAGCTAGGTCTTCACCAGAGAGAATAGAGAAGTGAATCTTTGCTGGTATATTTATTAGAGAACATGATAAAAGCAGGCACTGAGTTAGTTGCTGGTGTTGGAATGAAAGAAGGCAATGCCTAATAGAAACTTACAGCCTAACACAGGGGAAAAAAAAACATACAAATCAACAACACAATACAACCTGATGGGTTTTACATAAGAAGATTCTGGAAGTTCAATGGAAATATAGTTTATAAAAGAAGTTCAATATTTGGGTTAGGAATTGGAAGATTAATAATGTGTTTTCTAGGTAAAAGAAAGGGAGATATATGCAGGCATTGATAGAGGCAGGAAGAATAATATATACATAGACAGGAGCATACCAAACAAAGAACTGGCCAAAGGCTGGTGTATTTGGGGAACTATATACAGTTTGGAACTGTAGTATAGTATGTGTTTTGATGTTGGTTGGAGGAGTGATGGTGGTGGGGGTCCTGAGGGATTGGTGGCTGGACTTAAGGTTGCAAAAGCCAAGTCATTTTATATTGAAATGCATGTGTACCTGCTGAAATTAATTTGAGGGTTGAATAATGTGATCAGATTTGCACTTTAAGAAGATCACTCTAGCAGCTGGTGGGACAGGTTGGTTCATTGATAATTTAGGACTTTAAGTCAGTAGTTCAGACAATAGATTATGAGGACCCAATCCATGGAGATATCAGTGAAACTGCAAAAGATAAGGTAAAATTAGTAGGAGAAATGACTGATTAGATGTGAAGGGTCAGAGGAAGTAAAATGTCAAGGATGGCATAGGTTTGGGCAATAAGGCTAAAGTTGAAGATTTTATCCAGAGAGGAAATAGAAGACGAGGAAAACCCTTCAATCAATGTCTGGGAAAGTGGTGATGAAATCATTACTGAATTTCTTGGTCAAAATAATATTTTCCTGTGATAACCTGCCTTTCATGTTAAAATTATCCAGATTGTCAAATATACTTAATTCTAAAAATTGACAAATATTTGCATGAAGTAGGTGTTTAAGGACTGTCTGATAAATTTCTGCTGTACCTGACCACTTCTAAAATATACTTTCCACAATCTCACATATTTTACATTAACAACTTTAGAAATAGTCATCATTTGAAGAAAAGAAATAAAAATAAATCATAACTGATAAAAAAAAAACTATATAGTTCATCTGTATCTGTCTTTAGGAAGCATATCCCACTCCTTGTGCCAATTTAGATCAAGTCTGTACTATCTGCATTATGCAGATGTTTCAGGCAAGAAACTGAAATGTCCTTCTCATATATACTTGCTTTCATGACCAAGCCAGATCGTCTTTGGACTTAACGGGATTATAATACAGAAGAGTACTCTAGACAGTGGCTTTAAGTCTTACAGAAAGAGAAAATGGTAAGACAAGGAGACAACAAAGGAAAATGGGGCAATGGATAATTATTTAGTTTGTCAAGAGGGTTAAATAGGAGGAAGCCCCACTGAAATCAAATTATAGAAATGGTAGTTTCTCAAATGTCTTTCTCAATCCTGGCCTTTGATTGATTTCTACAAAGTCTTTACTATTCTTTCAAATACAATTTAGTGTTTATAATTTCTGGTAGCTAAGGTCATGAACTTTAGAGACAAACTGCTTAGATTTGAATTTAAGGTCCAGTCCTTTCCAGCTATCTGTCCTTGTGTCATTTGCTTAACCTCACATGCCTCAATTTCCTCATTTATAAAATGGGGATACTAATATTACCTGTCTCAAGGGGTTATTTCAGTGGTTCAATCAATGTCTATGAGGCACTGACAATAGAGCCTGCCACATAATAAATGTTCAAAGAAAGTTCGCTATCATCACCATCATCATGCCCATCATCCCCTTTCCACATCCTAAACTCCATTTTCCCTTCTGTGTGTTCTGCCTGTTGAAACTTTTGGCTGGAGTGCCTGAGAGTTTGACTTTAAATCCAGTGGTAGCTGTAGGGACTTCCTGACACCATCCTTCATCTCCTTTCTTATCTACCTCCCACCAGCAGACATCAACCTCTTCATATTTGCATTGAGCACATAGATATAAAATGTTGTAGACTCTGACTAATTAATTTTCACTGATAGGAAAAGGCTACCTGCCCCTTCACCATTCTTTGTTACCCTCCACAAATGGGGTGACTAGGCACGTGACAGGGAAGATTGGCTTCTCATTCTTATTAGGAATTTTCTTCAGTTGGTACCTCTGAGAATCAGCACATCTACTGTTAGCACTGCTCCTACAAAAGTTTGCCTCCAGCTGCATGTATTAAGCTCTCTGTACAAGCCCACAGTGGCAGTCCTTGCTCTTGCTACACAAGCTGAGTGTGTCTTGTGCAGAAATGCTGCCTCTGTGCAGCTGCCCAGAGACCCCCGCCTGCCACTTAGTGGCCAGGAAAGGGACATAGTCTGGGGACTGCTGGGGCTGGGGTTGGGGTCGGAGGAGGGAGTGGAGAAGGAAAGGAGGAAAGAAAGGCTGAGTCTGTAGACAGTTGACACAGAAGGCCTGGTTCTTCACTAGCATCACTAAGGATGCTCAGAAATGCCCTGGAGTTTAAAGGCTGTCTGCTCCTTTCAGCCCACAAGTCGCTGTCTGTCTGACACTATTCTCCCTGGAGATACAGTCACAAAGCAGTGCCTGTACAGTGAATACAATTAAACAAAAGCCTCTGGAAATGTCCAAGGGGAAATTAGATAACATGTGCTTTGATGCAAAGATTTGGAGTTTGAAGGTGAAAAAGACAGTCAAGACATCAGAAGTCTGCATCTGCTGAGCTCCAGTTCAGTACATTAGCATTCTGCTAACGTGTCTTTTTAAGTTCTTCACTGAAGTCAATTTGCTCAGTTTTTCTCAAGTACCATCAGACATTTCAAACATCCTTTGGATTAAAACAAGTCCTAAAGTTAGACTTCTGTTGTGAGTGAATGTTGAAATCAATTTTTTTCTTGTATTTTCATTAATCAATGAAAGAAAAAAGTGCTTGCTAGTCCATTCAAGCTAGAATATTTGGCTCTCCTGGCAGGCACCAGCTCTGCACATGGAGGAGAAAAGCCTACTTTTGCCCTGATCCGTTCTCCAGCAATAGGCTGTGCACTCGGCTGAACCCAAGGGCAGGGTAGTCCCTGAGAAATGTGTCCATAGTTCGCTCTGAACTCCAGTTTCCTCTCATTTTCCTCCAATGCTCCTTTACCTTTTCTCCAGTGTCATAATGTGTCTGCCTGAATAGGTGCACACCGTCTGGTATACCTGACTCTCACCAGTGGGCAGAATATGGTCCTGTTCTTTTCGGCTTCTGACTGAGACCTTGGTGAGATCGAGAATGAAGTGGATAGGATACAGCACAGGGAAAATTAAGATGGATGGTGTCACACAGTGGAAACTTGTTCATCTAAGTAGGGGGACTCAGGATGGCTTGATCTCATTTTTGCCTCCTGTATTAGCATGACAGCAATTTATTTATCACCTACCCAGAGCCAACCTAGGGATGAATATGTTC
The DNA here is from genome assembly GCA_028533085.1 of Varecia variegata. NCBI lineage: Eukaryota > Metazoa > Chordata > Mammalia > Primates > Lemuridae > Varecia > Varecia variegata. Next base: position 126,655,632 of record CM052438.1, on the reverse strand, counting down.
TCACCCTCAACGATCTCTGATAGAATATGTGTACTGGGGGGAGAGAGGGGACAGGCAGGGCACGAATACAGTGACTTTCCCTGTGAGACATGTGATCAGAGTAAAACCTTACAAGATGTCACGGAATCTCACAGGAGTTTTGGGTGGGGAAGACCAAGATCTTCTCTCCGTTTGCCTGAGCCAAGGTGGTTTATCTTTTAGGGAGTGTTGCGGTCAGGATAGGATCATTCATTTGAGCTCCAGATCTCATGGAGGATGTTTTCTATTGTGGTTGTGACAAATGACCACAACCTTGGTGACATAAAAAATACACATTTATTATTTTACAGTTCTGGAGATCAGATGGATTTCATTGGGCTAAAATCATGGTGTTAGCAAGACTGTGTTCTTTTCTGGAGGCTTGAGGGGACAATCCATTTCCTTGCCTCTTTTAGCTTCTAGAGGCTGCTTCCATTCTTTGGCTTCTAGACCCTTCTTTCATTTTCAAAGCCAGCAGAATAGCATCTTCAAATCTTTATGACTCTGGCATCCCTGCCTACCTCCTGTAAGGACCTTTGTGATTATACTGGGCTCACCTGGATAATCCAGGATCATCTTCTCTTAACATAATTACACCTGCAAAGTCCTTTTTGCCATGTAAGACAACATATTCACAGATTCCAGGGAATAGGATGTGACCATGTTTGTAGGCCATTATTCTGGCTACTGCACAGGACATCCGTGTTTATTATTCTATTTTGTACCCTCCTGTGTTTTATTAGTGCCATCTGAGATTGAATGAGGTTTCTTTGTTTAATTTTGCTTTTATTTTTATGGCAATAGTGTGTGGTAACACTGAGATACTAGCCAACTTATATGCCAAGTTCTTTTCAGATTCCCTGTTAGTTAACCATGTTCCTCCATCTGGCACTGATGCAGTTGTTTATTTGGACCTGAATGTAGGGGGATGGGAATTGGTCTCCTGGATTGGACATTGGTTTCAGTGAGGCAAAAGGAGAGAAGCTGGATGAACATTTTAAAATCATTTCTGAAACTTCTGTGGAATTTACCAGATGGGCAGGGTGGAAACTATACTTAATAACAACCAATAGTGAACCTCTTATAATAGTCATGTTATTATCTTACCCTCAGGTGGGCAGACAATGCCTTAGAGTTTAATGAATCAGCAAAACAAAAGTCTTAATATGGAGCAAACAGGAAGGAGGAAACAATTACCCACTTAATATATTCTCCTGAAAGCTTATCAGTCAAGCATTGTGGAAAAAAACATGGTGCATGGTGTTTGCATTCAGACAACCTTGAGTTTGGATCCCATTTGTGTCCCTTACCAGTTGTGTAATCTTGGACAGATTACTTGACCTCTCTCAGCTTCAATTTTCTCACTTTTAAAATAGAGTTAATAATAATAATATCTGATTCACATGGTTGCTGTAAGCTTAGAATTGCCAAGTCCATTGTTCTCAAAGTGAACCTATGGTGTGATTCCTAAACCAGCAGGATCAGCATTACTTGGGAGGTTGTTAGAAATGCAACCTCTGGCCCCACCTCAGACCAATTGAATCAGAAACTCTAGGTTGGGGAGCTTTATTCCATAAAGTAGTAGTATCCAAAACACATAGAGTCAAGTCTCACACATTACTGGCACTTGTTTAACAAATGTGGATTATAATTATTCTTTTTACTGTGAGCTTCATTATATTCTGAATGCTTTGCTTTTCAGTTATTGTTTGTTTTGGAAGAGCAAGGTCAGTGACAGATCTGTTTGTTTAACAAGTCATGGTCTCTCTTTTTTCTCAAACTAAAAAAGTCACATGAATAAATAAAACAACATTATTAGCTTGCATTTCTGGCTCAGCCATTTCAACACAGCGGAGGGGGAGTCACGCTCTCTGGCAGCTTCTGCCATTCAGATTGTGCTGTCGTGATGCCAGAGAGCAAGGCCAGGCAGCAAGCTTGTGCACCTGAAAGATGCCATGACTATTTCCTATAATTGCTATTTTTTTTTTTTTTTTTTTGGCTAAACATAAGTGAAAACCGTGAGCAAACACTGGCCTCACCAAAGAGATCTTCACATTATGTGATACATAAAATTTACTACAGTGATTTGTCATTTAGTCTCTACATAATTAAGTAAAGATGGATCCACATGTTCTGGGCCAAATCATATCTTTTAAGAAGAAATATAAATGCACTGCCAAAATCAAAGGGGCATGAAAGAAATGGCTAACACCCACAGACCACCCTTAAACGCTGAGGAAAGCTTGACTTTTAGAAAAGCACTTAAGCAGAACATTCTTACCCTGCCACCTAAAAATGTAATGGAAATTTGGAGGGCCAAGGGCCCCCAGCATAAAGCAATGATTACTACTAGTAATTCAGGCAGGATTCCCAAAATCAAGTATTTCCATTTCTGTAACTTTTCTGAAGAATGACCTCATGGAACCTCCTCTTAGATTATGTCACCAGAGCTATATATTGGCTGGACATGATCCAAGATGACCCCATAATTAGGAAAATGGAAACTCACATCTTGTGTATCTGTACTGTGAAACTTACTCTGTATTATACTCACAATGACCCTGTAAGCATAATATAGAGTGAGATGAATATTATTGTCCTCATTTTCCAGAGGCTTAATCCAGAGATTAAGTGCTTTGTCTAGGGTTCCAGTTTGTAAGTGACAAAGCCAGGATTAGAATCCATGCCTTTGCTGACAAGGCTCAGTTCCCTATATCACACTACTTCTGCAAAACTATAACGTGAGAGACACTAATGTCTACCTTGTTGCATGAGGTCATCATGACTGATTTTTCTGTATACTGAAAAAATGTCACCTTTAGGGTTATTTCTCTGAGACTAAAAATCAGTATCAAAATACATGGCAAAAATATATTCACCATGACTTTATTTATCAACAACCACCAACACACAAAAAAATGAGATACATGGTTGAGAAAGTGAATCCATTGGAAAGGCAGCATTGGAATGACAAAGAATTTTGAAGGCATGTTGACCTGGGTTTGAATCCCAGATTTTGGTTCTACCACTTATTAAGTTGACTAACTAAAGTTAGCTTCGTTTCTAGGTGCCTCAGTTATTAATTTTTTATTATCTGTGGATAGAGGTAATACTTTTTATTATAAAATACTATATGAAGATCCCATGACCTCCTTAGTTAAATATATTCCTAGGTATTTTTTTTCTTTGTTGCTATTGTGAAAGGTATTGAGTCTTTGATTTGATTCTCAGTTTGACTGTTGTTGGTGTATAAATGAATGTTACTGATTTGTGTACATTGATTTTGTAACCTGACACTTTGCTGAATTTATTGATCAATTCTAGTAGTGCTTTGGCAGAATCTTTGGGGTTTTTTAGATATAAGATCATGTCGTCAGTAAAGAGCAATAGTTTGATCTCTTCTGCCCCCATATGGATACCCTTGATTTCCTTCTCTTGTCTGTTTGATCTGGCTAGTACTTCCAGTACTATGTTGAATAGAAATGGTGATAGAAGGCAAACTTGTGTGGTTCCAGTTCTAAGCAGAATACTTTAAATTTTTCCCCATTCAGTATGACATTGGCTGTGGGTTTGTTGTCTATGGCTTTTATCATTTTGAGGTAAGTCCTGTCTATGGACCTAGGAATATATTTATCTAAGGAGGTGAAAGACCTCTACAGGGAGAACTATAAAACACTGAGGAAGGAAATAGCAGGGGATGTAAACAGATGGAAAAACATACCATGCTCATGGATCGGCAGAATCAACATTGATAAAATGTCTACTACCCAAAGTGATCAACAGATTCAATGCAATCCCTATTAAAATACCAACACCATTTTTTGTAGATCTAGAAAAAATAATTCTATGCTTCAAATGGAACCAGAGAAGACCCTATAAAGACAAAACAACCTTAAGCAAAAAGAACAAATTATGAGATATCAATTTACCAGACTTCAAGCTATACTACAAGGCTATAGTAACCAAAACAGCATGGTACTAGCACAAGAACAGAGACATAGACCAACAGAACAGAACAGAAAACCTAGATATAAAACCATACTCATATGGCCATCTGATCTTTGACAAAGCAGACAAAAACATACACTGGGGAAAAGAATCCCTATTCAATAAATTGTGCTGGGGAAATGGGATAGCCAGATGTAGACCAAAACAGGATCTGCACCACTCAGCTCTCACAAAGATCAACTCATGATGGATTAGAGACTTAAACCTAAGACATGAAGAATTCTAGAAGAAAATGTTGGAAAAACTCTTATAGACATCAGCCTAGGCAAAGAATTTATGAGGAAGACCCCAAAGGCAATCACAGCAACAACAAAAATAAATAAATGAGACCTGATCAACCAAAAAATCTTCTGCACAGCAAAGGAAACAATAATTAGAGCAAACAGACAACCTACAGAATGGGAGAAAATATTTGCATGCTATCTATCTGATAAAGGGCTGATAACTACAATCTGTAAAGAACTCAGGCAAAGCAGCAAGAAAAAATCAAACAACCCCATTAAAAGTGGGCAAAAAACATGAACAGAAACTTTTCAAAGGAAGATAGACTAATGGCCAACAAACACATGAAAAAATACTTAACATCTCTAATCATCAGGGAAATGCAAATCAAAACCACAATGAGATATCAACTTAACTCCAGTGAGAATGGCTTTTTATCAAAAAGTCCCAAAACAACAAATGTTGGTGTGGATTCGGAGAGATAAGAACACTCATATGCTGCTCTCTGGACTGCAAACTAGTACAACCTCAATGGAAAGTAGTATGGAGATACCTCAAAGAGCTAAAAGTAGACCTGCCATTTGATCCAGCAATCCTACTACTGCATATTTACCCAAATAAAAAAAGACATTCTATAAAAAAGACATCTGCACTCGAATGTTCATAGCAGCACAATTCACAATTGCAAAGATGTGGAAACAACCCAAGTGCCCATCAGTATATGAGTGGATTAACAAAATGTGGTATATGTATACATTGGAGTACTACTCAGCCATATAAAAATGGTGAACAAATACCTTTTGTACTAATCTGAAAGGAACTGGAGACTATTCTTGTGAGTGAGCTATCACAGTAATGGAAAAACAAATGCCACATGTACTCACCATTAAATTGGAACTAATCTATCACCAATTATGTGCACATATGGAAGTAACTTTCACTGGAGATTGGGCAGGTGGGAGGGGGGAGGAAAGGATGGGTAAATTCACACCTAACAGGTGTGGTGCACACTGTCTGGGGGATGAGCATGCTTGTAATTTTGACTCAGGTGGTACAAAAGCAATTTATGTGACCAAGGCATTTTTACCTCAGTAAAATATTCTGAAATATAAGTAAATGAAAAATAAAATTAAGAAAAAAATCCCATGAGATAATACATAAAAGTACTTAGCACAGTATGTCATAAAGTAGTTGCTCAATAAATGTTTACTGCTAAAGGATAAAGCAAGCCATTAATAATCATTATCATAATAGCATCAATTAATTTGTCATTTTTCTAGCCAAGAGAAGGGGTGGAGGATACACCAGTTTTGATTGGATATGGTGTGTGGAGGCATCAAGTTGGTGTTGGGAGGTGGCCATGAGTATGAGGAGACTGGATGTCTCGAGTGGGTGCTAAGCAGGAAAAAGCCTGCAGAAAGGAAATTGGGAGAGCTGGACAGTGGTTGGTTGATGGCTTCTTGAGGCAAAGCTTTTAAGTACACAACAGACGGTCCTCCTTGGCCACTTCCCTGTGAGCCTCATCTCCGGTTATCTGCTGACACACAGTTTGCACATTCATATTGATACCATGTCATTTCATACTTCTGTTCATGTTGCTCCCCAGGACAGTGTATCCCACAGTTTTCCACCTGGATCATTTAGTCATCCTTTGAGATTCAACTCAGGTGTCACCCTTCCAGGAACTTCCAAATTGGACTCCGTTCCCTCTTCAGTGACTTCTGATTTCTTTGTGCATCTCTCTCCTTCATCAGTTCATACACTATAAAATTAATGATTTGTATACGAGTTGGTCTCCACTGCTACTCTGTGAACTTCTCCAAAGGGCAGCCCTTGTCTTATTTATCTTTATACTCCAAGAACCGAGGGATGTACCCGGTATATGATGATTATTCTGAAAATACTGGTTGAATTAAACTGGACTGAATTAAGGTAGGAAGAATCAGGATTCCTTCCCTATTTTATGAGATTTCATTTGAGATTATCAGGCACAGCCCCCAAAAAAGAATTATACAAAAAGTACTACAAATTCTCATGTTCCCTATAAATAAATATTAGAAATAGTAAAAATGAATCAGTCAGATTTATTCTCATAAACAAAATCTGTATAGATATTTGAAAATTACCACTAAATTTCTAAATTTCAGGCAGCCCTTAAAGTTCAGATTTTATCTCAGAGGCTTTTGTGTATTTTATTCATACAGACAAAAAAGCAAATAAAATCAGGTTCAGTTGAGGGTATGAAGAATCAAGAAAGTACATTGCAACAAAGATCCAGGGAGCAGTTTTCAAGGAAACTCCTTAGGGGCGAGTTGTATTTCTCACTCATTCAATCTTAGTTTTTCTCAGTTCAGGCTACCATGTATGTATTAACGGGGAACATAGTTTAATGGTTACCTGCATGGGCTCTGAAGCTACCTTCTCTTTGTTCTAATCCTTCCTCTTCTACTTACTGTCTGAAAGGACTTAAGCAAATAAATTAGCTTTTGTATGCCTCAGTTTCCTCATCTGTAAAATACTCCCTATCTTCAGCCTTTCTTTGTTCGCTGGCAAATGCCAATGCAGTTCAAACATTATTACTCACTCTTCCATTCATCCATTCGTTTAACAAACATTTTTGAGTATTGACTATGCGACTGGCACTGTGCTGGGTACCAATGATACAGAAAATGAGTAAGACACAGTCCCTGTCTTTAATAAATTCATGGTATATTGTGTCTGAGTTGGGGAGGGGTAGAGGAGTCTTGCAATTAAACAGGTAATGATAACACGGGATGATAAATGTTCTGCAGTGGGAAGCACATGGCTTATTTGGATTATAAGGAGGGTGTGTAATACAGTCTCAGAGGGTCAGGATAGGCTTCCCAGTGAGTTAGATCCAGGATGAGTATGAGTTGGCCAAGTGAGAGCTGGGAGTGAGGTAGCGCGGGTGTATTTCATACCAAAGTAGTTGCCTTGCTAGAGGCTCGAAAGCAAGGAAATTGTGAAGGGTTCAGCATGGAAAGTCAGTCAGGGAGTGGCCAAAAGCAAAGTTAGCCAAAGGTGAGGGAGTCCGATCACCAAGGGTTTTTCCTACCAGGTGAAAGAAATTTGACACTATCCCGTCTTCCTCAGTAGAGAAGCCTTCTACATAGGAATTAATGTCTTGTTTGAATTAGTTTCTTTTAAATGTTATTTCTAACTCCTGACAAAATTTCCTACTTTTGCCTTTGGGCCCTTCTGTTTCCCTGTAGACTCCTGTCATGGCACTATATGACTTTATTGAGCTTATATGTTTCTAATTCTGTCTCTCTTGGGAGATCAAGAGCTCCTCAAAGAGTATTTTTTATTTATCTCCGTATCCCCAGGATCCAGAACAGTGATTGAGACAGAGGAGGCACTCCATGGAAGCTTGATGGAAAAAAAAAAGTTTGATTTCAGAAAAAAGTATTTCTTCTCATATTTTTAGAACAAAGCATTATCAGATAAAATCTGGGTAATCAAGTCAACAAAGTGAGTAATCTTGTCCACTGTGGTGGCCCTGAGCCCTGTGAGCTGCTGCCCAACAGATTTGTAATCCATTTATCCTTCTCTATGAGCCATTATTGAGTGCTGCTATGTGTCAGGCACTGTGCAAGGCACTGAGGGAGGGAGAAATACTTTGAAGACAGCAACAGATAGTTGTAAAAATATTGCAGAATATACACAGAACAATCCCCATATCCTGAGGGCCTAGTACAGTGCCTGGCAATGCTTAGTCCTCAGTAAATGCCTGTGAATAGACAATAAATGAGGAAGGTGTGAGGAATGTGTGCCAAATGTATGCTAGGCACACAAAATGCTCTAAGAGTCCAGATCTGGGAAAGTCTGTGAGATGGTTTAATTCAACAGGGTCTTGTTGAGGTATCTGAGCCTTGGAAGGTAAACAGTATCTGGAAACACAGAAGGAAGAGGCGGGGGAGTCTAAAGAGAGAGAAATAGTATGAACATCACTTCATACAGACTAATATCCTCAGCAATTGGAAATTATCAAAGCTCTGATAGTAGTTGGGGTATATTGGAATTCACACAAATCAACCAGTTTTCCAGGCATATTATAATTTGGCCAATGGTTGTGGAAGGCCTAGCAGTTGCTTTAGCAGACAGCCAAAGTGGGCCCTCGTGACAATGTTCATTAAGGCAAAGTTAATCAGTTAATTAAAACAAAAGTGGCAAATGACAGTTTCTAAAATTAAGTTAAGGTGGAGGCAACACTAATGATTCTGCCACCTGACTAGAATCCCAAGGGAGGGGTTTACCTTCTGAGAAAATGTAATAATTTAGAGCTAGAGGCCCCTGTCATTAATTTAGCCATGAGAGGCCCACCACATTTTAGACCCCATCCCTATGTCCCTGGAAATTCTGAATCTTGTAGAGCCAGAACTTTAGACTCATCAGATTCAATGCTTTATTTAGGTCAGAACTGGTTTTGTGTTCATTTGTCAATTTGCAGCTGAAGTGAAGGCCTTAAACGGAAGCCTGGCATTATCTGCTTGACAATGATTTGATGCTGCACCATGTTGTGCTGGAAATTAGTGTCTAGAACCAAAATGTTAATCACAGGGACCTCTATACATTGATGGCATAAATAGCATGTTTCTATATAAAAGAAATCTATAGTGACTCATTCCTATTTAAGTAAAAATCTCCCTTTGCTATTTCAGTGAATTGAATGACTGACTTTGGGCACTTTCTTCTTTGTGCTCTAGGGTGAGCCAATTTAACCTCCCAGGAAACTGTTAGATCTGTTAGAATTAGCTCTATTCTTTCCTGAGGTGCTCACAGAGCTCGAAGTGAGTCTCTCTTCATGATCAGAGGTGGAAATTTGTTCCTTCTTGCCTACTTCTCACTAAAGGTCTGAACTATTCTTCAAGCACCACAAACGTGTGTCTTCTCTTGGGCTTATGATGATGTTTTCCAAAGTGAGCTCTTTGGAGCATCAATTCTTCAGAATATTAAGAGAGTTACTTGGTGAAAAAAAGGTCTTGTGCATAAAAACCATGGGAAATGACTGGAAAGGGTTAACAAATGGATAATAGGTTTCTACGCTGTAAGATTTTTGATTATTGCCAATAAAAGAACAATTTTTTTCAAACTTTTTTTAACAAATAACTTCTTTTTCATGGAGCAATTTATGAGACTAATTTTCCAAAGAATACACTCCAGAAATGCTCAGCTCTAGTGTCCATAAGAGAAGACCTTAGTTAAAAACTGCTCCATCACTCACTAGTCATGAGACTATGGGCAAGTCTTCTCACCATGATTGATCTTACATTCCCCATGTGAAAAATGGGAAGGAAAATTGCATCTACTTGCAATATTTTGTGACAATTAGAAATGTTAGACTAATAATATATAGAAAAAGCTCTGCAAGGTGGCAAACATAATAGGTGAATAATAAATGAACCATTTTGGGGTACTACTCTGATTTGTAATTTTTTCCAATCTCCTACTTTGTGCTTCTCCAATTCATCTTCCTTACTTCCTATTCTTCACTCTCACCTCCTCCTTCTTCTGTTACTACTACCATTATTATTACTAGGTACTAACACTTTCTGTGGTAGACACTCTTCATTGGCCCATCCAAAAAACACTTGGCCCCTCCTTTTCTCTTTAATTTTCCATTGTAGAGGCTGAAAAGGCTAAATGTCACTTTCTCATACTCTCTCGCAGCTATATTAGACGGTTTTGGCCAATGAGACATAAGGGTAATTCTTATGGGACTCTGAGAAGACTATCGTTTTCCCTAATAAAAGTATGCAATGCATAGAGCCATGACAGCTATCTTGCCACCTTTGGTAAAAGGCCTAGAGAATGACAGAGGTGCTGGTTCTGGCATCACTGAACCAACTCCAGGAGCTGTCTCCTTCCATACTCTTGTAACATGAGGAAAATGAAACTCAAACAAAGAGTATAAGCCTTTGAAAATAGGCTTCCTATTACTTGTAGTTAAACGCAATTCTAAAAGGTTTAGCTATCATTTTGAGTATTTCTGTGTGCTGATACTAAACACTTAACACATACTACCTCATTCACTAGTCGAAACAGGAATTTTCCACCATTTTTAGTTGAGGAAACAGACTAAAGAACATTGTTCAAATTCACACAGCTGGACTGAGATCCAGGTATGGCTCCCGAGCTAGAACTGTAAGTTTGTATGCTCTATTTGCATCTAGTGTCTTTCCATGCATATATACTAATTTTTAGGAACATAGTCACTATAACCTTAGTAGATAGTATTATAGCCTTCTTTCTGAGTTACACAATTAGTGTCCTCTTTAATATGGAGAGCTCTTGCCATGTCGAAGGGACACACACAGACCTCATCCAGAAATAGGGCCCAGATGCAGTCAGGGTCTATGGCAGCCTGTTTCTGCATACACCAGGTGGAGGACAGCAGAACATGGCCGGGCCCCGTATAGTAGCTGCTTCTCTCCCAAGACCTACATCTGGAGATTTAAGGATTTGATTACCTTTTTAAGCCCATCCTTGATCCTAAGAGGTGGGCTCCTTGGTATATTATAGATTTCAAGCCTGAGAAGCACAACTAATTTAGAATGAAATGTAAAATATTAGAAACACCTGAGTTAATTCATTCCCCATTATTTAAACAGTGTGGCAGACAATGTGATTGACACTGACCTTTATAAAATTACAAATTTGAAGGGAAGCTAAATCCCTGCATAACAAGTTATATTTTATGATGTGCTAAATACTCTGAACATCTTGATTTTGTATAACAGAGAAGAAATATTTAGTTTAGGAGCTAATGGAAGCTACAGAAGAAAGGAATTTTAGTTTGCATCTCTCTCCGAGGATTATGGCTTAAAACGGAGAGCAGGTATGGGATGTGTGTGTTGCAAAAGAATTATAGATTTCTCTGCCATGTTTTCTTTCCCACATCAAAAGCAGGTTCCAGCCTCGAGATCTTGGTTGATGGCAAAAAAGAAGTCTCTATATAATCAGACTGTTGCCTGTCTCAGCTGTAATCACATAGACAAACCAAGATTTGTCAAGATGCAGAAAGAAAACCCAACAATTGTCAAAGGTCCCTCCTTACCATCTTTGAGATTTTAATACTCAATGTACCAACTTCAAAATCCAATAAAAAACTACGTGGCACTGTAGGGAAAACAAGTTAAAATACAGCAAAAAAATCTTTAGAATTTTTTTCTATCAGTACTATCAGTACAATTTGTTGTTTTTTGTTTGTCCCTTTGTTTATTAAATTAGAAATTAAATAGTTGAAAATATTCATTGAATGATACTAGAAGAACATTATAACTATAGCAAATCATGAGATCAATGATCTGATTCTTGGGCAGAGACTGATAGCCATAGGAATGGGAGAGATATTTGTAATACAGGGTTCTACAGGCTTAGTCTTATGAAAGTTAATAGGACCACTGAAGAGTAGTAGTGTGCACACCAAAGATAAGCAAAACATATCTAACACATTCCCACCCAAATTCATTCATTCAACAAACATACCAGAAATCATTACTGAGCATCTTCTGTGTGCCAAACACCGTTCCAGGTACAGCGAGGCATTGGAGGCACAGTGATGAACAAAGTAGATAGGGCCCCACTCCCACGGAGCTTGCTCTGCTTAAATTGGAACACAGCATGTGTTATACTGTCTGGCAAGGAGCTGGAGAGCAGAAAGATGGAGATGCCCTGAAAAACCCAGACTGTATAATCAATGTCTCCATAGATTTGTACTGCCTTTTATGATGCTCGCTTTGTAATTAAGATCACTTTGATTGCACACCTGACACAGTGACTTTCAGGGATGGAAGAAACCTGACAGAGGTGTTGGCTCCAGCATCACTGAATCAAATGCCAGGAGCAGTCTCCTTCCATACTCTTGTAACATGAAGAAAATGAAACCCAAACAAAGAGTATAAACCTCTGAAAATAGGCTTTCTGTTACTTGCAGCTAGACACAATTCTAAAAGGTTTAGCTCCCATTTACTGAGTACTTTCTATGTGTGCTGATTGATACTAAACACTTAATACGTGCTACCTCATTTACTACTCAAAACAGAAATTATCTACCATTTTATAGTTAAGCAAACTTACATAATCAAAAAGCCAATAGTTAAGAAACGCTTACCATGTGACAGAAACTTAGCGTGTGTTAACTCATTCAGTTCTCACAACCACTCTATGAGGTATGTATTCTATTATCTCCATTTTTCAGAGAAGGAAATCAAGCATAGAGAGGTTAAGTGTATTTGCCTAAGGTTACACACTTGGAAAGTGATGCTGCCAGTATTCAATCCCAGTACTCTCTCATCCAAGTACTAACCAGGCCCGACTCTGCTTAGCTTCTGAGATCAGACGAGATCGGGCATGTTCAGGGTGGTATGGTCATAGACCAATCCCAGTACTCTCTAGCAATACACCCTGATACCTTCAATAAAGTGTCAGCTATGTGCCTACCCTTCACTTTTTATAATCCTGTGAGGTAGGGGATATGATTCTAATTTTTCAGATGAAAAAAAAAAAAGTTGCAGAGAAATGAGACAGCAGTGCCAATGTTCACACTAAGGATAGCCTGGCTACACAGACTGTGTTCTTTGCTGTCACTCCATGCTGTCTGTCTAAGGAGGCTTCTCTGGTGAGTTTTTGGGGTGGTTAGACATAGACTCATAATTCCCTCCCTCTATCAACCTGTCTGTTTTATATATCAGGCTTCCCTGAAAGATTTTGTTTGAAGAAAAGGTTTGAAGAAAAGATAATAAAACAAAAGTTTGAAAAATAAATTTTCTTAGTCAAAATGAAAGACTGATCTTGCTGAAGTTTCTGAAAAAAAGAATGTTTTACAGAGGAATCAGGAAGGCAGGTAGAAAATAGGTCATCAGCATGTTATATATATGGAAGTCCTTTTGTGTACAGACTGTGACATTACCAGGAATTATTTAAGAAGGAGAAGACACAAATTACAATGTAGTTGAATATCTTTCACAATGTATTTGGAAATAGATGAGATGTGTAAAGGAATCAGAAAATGAATTGGAAGAGGCAAGGGTACAAGTTAATAATGTAAATGAATTAGACCTTGTGGATAAACTTCAAGTATCCTGTGAGTCCTTTTCAAACCTTAGCAGACACAGTGTCTTTACTGTCACCATAATACATGCTTTGAAGAATTAGAGCTGATAGAAAAGTAGGACTTTCAGGCATCCTAAGTAACAATATAGTTCAAGCAATATCATTTAGATATTTATCTTACATTTGAAAGATATGTATCTTCCATTTATTTGTCTAGCTTTTAGAAATACTATCATATCTCAGTAGATTTAGCAGGGCTGATGTCCTGACTAGCCCTTTTGATATATACTACGTAAATAGAGGAGCTCTTTATTCCAAATCTATGAGAATAAGTAGGTATTTATTCCTAATTATCAACAATCTATGTAGCCTTTTCTATACTTAAGAATTTGTTCCTAAGCCACTGATAACATGATCTTACTGTCTTTTGAAGTGCTTTGGAATCATTTATCATATAAGGAAGTCCCTCCCATGGGAAGAAATCATTGGCTGTTGGCTCCAGATTATTTTCAGATAGAAATTGTCCAATAACTACTACCTATGATATTGAACTTGAGGGGGGATGGGACTACAGGCAACAGAGAATTGAGAAACTGACTGGTTGTTCAGGATGATTGTATTCAAAGCCACTTTGTTGTCTTGCCCTTTTCAGCTATTTAGACATCTTCAAAAGAGTTCAACTTTCCCACTAAGAACTAAAATGTAAATTCTATATTCTTGTGCCTCTCTGTGGTGGGCATTCAAGGGCTCTCTGGGGCTTGAATACGGTTCAGGCCTGTGCAAGTGCACTCAGATGCATAAAGCTTTGGACATTCTGCTATTAGCATAATCTTCTTTGTTAACAAAAATTTTCTCTACTCTTTTCTGGTAAAGTAGAATATAGCCCACAATGTACCTCTGTCCCCCAAGGACTTGGGGGTCCTTGCCTTGGCTTAGCGACTTAACACTGCTCTCACTACCCTGTCGACCTCACTTCCCTTTTGCTATAACTCTTTGCTTTATTAGAGACCTCAACTTCAATGTTTCCAGCCTTGAATTAAGAAATTGGACCCACACCCAATTAACCCCATAGAAATCACTCAACGAGAAGGTCCCAAGTCCTAAGGCACCCTACCTCCCATAGTTTCATTCACCCAGATTTCACCCATTTAAAAGACCCAGGAAGCAAATGCCACTGCTACAGCTATGGGGGACAGTGCCCCACTGTGTCCCCACAACTTTTACCTTAGGGTTTCCCCAGAGGAGCCCCTCCTCTTCCACAGGTTGACTAGGCTGCTGGATCTGCTGGCTGCTGAGGATGACTTGCCGTCCCCCACGTGCATGCGCACCACCGTAGAAGTGGTGAAGGCGCTGCGCACATTTCTCTCTGGTTTGGCCAGGATGATGTACACTTTCGGCACAAACATGCAGCCTAGGGCCACTGTGGCACTGAGGCTGACTGAGAAACACATGGTGATGATTTTGTAGTTGCTGCCAAAGTAGATTGGCACAAAGGCCAGCCATATAATGCAGGTGGTATACATTGTGAAGGCGATATACTTGGCCTCGTTGAAGTTAGCTGGAACATTTCTGGTCTTGAAAGCATAGAAGGTGCAGCTTAAAATCAACAATCCATTGTATCCGAGAGGAGTAACGACTCCTAGGTTGGTGGTGTTGCAGATCAGGTAGACTTCCCGAATGCTTGGGTAGTCATGCATTATGTCAGGAGGCTCCATTATAAAGAGGGCAACGATGATGCCCAGCTGGATGCATATGAGAATGAAAGCAATCACAAGCTGGGCACAGGCACTCATGAATCTGGGCTTTTTGGTACAGATCTTCTTCTTGCTGCCAGCCAGGATCCTTGCAATACGGTTGGTCTTGGTTACAAGGGCTGAATAGCTCATGGCTGGAGAGAGACCGATGCCAATTCTCTGAAGGTAGCAATAAATCTGTTTGGGCTTTGCGATGAGGCAGAAGGTACATAAGTAGCCCAGGCAGATGCCAGCAAGGATAATGTAGCAGAGTTCCCTGCTGGAGGACTTGACTACTGGTGTATCACGGTAAATGATGAAGACTGCAGTAACAAACAGGGTGGCCAGCAGACCCAGGCAGGCAAACACCACGGCTGCGATGGGCTCAGGGTCACCCCATCGAAGATACTGTACTGGGATCAAATCACAGCCTGCAAAGACACAGACACATATTGTAAAAGACATTTACTTGGGTCACATATCCCTAAGTTACAAGCAGCTGTTTATGACCATTTCAGTTTGTCTACCAACTACCTTTCTAATTTCAGTATCCCATGCTACTCAGTCCTTCACATATTCATTCAGAAAACCTTTAACTTTATATTATTAAATAGGTATTCTGTGATGGGAGCAGCTCTAGGTCCTGAAACAAAAGAATGATGAACATGTTCCCTGACTTCATAAAAAGTAATCAGGGGCCTTTAAAACAGTTACTTATTACTCTAATGAGGGCCATGAAGAAGTATAGCATGGGTTTTGACCCAGATTGTGGAGGCAGTAAAGGCGTCCTCCATTAGGAATTAAAAAATGAACGTGTTGGTTAGACTGAGTTTGGAAATTCCGTGTGCTTGCCAAACAGAGGCTACTGTAAGGAAGGGAGGCAGGAAAGGAAGCCATTGTACAATAGTGTGCTAAATAGGCTAAGAGGAGCCCACGGGAGTAGGTAAGAGGGAGATTTCATAGATCAGAGAGTCCTAGATCAATAGGAAATTATTCTAGGATCTATGTAGAGGAATGGCAGGATCTGATTTGTGTGTGTGTTTTATTTTAATCATTCCTTTGGTTGCTGTGTGGATTTTTGGATGAGATAAAGGTGTGGACAATTTTGAGAATTATTTTGGAGCCATAGAGTGTGTTTGAGTGGATATGGGAGTTTGTGAAAAGTAAAGGTATCAAAGATGACCAACATTAGTAAAGAAAAGTTGGGATTTTCAGAGAATCTTGTGGTCTAGATGTTACAGAAGAGAAGATTGTGTTGAAAAAAAGGGGCATTAGTTTTTATAAGAAAAATGATCCCAAAGGCAAATAATTGGCAGGTATGGGAAGTACCACCACTCCCCAAATTATTTTCTGCTCATGGCATGCAGTTTTTTATATCACTTGATTATGTAGCAGAAAAAAGTGACAGAAAATAGTGTCATTGGGATTACCTGCCTTTTTAATTTTTTTTTTTTTCAGGATAGTGGTTCTCAAACTTGGCTGCATACTGGATTTACATATAGATTAAAAAAAAAAATACTGAGACCCCAATCTCACTGCACGAGTTTCTGACTTAATTGGCCTGGGCGTGGCCCGGCATCAAAATTTTTAAAAGATTCTGCAAGTACTTCTAATGTGCAGCCAAAGTTGAGAAGTATTGCTCTAGGAGGATCACTTCTAACAGAGGTTGTTTTTTTTTCTTTTTGATAGAATTGAGATAGCTTCACTGGTGAGTAGGAAAGGAGGTAAGTAATCTGGAGCACTGGGCATTTGAGGAATATGGCAGATTACTGATTGCCTGCAAATATCCATTCTGTCCTTCATCCTCAGCAACAGATATCCAATTTCATTTGGGATGGTAAACGATTCAGTTAAAATAGTACATTTTCCAGCAACTCTTGCAGTTAAATATGGCAAATAAGATGTAAACAGAGAACTCCATAAAGGAAAATGACTCATCCTGGAAAATACTGTTTTTGCCCTTCCTTGCTTTCTCCTTCTGCCATCTGGAATATAAACATGATGGCTGGAGCTTCAGCAGTTATCTTGGACTTTACAGTAACTTTAAGGACAGAAAACGTTCTGAGTTTGGAAGAGGAAAATAGATGGGAAGCCCAAATCCCTGATAGACATGGAATTACCAACTACCTCCAGACTATGTATATCCACATCTCCTTTGTTTAAGCTACTGTTTTCCCCTGATCTATGCAGGCAAAGGAAATCCTAATTGGTATAGGGATAAGGTTTTCCTATTAACTTGCTATATCCCATGATCAAGGGTGTTGCAGTGAGTGGCTTTGAATATCAATGGTAACTGGGAGGTAGGGGAGGCAATAATCTATTAGTAAAGAAGCAAAGAAGCACGTGTTTCTTCCAAAATATGTCTAAGCATAGCTCGGTTGTAGTAAAGGAAAGGAAAGGAAATATTCTTTCTTCTTCTACTTGTTTTTACCCTTCTGATCTCTTGCTTTAAGGTCTCAGGTTTCAGATAGTACTATTAGTATTATAAATTCATTATATGTTTAATATCTGTCTCTGGGCTCCTCAGTACACTTTGCAAAATTGTTTCTATGGGAAATGGATTTTATTCTAAATAATTGTGCATTTAACATTGAAACAAAGTGCTTGTCACACTTTAAAAAATGTGTGTATAGCCCAGACTAAATATAAAAGTTATTTTATATAATGTAATTAATCATAAACAAATACATATCTCATTGCTAATAATGTACCTGTATCCATATTCAGTCCTCTGTGTTTCCATATGCTTCTGATATACTGGAATTCAACCTCTGAGACCATAGGGTTTAGGTTTATATTTACAAATTTGCTCCTTGTAGAGACTATTTTAAAAAGGCAGAATTAATCATTCCTATCTTTTTTCTTTCATAGCAGTTTATTTATAGCACTAATTTGACAATGAAATTTATTCTCTACTATACTTAACGATATAGAGGCTTGTTTCTACTGCTAGGTCATGAGCTACTAAAGTCCACAGCAATTTCCTAATGTTGGAAACATGTTATGTGGTATATGAGGCAGGAATTCTTTCATTAGCTAAAAAAAATCAACTGTAAAAAATATAAATATTCACTTTAATGGTTTTAATTTTACCCCATTTTTTTCTGCTGTTCTGCTAAATCTTAATTGTTTTTATCTAAATGTAATTAGTGCCCTAATTTTTAAATACTTTGCATAGGCTAGCATTCAGCATTACTTTTATCAGGTATATTCTTGAACTTTTCAACTTATTAACATTATGTGTGAAACTAAAGAAAACTCATTAGATATATGTGTTGGAAAAAATGTGCATCATGCACGCCTCTAATGTGATGTAATTATTTTCACAAATTTTCCAGAATTTATATGTTCAAATGAATGTTTTTTTCATTCAGTGTGTGCCACTCAGAAGTCTTTATGTTTATTTTAATGATGCTGCCATTGCACAAAATACTTTTGTAACTATTCTCTTAGGATAGCAAATTGTACTCTGATTAGAATGTTATAATCACTGAATCTTATAATTAAATAAGATCTTAGAGTGTTCAAAAAATGGATGTGTATCACAATCACTGGGAAAGCCTACAAAAATATAATTCAAGGGTCTAATTCAGATATTTTTGAGTCAGTACATTGTGTTGGAGCAAAGGAATCTTATTTTGAATAAGCAACATCAGTGGCTCTGTGCAATTAGTCCTTGGTCCTTGATTGGCAATTCAGCCTTAGAGATTATCAGGCCAACTTCTCACCCAGTGTGTGAATATCTTATATAACTCCAAGACGCAATCACCCCAACCCTACCTAAGGCTATTCATGAAATACATTGTCTCAAGGCCAGGACTAGTGGTGGTAGTAGGGGAGATAGATTGAAAAGGCAAGAGGTTGTGATGGCAGGCAGAGACTGGAGGTGAAGAAACCAGTCAAAAAGCTATTACAAGAGGACAGTCAGGGATTATAAGGGCACAGACTAAGTCACTGTGCTGGAGAAAACAATCAATTGGTAAAGACATTTCAGAAATAGGCTTGAAAGCAATTATGAAGCAGACAGAAGAGTCAAGGAAAAAGGCTTCTAACTGAGTTGATGGCGATACTATTTACTAAGATGAGGATGGTAGAAAGACAAGGGTCACATTCTGTGGGAATGATATATAGTTTCAGTTTGGATGTCTTGTATCTGAAGTGACTATGACCTAGTGAGTGGAAACAGAAGCTTAGAAGAGGTTTCAGTGTGGAAGATACAGCTTTAGGAATCAACTGTTTACAGGTGGAAATAAGAGACAGCAATAATTGCAATCAATGAGGGAATTCACACATGTAGATGAGAGCAGCGTCTAGCAGCCTGGTGGAACACCAATATTTAGGAATGGCAGAGGAAGAGGATATATAAGGGGAGGTGTAAGATGGATCAGCTAGAAGGAAGAAAGTATATCAGAAGCTAAAGGAAAGTGGTTAATTGGGTGGCCTATCATAGTCTCTTCTAACAATATCACTTCAGCTTTTCTTTTTTAAATCCTTACCCAAATAACTTGCACAAATCTTTAAGCTTCAGGTTCACAGGCATCTCCCCTGGTAGATATTTTTTTTCTTCCTCTACTACTATTTGATCTATTTCTTTTGAATGAGAGGTGGTATCTTTCCTAACATGGAACATATTCTACCAAATCTCAGAATCTTTAGATAATGATAACCTTATTATTACATAAATTTAAACTTCCATTGATTACTATGCCAACTAGGTGCATTGGTCTACAAACATCTGCCTAGTTGTTCTTCATAAACTTCTTCTTTATTTTCCTCTAGTTACTGGGCATTTTTTTCATTAATGGTTTCGTTTTTATCCCTGTTTTATTCTTAGTGTGACAGTAAGTTACTGGAAGTGTATATAGATGTTAACTAAGAATCTACAGTGCATATATTTTATAGTTTTATTATGAGTTTAATCAATTTAGCATATGTTATTATAGTTTAGATTAAATAATCTTGATCATGTCAGTGAAGTTCGCTTCCAGCAAGCATATTAGAGTTTCTCTGGCTCTTAGAAAATGAACATTATATTACTTTCTAGAAATGCAGATGAGCCATAGATTAGAAAATCGTTCCCATTTTCTGATAACATCTATTTAGGTAGCTATTTACGTCTCACTTTCCTTCTCTATTGCTTGATCCATAAGGCTGTGGTTCTCTAGGGTAATCCATATTTTCGTAGCTTGAACTTACAAACGTTGAAAATACAATAGTTTTTTTTCTTTTAAGAAAGGGGAAAGTGAGCTACCAAAACTGTATTATCCACATTCATCCTATGATCCCACCAATGTTTTTCCCATATATCTAATAACAGAATGGGTGATCTACTGATCATGATGTGCGTGCTTAATCACAGCTGGTACTCATGCTTAGTGTTTAGGCATTAGGCTTACACTATTAATATTCCCATAGTTAAGAGTTCCTAGACTGCTGCATTTCCAAACCCTGTTCTGAGTGTCTGTTCAGGCATAGGGAATGAGACAGAGATGCCTGCTGTTCTGTAAATCAGGCTGAGCAGGAACTGCTTAACAAGCTCCCTAGATTATGTGTATTTGTGGATAAAGGAAGTTGCTGTTGAGAGTCTCTGAGAATAAGATGTGTGTGTCTTCAGCTTCTGGTTAGGCCATTTCAAATATACAGAACTGATAAGGGGCTGTCGTGGGGCGACCCTTTGATATGTAAGAAATAGATCTACCCAGAGCACAAGGAGTTGACAGGAGACTAACAGCATCATTCTTGCTTTCAATCTATGTCACCAATAAGCTGTTTGTCTGCCTTTCCTCCTTTCTTTACCTCTCTGGATTTGAATCTCTTAGGGGTTGGTCTGAGATCACAGGGGTATGCGGACTCAGAATTCTTTTCCATAGTGTCCATAACCCTGATCTTTTAATATTTCCTATTCACTTAGCCTAAGCTAAAGTTTTTCATCACTTCCATAGTTCAGAAGAATTGGAAGTGATGTGTATGTGTGTGTGTGTGTGTGTGTGTGTGTGATATTTAGGTACCTCATTTCTCTTTGTAGCACTTACTATAATTATAAACTATTTTGTGTGTGTGCGTGTGGGGGTTTGATTGATTATCTTGTTAAGATCTGTCTCCCCTACTTGGCTCTAAGCATTCTGATGTTAAAGAGTTTATTTCTTTTGCTCACAAATGGATCTTCACTACTGAGCATAGTGCCTCACTCATATGGTGAACATATCAATTTTCAAATTAATATATTTACTATATAATTAAAGTATATAATTCTCATTCCAGTGTATGGATAAATCATTCTCAACAAACTTTTTTGCTACTTTTAACAAGTCCCAAATTACAGAACTATTATGGACGGTTATAGACAGATACCTAAATTCAGTGCACTACACCTGAGTTTTTAAGATTCTGGTACCAGAGAGGGCAAAACTAGGTAAGCAGCTCAAA
>CM052438.1:126596912-126634050 GCA_028533085.1 Varecia variegata | reverse complement strand
TCTACTTAGCAGGAAAGAGAATCGTGATTAATTAACAGTGTCTGCCATGGGCAAGGTGGGGCTAGTGGTGGCATAAGTATTTGATATTTGTTACCCTGACATAAATCCACGCTTCCTCCTGAGAAATCTTATTAGCGCAAACTCTTCAGCAAGATTTTCATCCTGGCCTATGTGTCCTAAGGGTTGCTGGCCAGAGACATTTATTAGTATATTGTTTCCTTATGTCCCTAAAGTTTTATAGTATAGATAATTTTTTAATGATTGATCATAGAGCATATCCAACTTTGCTACACAGTGGACTCATAGCCATCCATCAGTCATTGGACCCAGCCTATTTCACACTCCTCAAGGTTTATTACACATTTTTGTTTCAGATTCTTCTAATAAAATTCCCTCAAAGAGCAGAAACTCAGAGATAGAGTTTTTAGTTAGTTATTATTTTTTATTTTTATTGTTTAGATTTTATAGGAGAATTTGAAATTATATGCAAAGATTTATTTCATAATTAAGACATAAGGAATGATTTACTAGTACTGCAGAGTGCTAAAGGGAAGGATTATCACAGATGCACATTTATAGGGAACAGCTTTGAAAAATATGACTTCTGGTCAAACTGCAGATGAATTAGAGTGGAAAAACACAGCATATGAATTTAAATAATAAAATCTGCTGACTGGAGTACTTTCTACCTGTTCTACCTTTCCCCTATCCCTCTTCACTAGCCAACTTCTCTATAGTCTTCCATTTCCCATATTGTCTTTGAGGATGATTTTTGTGATTCTCTGAGCCTGAATGACAGATTCTTCTCATGTGGGCACTCAATTCCCTGTGTCAGTCATAGCATTTGCACTCATGCTAACTGTGTTTGCTTGTCTGTTTCATGGGGGATAGTGAGCAGTTTGAGAGCAGGAGACTGTCTCTTTGCTTATTGCTGTATTTTTAGTTCCAAGCACGGTACTTGGCACACTATAGGGAGTTACATAAGTTGAATGAAGGATTTCATTAATGAAGAAGAGGGCAAGTGGGGGATTCCAGAGAAATACACTTCATTTTAAGCTTGCACACAAGTATTTCCTATGAATGTAACCCTTCTTTTACTGTCTTTTTTTTGTGTCTCAATTTTTCCATACATAAATTGGAAATAATACAAAATTCCCTTACCTATAACGAGGGCTTTAATCTGGAGAAACCCTTGTAGAAGAATTCACTAATGAGAAATTAAAGACCAATGACCTGAAAAAGGTCAGTGAAGCAATTTCTCAAGACTAAGTCTATAAAATGATTAAAACTCTCTTTGTATTTTGCTGAAATAAAACATTAAAGTCATCATTTTAAAACCAATAGGCTATCAGTGGAATCTTATACATATAATATGAGCTATAATTAGTGTTTTACAATTCATTTCTATTTACCTTTTCTAGCTTGCCAGACCCTTGTCAAGATCCCTTTCCTGCAGTTTTAGTCAGACTCATAAAATTGCTTTCTCTGCAAATAAGCTGCATACTAAAAAGCATTTTCCTCTGTGGCTGGTCTTCCATTCAAATGTTCAAAGGCTTTACTGATTTTATGACTCAGAGTTTTTGCAGCTACTTTCTAGGCCCCACTGTATTCCTTCTGTGTTCCCATATACCTTTGATTTTCTTTCCCTTTGAGACATACCAGGACTGTTTCTAAGGCCTGGGTTTGCATTACCTTTCCTAAAGCTGGTTGCAAAATCATATGGATTCTCTGCCATGGATTTTTACCTCCTATTTCTTTTCCCAAGCCCATTAGTTCCTGAATTTTAAATATCACCATATTGTAAGTATTCCCCAGTTGAGCTAGAAGTATATATTTAACTAACTCGATTGGTCATATTTATTACAGAAAGAAAATAAGGGA
Source organism: Varecia variegata (assembly GCA_028533085.1). Classification (NCBI taxonomy): domain Eukaryota; kingdom Metazoa; phylum Chordata; class Mammalia; order Primates; family Lemuridae; genus Varecia; species Varecia variegata. The sequence continues at coordinate 126,632,169 of CM052438.1, read as the reverse complement.
ACAAAATGCACACTTATAAGAAATGTGCACAAGAGGAGAGATTAATGTCTTGTCCTACCCATTACAGAGATTGTGCATTATTCACATAGCACAGTTAGAGCATTTCACTCACTTCTTGGTTCAGTGCACATGATTGAGCACCTACCCCATTCACGGTAGGGGTCCGCACCATGATGACAGAAAGGCAATTGTTTGTTCCTTTAAAATAGTGTATTGGTCAAATGCTCAGGTTTTGTGACTCTACCCTGCTAGGCATTGTGTTGAGCACTATGCAGTTATTACCTTCTTTAGTACTTACGATACTCTTGCAAGGTAGAGGCCATTATTTTATCTATCTTCAGTTAAGGAAACTGAGGTAGGATTGGAACCATGCAGGTGAATTGTAGACATAGGACAAATAGAAGAAATGTAAAGGAAACAGCCAAAATACAGAAATCAGATGTGCAGAGAAATAACTCTACAGCATGGTAATCTAATGTCACAAGAGAATTACAATGTCTCTGGGAATTACTGCTGAGAGCTCAGATGGGAAATCAGCAAAAGATTTAGAAGGGAAGATGATAATACCTGCCTGCCTACATCTCAAGGCTTAGTGTGAGGATCATATAAAACAATATGTGATTTGAACAGTAAGAAATAAAAGCAAAAAGAGAAGTATATACATAAAACACTAGGGACTCAACATCTGCTAAATTGCCTATGTGTTTTATTACATTGTCCTATGTTCTTCTGGGAAAAAGCCAGGCTATTTTACCTTTCTAGATTGTTTATATATACACCGCCCCAAGTAAATAGTATTATATTGTCTTAAATTGTTTGTAAGTACAAAGAAGCACATAATGCTCTATGAATTTTTTTCTTCAATTAATTTGATTTTTATGAAGTGGCAAGATAGGAGACATTTATCTGTTTCATATTACTCATATAATACACCAATACTTTATGAGGCATTTTCTATGTAGGTTAGATAATGTAGTGGTAAGCACCATGTTATAATGTTTAATGTTCTTAGAGTGAAATGAGATAATTTATTTTGGGTAAGCTATATTTATCAAAAACTGACATCAATGAAACTACATTACTTTCTTTAATCTGGCCATATTAGAGTGGTTTTTAACCATGATGCCATTGATTTGGTCATGCCACAAATTTATCATTGTGAAGAAGAACACAGTGCACATTTTTCATTGCATGGTTTCTGGCAAAATAAAAACTGGCTTTTGTTCTCTTTAGGGACCTGTCTTGAGAAGTTCCAATGGAGAGAGGAGCTTTCAGTACTTGTTTCCCCCTGAAGTAAGTGGTGTTTACAAGTATAAATATGCTATCTTTTTGACTCATCTGGTAGCAAAAAAAAAATATTATAAGTTCATAAAAATTGAGAAATTGGAAGAGTAAGAAGGCATTTTACAATTTATCCATGTGTGAGCCCTGGAATCTCATTAAAAAAAATTGTTCTTTTCGGCATTAACTTAAACAACTCCAACAAACTCATCATTTGAAAGGGACCAGTGCACAAAATTTTTCATTGCATTTTAGAGATCCTTTCAGAAAGAATACAGCAATCCAGCCATTCACAGTTCCTTCCTTATGGCCTGTAGCATCATGTCGAGGAAAAAGCATTAGTTTTATAGAAAGAACAGTATTTGAGCCTTCCTTTGCTACTTATTGCATGATCTTGAGCACAGATATTTTCAATTTTCAACTTCAGTTTTCTGTAAAGTGGAGATCATGATTCCACCTTTTTGGGGGTATCAGGAGGATTAGCTAGTAACACACAAAATTCCTATTATGATGGGTGACAGACACTCAGTACATGGGGATTTGTTTCCTTTCTTCCATTCTGTATTCACTTCTTTAGCAAATATTCATGGACTATCTACTATGTTCAAGGAGCTTGGTATTCCCAAATGAACACAATATATAAAAAATCTCCTGCCTTTTAGCTTATATCCTAGCTGGGGGACTGAAAATATATCATCAGCAAAAAATAAATTAATACATAAACAATATAAATTATTAAAAGATAATATAAGAAGTAGAGTAAAGAAGGGGTAGAACTGGATAAGGGGGGTTAGTTTGTAGGATTAAACAGGTTGCTCAGGGTAGACGTTTGAGCAAGGACTTGAAGAAGAGAAGGATGATAGCCATGTGGGTAGCTGGAGTGAATCCTTCCAGGTAAAGAGAACAGCTAGGGAAGGGAGCCTAGGATAAGAGCCTTCCTGATATTTTAATGGAAGAGCAAAAGGACTCACTCATGTGTTGGAGACAGTAGGCCCGAGACATATCAAAGGGCCAGATCACAAAGAACATGAATTTGTAAGGACTTTGGCCTTTACTCTGAATGAGATGGGAAACCACTGTCGGTTCTTACACAATGGAGTAACATGACCTGACTTACTTTTCAAAAAGATATGTCTGCCCTGGGTGTTGTGAGGAGAGGCTGTAAGTAGGGGCGAGGATAGAATCAGGAGACTAGTTAGGAAGTTACTTCAGTAGTAAAGTGATTAATGATGATTGCTAAGCACTTACGGTGGAGAAAGTAATAAGGGTAGAATTCTGGATTTGAAGGACAAACAAATGGGATTTCCTAACTGGCTAACTAAAGGATATGTGAGAAATCAGAAGATGACAGTTCAAAGTTATTGGCCTGAGCTACTGAAAGAATGGGTTTGCCATCAGGTGAAATGTAAAATAATAAGGATAGAGTAGCCTGGGGGATCAGGAAGGTAAAGATCTAGATTTCAGTTCTGGGAATGTAGCGTTTGAGATATCTATTAGATATTTGGATAAATCTGTCAAGTAGGCAGTTGCATATTCACTTCTGGAGATTAGGTGAGAGGTCTGGACAATTTAGATTCAGAAATCTTAAATGTATAGGTGATATTTAATAACACAGAACTGTACATGACCACCAATGAAGGAAGATTAGATAGAAGAAATGATCAAGACTGAAAGCCCTGGTGCCCTCTAACCCTCTGTCCTCAGTTTTATTTCAAACATATAATTGGATATAAATGTAAAAATATAGAAGGCAATAGATGCTAGATTGCCTTTGGGAGGTTAAATTTTTTTTTTCCTTGCTAGTGGGGAAAATACCAAAAGTCTATAATGAAGACATCAATGAAACCAGAAACCTTTTTTTATCAGGGACAATGATAAGATCAAAAAATATAGCAGATGCCTTTTTTAGTATTGTCATGGCTTGGGGCTGTCTATCTGAAATTTCCAGGTCACCATTAACCTTGTATAATCCACTCATTCAGAGTCAGAAGGCCTAAGAACATAGTCTGAGTGAAGTTAAAAGAGATGTTTATAATAATGAGCTTAGTTCAACAAATACAAATTAATTGCCTACTCTATACCATTGATTGGGCTAGATAGTCATTGACTTAAAGGATATTACTTTCAAATGTAGAAGACATTGAATAAAGACAGGTTGGATTTTTTTCCAAATTTTCTCATTCATTCATTCTTAAATAAATTCATCCATCCCTTTATTCATTTCTCATCATTATATTTTTAAAAACTGGGTTAACAGTAGAGTAATAATAGGTAGCATACTTGAACCGTTAACAAGTACTAAGTTATTTGAATTCTATTTAATCTTTCCAATAATCTTATGAGCTAGTTAGTACTATTACCTCCATTTTATGGAAGAGGAAGGTGAAGCTCAGAGAAGGAAATTTATTTGCTTAAAGTCACACAATGAGTTATCGGTGGAATGTGGATTTGAACATGGATAAGTCTGACTTCAAAGCCTTTTGATTTAAACCACTATGATGTTAGAAGATAATAAAGATGAATTGTTGCAGACATGTCTTGCACACAGCCAGAATTCTCAGCTGCATTTTTTACAGTACATTTGTCATAAATTCAACTTCCTTAGATTGTATTGGTGAGTGTGTACATAGAAAACCTAACAAGGGAAATCTAGAAAGTGTTTAGGGACCTGCGGATTCTATTGTTAAACAAAGCAGTCGCTTTCTTTTATAGCTAGTCACCAGTATGATATTCGGTATTTAGGAAAGTATGGCCCCTATAATACAGGCTTTTATAGAAAGTGAGCATAAAATAGTGATGTACTTGCCTCTGAATAGCTTTGTTATATTGAAAGAAGTATTTTTAGATACACACATATTCCTTACATATGACATGTGTAATTCCTTATGGTCTTTTCTTTCTGCCTGAAAAATCCCTCTTTGCATTACCTGGTTAGCTTCTTATTTTCACATGCATTGATTCTTTTTCCTCCTAGAAGGTACCTCTAAACTTTTGAGACCTGGTTAATTTTCTCTCATCAATATCCGTATAGTAATCAATGCTTACTCCCATGCTAGCACTTTCTTTCCTTTCCTTTCTGCATTTCCTTCTCTCTTTTATTCTTCCATTAGAAAAACATTAAATCAGTTCCTACTCTATTCCAGGCATACTTAATATATTGACACTGCCTCTTTACTTGTATGTATCTCTGCCTGGGCTCTGGGATACTTAAGGATAGGAATTAGGGCTCCATCACCACTGTGTGCCCACTACCTAGTGTTATGTTTGACAACTAGCTGGAACTCAGTAAATATTTACTAATAAATAATTCTATCTTTTGTGTCACCACTGTATTTGGTATGTCTAAATTATTGTATGTATAATATCTATACTCTTAATGCAATTACTTAAGTCAACCTTCTTCTGCTACGGATATGGGATTCCATATAAATGGAAGGTGCCTGGCCTTGGTATCATTAGAACTTAGCATAGCGTTGAAAATACAGCAGAAACTTCATAAAATAATTTTTACTGAATAAATGAATGAATTAATGAATGATGGGATAACCAGCCGCACAGCATATATTCCTATTCAGATTATTATCTAACCTAGAAACCAAGATGCTACATAGCAACACTCTGAAAACCTGGTCCATTTTTAATATTAACAAAAACTATTTATTATGGCTGTAATAATAAAAATAAACATTTCCCATTTAAACTCATAACACAGTTCCCCTAAAGAATCAAAAACACAATATTTAATAAATGGCAAGAATTTCACCCCCTTTCCTCTTCTAAATTTAATTATAATAATCAAATAGCCACCACATTTTAAGCACATTTGGAATGAAAAATATCAGAGCAGCCTGGAGATAATTAATGTGTGACCAGCTTGAAGCTGAATTTTTTCTCTTTCTATAATTTCCTGAAAATACGAGGCTCTAAACTGTGATTGTAGAGAAAGGCAGGTGGTATAGCATAAAGCCCTGGAATTATATAGTACCTGGGATTGATTTTCTACCAGTTTTGTGATCTTGAGCAATTTACAGAATTTTTCTGAGTTTTAGTTAATTCAACTGTAAAATAATATCTATGTTATAGGATTCAAAAGCATAATGCTTAAGATAGTTATAATTGTTGGTAATGAAAAGCAATCTTCCTCATGTTTTTATTTAATGTACTTATGCTATAAAGGCAAAAAAAAAAGTCCCAAGAAAAGTAGGGCAAGCTGAGGAACACAAATGAAATGAACATTTGTGAGAAGAGAGTAACTCAAATGCTGGAGTTATAAAACCTGTCAGTGGTTATGCCCTCTTGGAGCTCATCCTCTCCTCCCTTCCAGATTCCCACCAACTCCCTTTTGTTTAACTCTGTCACTTTTTTCCCTCTTAAGTGAAGATACAAAAGTTTCAACCTCCAAAGTAATTAGGTAACTCAGGGAACCAAAGAACTTCCCAGAGAATGTCCCTATTGACATAAAGACGTTGATATGCACTGCCTTCCTTCCATTTTACAGTTTTGCACTTCAAATAAGGTACATTTCCTTATAAGTGAAAAGCAGGAAATAATGCTAACTTCCTGTCATAAGGCTTCCTTCTGAGTTACTTTTTGAAAGACACGTTGTTTTTGCTTTTTCCTTTTACTTGGGTTTATTGGAAGGTTGCCAGAGCCTGGCAAACCCACCTGGAAATGTTTCTGTGGCTTTGGGCTGGGGAGCTAAAGATCTGTAGAGCTCTTGCTACTTATATCTTATCCTATATTCTTTGATGGGAAACAAATTAAAGATTCTTTCTAGGACGATTTTTGCAGCTATCTGGCAGGGAATGGTGTCCCAGAAAAAAATATCTTGGCAAAAGCTTTTAGAGAATTCTCTGAGTGTCTAGCCCAAATTGCTGCTTTTCACTACTTTTTCTCTTTTCTCTCTCAAACCAGACAGCATTGTGGTTACCTTCTTCTCAGAGAATTAATTAGCTAGTTCTATTGATTTAAATTCCTAATCGTAACTCTTTGTTGCTTTTTACTCACACTACATTATCTGAGTCCAAACCACCAATAGATTCACATTGATTTTTGCAAAATTGCTTTATGGTGGTTTTCTCTCAACCTCCTCTTACCATCCCCAATTTAGTCTTTTATTTTGAAATCTTATCTTTTAGAATTAAATGTTTAAATAGCTCAAATAGTATGAAATATTTTAAGTTAAAAAATTTTTAACATGCAGAGAAGTATAGACCAAATGTAAAAGGTTTAGATTTAACAAATATTAACATTTTGTCATATTTGTTTCAAATTACACACACATGCACACACACACACACACACACACACACTACAAATGTAACTGAAACCTCTTTTCTAACTCCCATCTAACTCCCTTTTTTCTTTCTCACCAGATAATACTGCTATTTTGAAATCAGTATCCTTCCTTTTCATGTTTTTAAACATTTCTTTACATTGTGACCATGTAAGTAATATTTATAAAGTGGCCCATCACGACTACATTTCCTTTCTTATGTAATTTTTGGCTATTCCTGGAGATAATTACCTTGTTTAGAACTATCCTGTCCACAAGAATATAAACATCATAAGGGTGGAGAATTTTATGTTTTGTTCATAGAAATATTTTCAGCGTTTAGAACATTCCCTGTGATTGGAGTTTACAACAATCTACCCCAGAATACAGCACCTTGGCATACTGAATATTTTAAGCAAAGAAAGTTGAGAAATGGCATGTGCTAGAAGAACTTTCTGACCTTCCCTACCCTTCTCCCCTGTAGTAGATGATAAGACCCTCGTGTGAGAGGTGCCCTCCTTATACCTGCAGGAAAGGAGCATCCTTAACTCAGAGAGGAATCTGAAGGAACAGGCCTTGCTAAATTTACCCATTTACTATGTCCTTTGTCCTATCACATTGCTCTACAACTCTCCATTTTTCATCAAACCTGGGTGTTTTAACTGTTAACTGCTCCTTTCAGTCTTCATTTCCTCATCAAGGCTTGCTTCTGTGTCACATAAAATTATATTAAATAAATGTATATGCTTTTCTCTTGTAATTCTGTCTTTTGTTACAGGGGCTCCAGCCAATGAATCTAAGATAGGTAGAAGGAAGAGGTATTTTTCTTTGCCTACACCTGGGATAGAGAAAGTGCTAGATATATATTTAATGAATGACTGGATGACTGAATGAATAAATAAATGGTTCTTAATTTCCCTTAGGATAAACTTTAAAATATTTACTATAGCTTACAAAGCCCTCCAAAGGTTGGGTTTTGCCTAGTTTTCCTGTCTCATTTCTCCCTTACACTCCCAGTTCTTTTTCAGTTCCTGTATTCTGTGTCCAAAACACTCTTTTCTTTCATTTTAGTTTGGCCAACTCCCATCTTTTTTACAGTTCTTACATGTCTACAGTTCATTGAAGAGGCAAATGTAAATATGACCTAAGTTAGCTTCTAGTGATATAGGCTCCCATACCATTTTGGTCTTCTCTGTTGCTGACATTCACCGTCTTATTATTACTTGTCAATATTTGGGATGATAATCTTCTTGAGGGCAGGGATCCTGGTTATCATACTCACTGCTACCATAGTATCTGATAATTATTAGATGAGTAATAACTACTTGCTGTCCTCAATGACAATAAGTTGAATTGGGAACATTGTCAAAGTCCTACCCTGATCATCCATTTATAATCTTATTTTTTTCTTGTCTTTTTGGTTTTCATACCAGATTCTCTTTCTCTCTTTTTCTAATTCCTGGTTACTGCTTCCTGACAATTTATGACTTCTACTGAGAATGTGGCTAGTGTAAAAATTGTTTTAGTGATTTTACTGATCAAGATACATTTTTATAATATAATTCAACACTCTATGTATGTATGTTTACAAACATATTTATGTGTAAAAAAAGTAACTTGCATTCCCACCACTCATTAAACATCTTAACATTAGGTAACATTCATTCAGATACCTTTCTATGAAAAATATATGTATACATACACACACAATGAATGGATAAATATATAGATAAGCATTAATGTCATTTGATTGCTACTCCAAGATGTTTTCTGAACAATTATTCAATTCCAGGTGGGCTTAGATCTCCATGCTAATAATCTTATAGGGTTGTGTTGGGATTAAATGAAATATTTGTAAGATGCTTCAAACAGTTCCCGGCCCATAGGAATCATTATATGTGTGTTAGTTGCTATTATCACAGTGAGGGCACTGACCCAAAGGTGACCTGAGCTGTCATGTTATAGGCCAAAGTAGGGTAACTACAAGCCAAGTGGGTAAAAGAAAGGCTTTCCATATTCCCTAAAGATAGGCCTAAGGATCTCTGAGGCAGGCTTTGGAATAGCTGAAGCTATTACAACAGGCTTCTGGCTAGCAGTTCCAAGTGATCTGTTACTTTGAACCAGAGTCAGTGAGATGGGCTTGAAAACAGTGGCTCTTTGGAAAAGTGCTGTAGATTCCAATTAAAGATTGAACTTCAAATAATATCAGTGTGGAGACCTTTCCAGGTTTGGAATCTCCCCTCATCACCTCCCCCCACCACCTCCCACCACACACACACACACACACACACACACACACTCACATGCATGCATGTAGCCAGAGGCACATCATTTCCTTCTTTTGCTTGAAAACCTTTACTGGCCCCACACTGTCTATCAGGTAAAGTCCAAACTTCTTAGTTAAAGACTGTCTTCAAAGGCTGGCCCTAATACCTGCTTTAATGTTCATTTGTAACACTCTCCATCAATTTACTGCAGGTTGACACATATTTACTGTGTGCCTACTCTATGTCAGGCATTGTGTTAGGGACTCATATTATAAATATGGTTAAGACACAGCTATGCCCTTGAGAAACTACCAATTCAGTAGGAAAGGCAGATAAGTATATGTTATTAAAGTTTAGTTGGAAAAAATGATTTAAAGAGGGAAGTAGAATTTGCTTTAGAAATACAGAACAGGAGACTTAGCAGTCTATCAAAGAATGTTTTACAGAGAATGTGACACCTGAGCAGAGTAAGGTAGGGTAAGTAGGAGTTATTCAGTTAAAGAAAGAGTGGTAAGCACCTTGTAGGCAGAGAAAACAATATACTTACAGACAGGGAGGAATAAAATAGCATTGTGTGTAGATGCGAATTATAAGCAGCCCTTGAGATTAGAATGTAAAATGAGGTTGGAAAGTGGTGGTGATCAAAACTAGAAAAGTCACAGGAGGGTAGGAGAGAGAGGGGATTTTTTTGTATGTCATGTTGAAAAGCCTAGAATATATCCTACAGAGATAGAAAGCCATTGGTAAGTGCTGAGTGATGGGGCTCAGAATACGTCACCCCAAAATATGGCACCTTGGTATTTGAAACAACAGCAGAAGCAGGAAGGTCACTCTCACCTTCCCCCTGCCCTTCTCTTCTGAAGCAAGTCATGAAACCCTCATTTGACAAGTGCCCTCTCTATACCCACAGAAAAGGAACATCTTCATAGCTAAAGACTCAAGGTTACCAAAAGGAATCTGAAAATACAGTTTTTGCTTAGTTCCCCCAGTTTGCTACCATTAGATCATACCTTTTTATTCAATCATACTTCCCATGACTATCCACTTAGCATAAAAATACACAGATTTTTCTGTTTTTTTGGGTCTTCATTTCCTTATGAAGGCTCCCTTGTCATATAAAATTTATATTGAATAAATCTGTGTGATTTTTTTCTTATTAATCTGATTTTTATTTTAGAAGCTTTAGCCATGAAGCTAAGATGAGAAGGAAAGATGTTTCTTTTCCCCTATGTGAATACAAGGGACAGATTTGTATATTGGATACATTCCCAGTAGCCAGATGAGAAGTGGACCTAGAGGCATGTGGCATAAATCTGGGGGCAGGGAAATAAACTGCGATGTTACTCTAATAGACAAATGTCAGATGATGAGAACCTAGTCAAGCAAAGAGCTGTACAAATGGAGAGTAGGGAAAGTAGTTAAGAATATTTAGCAATTCAAATAATCAGGCTTGCTAAGTGATTGGATATGGGCCATATGCACCCATAGAATAGAAAAGCAAGTCTATATGATAAAGGGGCACAGTGGTGAAATTATGGGGTTTGGAAATGATAGACTGAAATACTTGTGGACTAACCAGGTAGAGATTTTCAGCAAGTAGTTAGTTTCATGAGTCTGCAACTCGGGAAAGGAATGCAGGCTGAGCTGTACTGCCAGGAGCCAATAACATGTAGGTAATAATTAAAGCCATCAAAGCAGATGGCATCACTTGAAGAGACAGTGTAGAAGGAGAAGCACAATGAGATAATGATGGAACCCTGGGAAATATCCATTTTTAATGACCTAGAGTAAGTGGAAGAGGCAATGACAACAAGAAATCTTAGAAGTGGTGTTTAGGTAGGTCAGAGAACACTGTGTTATGATTATGCCTGGCAGAGGAGTAAACTTCAGGACAGTGTGCAGCATCAAGGTCCTTGCATTGAGCAGAAATGTGCATAAAATAAAGACTGACAAGTGACCATTAGGTTGGCAATATGGTGGTCATTGGTATCTTTTGCCAGAATGTTTCTCATAGCATAGTGAGGATGGGAGACAAATTGCTGTGATGAATTAAATGTGAGGAAGTAAAAAGAAAAAGAATATGTTTTACTTACTCAAGAAAGTTGATTAGAAAGAGGGATGAGAAAGAATTAAGAATGAGAAGATTTGGATCTATTTTTACATTACAGAAATAACATCTCTGAGATAACAGGCAGTACATAAAGATGTGTACACCTTTTATATGAGGCAAACAAACAACCCATTAGCCATCCCTTGATCTTCTCAATGTTATGATATTAATAATTCTGAAAGAGTTACTTCCTCTTTGTAATATTATCCTTTTCACTTTATTTTAAAACTGAGATTCAACTCATGCCTCAGGATTAAACCTTTCTAAATTTTCCAGGGTTATGCCCTCCCCGCTTTTTCTATGATGTTTTGTTCATTCCTCACCTATAGCACTTAGTATACGGTGTTGCTACCTGTTCACATGCTTTTCTCCCACTAGATTACAAATTTCTTAGAAACGTAGACTATATCTTTGTATTTCCAATCCCTGTTACATTTTCTGGCAGACACTAAGGCCTTAATTTGTTAAATTAATTAATTTCCACTTGAAAATTTCAAAGATATCTCTAACTAAACTTGTCTAAAACTAAACTATTGATCTTTATAAAAGAATGCCTTTATCTCTCCACTCTTCAAAGAAGAAAATTTGGCAGCCTTCCGTAACACTTTCTGCATCCAATTTATCTGTATGTCTTGATGATTTTACACAAAGTATATCTCAAATCTTCCAATGTGCTGTTTAGTTCAAGACACTAAGAACTCTTGTCTGCAGTAGTGACAACCCCTCAACTTGTCTACCTGCTTCTACTTTTCATCCCTCCCCAAATTATTCTTCTTTACAATAACCAGGATGATATTATAAAAAATATACTTTTTTTTAATTTGTTATAGCTTATTATGGGTACAACAGTTCTGGTTAAATATATAGCCCATGCCCCTCCCAACCCCCCGAGTCTGAGCTTCAAGAGTGTCCATTCCCCAGACAGTGCGCATCGCACTCATCATGTAGGTATATACTTTTAATCATGTTTTTTCCTTCTACTGAAACCCATGCAATGGTTTCTCATTGTCATAATAACGAAACACTGAAATCCTGAACATGTTCTCCTGGGCTGTGTAGGATCTAGCCCTTGCTACCTCTGTGGTCTCTTCTGGCACCGTTCTCCCTCCTGCTTACCCATATGCAGACTTCACATGCGCTTCACAAACATTCTGACAAACAGACTTCCACATCCTCAGCTGGAAATGCCCTTCTTACCATTATTTGCTACATATTTCTTTTTATCATTTAAGTCTCAGCTAATGTTCACTCCTTCGCAGAGAACTTTTATGACCACAAATTTAAATTATGACTTCTCTAATACTTTCATTTTTTGCTCCTGTTCTTTTACTTCACACACAATTTGCCAGTGCCTGCAGATGTATATTTTATGTCCTTCTCCCCACAAGACGGTAAGATATATAAGGACTAGGATATGGGGACCAAGAGACAAAGGAACCATTTATGTTTTTATCACCTTACTTTCTCTAGCATCTATTATTATTATAATGAAAATAGTAATAATAAAATACTTATCTATTGATTGAAAAAGACTGTGTTCTTTTTCAGCAGTACAGTCTTACAAAACATGGGACAAAAAGTCACATCTACGTAATCATTCATGAGGTGTTTAGCCATGCAAGTTAGTTGAATATGCAAGAGAAGTTTTCAATTTAACAATAATCCAGTTTGAAATTAGAAAAGACTGTGAAGAGATAGTATAAAGAAAAGATCACCAGTACTGCTCCTCACCTCCTTCCAAGAAAACCAATCATAATATTTTTCCTTTCTGTCATTTTTACTGTGTGTCCGTGTGTGCATGCACACACATGCACACTGTAATTTATCTATTCAATAAAATTTGTTGTGTTCAACACTGAGCTAGCTCTGGGGATAATCTAATGGTGAAAATAGGACTTAAATGCTCACAAGACACTGGATATTTTGTTAAATCAGAATTATTTTTAAGAACAGGAAAGTCTTCTGTATACACACCAATCACTAACAAACAAAAAAAGCAAAAAAAAAAAAAAAATGACGAGCTTTGTCAAAAAGACAAGAAAGGATCACAGAGTTTTTATAATTAGGCTTTTGAAGTAAGCTAATTCAACTACCATTCGACCTGTGAGGGATGCAGTCTAACACTGATGACTTTATGATCTTGTAGCCTCTAGGAGTTTTGTGCTAAATCCACCTGAATTCTAAATCCATTAGATGGCCTGACATACCACATGGTCGGCCCTCTGCCTGGAAGGCTTTTTTCTCTTTTCCTTGCAAACTCAGCTTCATGGGTCTCCTCCTCAGGCTCTCATGTTCGTAAATCTATATCCTCATTCTATAGCATAATTATATTTTTACTTTGTTGTCTGCCTCATTAAACTCTGAATTTCTTCAAGACAGAGATGGTATCTTTATTTTTATATTTTTATTTTAGTGATAGGCACATAGGCACTTCATGTGTTTTTAATAAATGTTTATTGAAGAAAAGTTGGAAGAAAGGATGGAAGGAATCATATTCTATATTTAAAGCATAAAAATTAGAAATGACTATGAAATGTAGACTGGAAAACACAATGACATATTCCTTAACATTTTTTTGGGAGCAAAACCACAAAAACAAAAGAAAAAAGAAAATAAACAAGTAGAGAGAAGACTTGCCCTGTGCCAATGTTAATTGAAAACTTAGTAGTTAAAGGCTCCTGATTTCAATCAATGAAAAGCGCTAAGAGAAACAAAGAACTTTAAAAAATGAACTTCTGCCCAATTCTGAACTACCTTTCTGGTCTTGGTTATGCCATTACACATTGTAGTCTCTGCCTGGCTAATACTTCTTCCTATTCATCTATAATGACACACTTAGCTGGAGCTCTGCTTATAAACTGGGAATTTTCCGAGGATGGGCTGAGAATCCCCTGTAGACAACCTAGTAATTCTGATCTCATTTGGGAGTGAAGACAGGAGTATAGACAGATCTCTCCCTGAGCTCTAAAGATTCTTATAATTTGCTTAGGCTTTGGGAAGGTTTCTGTTCCGAAGGGATTTTTTTGTCCCATAAACAAGACCACCCAAGATGAGAAATACTTGACGATGTGACCCTCCCGCCTCCCATGTGTGTCTTCTTTCAGTTGATTTTTGAGGAATGCACATGTGCTGGCATTGTAATAGGTGTACCTGTAAGATCATCAGTGGGCCAGGACCCCAGCTGGCATGCTTTGCAGGTGTATTCATCAAAGACATACTCATTCTCTTTACAAGGCGTACAGGTCCAGCAACAGCTGACTTCTCCCTTCCGGATCACCTAAGGCAAATATTTAAAATTTGATTAATGATTTTTGCATGATAAAAATCCAGTGATCCTTTATTCAAATGTACTGCTCTGAAAAGCAGAAAGGACTTTCACATACGTTATTTTAAATGTTATCGGATAAGCAGTATAAGTACTAAATTTTTTATTTTGTAATTAAAGAAAGTGATGCTGAGTTCAAACAAGTCCAACATCATAAAGTTGGTTGGCGGCAGGGTTAAGAATTAAATTAAATGCAAGTCTTTGCATAATTAGCTCTGGATACGTGCATTTAATTAAGTACCTGTGTTTGTACTCATATATAAATACACATACATTTACATATGTGTGTAGATAAATGAATTTTCCCCAGGATCTATGCCTCTCCTTTTCTCTCATCCAAGTACTAACCAGGTCTGACCCTGCTTAGCTTCCGAGATCAGACGAGATCAGGCGCGTTCAGGGTGGTATGGCCATATAGATTCTCCTTTTCTCAAATTAAGAACTTTTGCTCTTTGGATTTACCTTGGCTTCCCTCTACTAGTTGCATAATTGTGAGCAAAAAAAAAATTTATATCTCCTAGTGTTCAAAAATCTATCCATATTTATAAAAATAATTAAGAATTTATATTGGGTAGAAAGAGGAAGATGAAAGTTTTTCTGAAGACAATCTCTTGGTCCCTTTCTAATAAAAATCTGATTGAATAATTCATCCTATTTCTTCTTATTTTAGTGGCTTTTTTTTGCTTGAGATGAAGGCAAATAAAGTCATTGAGATTATTATATAGCTGTATATCTATTAGAATATTTAAGGCAATGGGAAATAATTGAAATAATTTAACAGTTGAAAAATCACCCATGTTATTCTTTAGAAATGGATACACCTTTTCCCCCTCACCATTGGTATATGAATAGCCTCTGTGGAATAGAGACAGCATTCATTAAACATTCTTACAAATGATTAAAATTGTGATTAATATTCAGCAATAACCAGATATACCAATGATTATGCTTTACATTCCTTGTCTTAGATGCTGACTCTATTAATGACCTTTGATAATAATATCATCTAGACACCTATATCCAAATATAATTGTAGACTGATACTTTTTATTTACATTCTGTAATATTCTTTGTGCAGACTCTTAAAATTGCAACAAATGCAAGTAGCGAATAATGACAAAAGGACCTGAAATATCTATTCCCTAAAATAACCAAATAAATGAGGCCAAATTGCTCATTAGACCTGCTTAATCTAGCTAAAGTATTCTTCATAATAATATTGACTATTTATAGGCTATTTAGTGCATGTCATATGCTCTTATACCATTAAAACATTAGAACAGCTCTGTGTAAGGTAGCTGGTTTTATTTTATTCATTTTCCTTAGAGAAGAAAACTTAGTTCACATAGCATATTAGGTAGATGAGGGATTAAACAATGTATGTTGGACTTCTAGGCTCATGCTCATAAATATTGAGCCTTATTGGAGGATAGACTTCATATTTTGAAAGATGTAGGTGAAAGAGTACAGGCCTGACAGCCAAGGGGCACCAGGGTTCTAGTCTTACTTATAGCCCCTAAGTAGTTGTACAGCCTTGAACAGTCCTCTAGTTTATGCACAGTTTTTTCAAACTGAGCCTATTTGTTTTTACAATAATAATACCTACCTTATAGGATTTCCTGAAGATTAAATAAAATGTCACAGTGATTTTTAACATGTAGAACACTCTAACAATGTTACATATTTTTATTAGTGATATGCATATGAATACCAATATATCGAAATGAAGAATTTCATTTTCAGGGTAACTTCAACCACACTTGGCAAAACTATCCTCGGACAGTTATTAGGTTTTGTAATCCAAGTAGGTAGGCATATTGCAAATCCTGAAGTATTCTCTTTACAGACTTTAGCAGGGACTGGCAAATAAAAGCTGCTGCATTCCTGCCCCTGTCCAGCAAGAAATATGCTGACTTACTATAGTTCAGTTTTCACTGGTTTGTGAATTTCAGTTTTTTACCAAAATAAGTCCAAGCCCTTTTCCAAGAATACCTTCAATATTACAATCTCTTTCTAAGTCCATACTGACAACTTAATATGTCTTCTTCTGATCATTTAGAACTGATTTGTTTTACTTTTTTCACGTTATGTTCTGTTTTACATTCATTTTGAACAAAAGTTAGTGACAATTTGCTTTTATAGCGATTCCCATTCTTTTTTAATATCTTGGAAGTAGTGATACTTTCTTTACAATAAAAAAATGTAACACATTTGAACCTTTGCTTAACTAAACCCTTTCATGGAAACTAAAATCTCTGAACAATGCCATGAGATGTTGATATCATTAAAATAGCTTAGTTTCAACCTTAAACCATATTAAGAAAATCGTGTACATTGTGTGAAAATTGTGTGTAAACAATGTGACAATGAGATCTGGTTAGCAAAATAGAGTTTGGGATTAAGAAAAGACTAAACAAATATTACTACAAAATAACCAGTATTAGCAATATGGTAATAGGGAATCAAATTCTTCCATTGTGTAAATTATTACAAGTAGAATCAGGTAGAAAAGCATATCAAGCTCTTAAATCAGCCGTTCAGCATTTTCAAGTTACAGGTTCAAACTGTACTGCTGTGAAGGTACAAAAACAAAAACATCCATATGGTAATTTACACTATGCAATCTTTCTAAAGGAAGTACTGGAGATTATGAACAACTGATAGTCTGAGTGGGTCTAGAAAAGATTTCACATGAAGAGTTTAACTGCAAGATCACTGGCCAAGCAAGATGCAGAATTCTTTTGTCACTATATCAAGGGTTAGCTAATTTTTTCTGCAAAGGGCCAAATAGTAAATATTTAAACTTTGGGCCATACAGTCTCTATTGCAACTCAAGTATTCAACTCAGCCACTATAGCAAGAAAGTAGCCATGGACAATATGTAAACAAATGAGCATGGTTGTATTTCAATAAAACTTTATTTAGAAAAACAGACAATGGGTCAGATTTAGCCTGTGGGCCATAGTTTACCAACTGTAGCAGTAAACCATAACAAGATTTACTGAGAATTTCAGGTGTATTGTAAGCTATTGAGCCATTTAGCAGACATTAATAAATTTATTTTTATCTTCATTTACCTTGTCTTTCTTCCCTCTGGTCTTATGCTTTCCAAATTTCCAGAACCACCCTTTGAAGACCTTACTATCAATACTAAAATATTTCAGTTTCAGTCTTAATCACTGATGAACAAATACCTGAGATGTGTTCTAGACAGAGTGAAGGTGAGGGTGATTGAAAAGATTAAGGCCAAAAGATTCAGGTATATACACTGCCTAAAATGCGGTATGGTAGTACGTCAATAACTATGAGCAAATATGTTATTTTTATATCATTTTTTCCATAGGGAAAAATGCACCCCAATAGCTATCATCCCCCCCCTTTTTATTGTATCTTCATCTTCTCCTTCTTCATTGCCTTTTCTTTGCCTGTAAGTGTGGCCAGATCTTACTTAGCCTAAAAGTAGCTTTTCAGTGTCTTCAAATTATCAAACTACCCTTTGCCTGCTTTTCACCACACACTACATTTTTTTATACTTTTAAATTTTATTTTCTTTTAAATTGACATATAATATACATATTTATGGGGTACATAGTGCTGTTTTGATATATACAATGTATAGTGATCATATAAGAATAATTACCATATCTATCATCTCAAACATTTATCATTTCTTTGTGTTGGAAATTTTCAATATCTTCCTTCTAACTGGAAACTATATAATATATTATTGATAACTATAATCATCCTACAGTGGTATAGAATACTAGAACTTATTTCCCCTATCTAGCTGTAATTTTGTATCTTTTAACAAATCTCTCCCTACCACTTCCTTCCTCCTACCCTTCCCAGCCTCTAGTATCTTCCGTTCTACTTTTTGACTTCTACGAGATCAACTATTTTAAGCTTCCACATACGAGTGAGAAAGTGATATTTAACTTTCTGCTCCTGTCTTATTTCACTTAACATTACGTCCTCCAGTTCCATCCATGTTGCCACAAATGACAGGATTTCATTCTTCTTTATGATAGTGTCCCATGGTGTATGTGTACCACATTTTCCTTATCCATTCATTTTGATTCTTGATTACCATTACATTCTGTTCAATTTGGCAGGCCCAGATGAGGGGCTAAATAGCTCTATAATGTTTTTCCCAAATATTTTCCCTTCTCCCTTTTCATTCTCACTGCTTTATCCCTAGTTCAGGGCCTTGCTGTTATAATCACAGCATCCTTCTAATTTGTCTCTTCTTTTTTCAGGTCTTATAATTCCACTCATTAATCTTCACCTACCACAGCCCAATGTATGTCAATAGCTTGGTCAAAATTATGTTTGGACTCCTGTATAATAAAAATTAAGTTCAATCTATTTAGTATAACATTCAAAACTCTCCACAAATCTGGCTTCAACTTACCATTGCAACTCTCTCTTTTATAATAACCATATAGGGGCAATGCACTCTAGATTATTCATTATTATAACAGAACAGTCTGCAACTGACCACTTCTGCAGCTTTTCTATTACTGCTCCCTTTATATAAATGATCTCTCTCCAAAGTTATACCAATTTTTTATGGTCCAACATTTGACATTTTATTCAGAAGAAATCTCTCTCTCTCTCTTTCTCTCACTGTCTCTTGTATAAACTTATAGAGCAATTTTTTTTTTCCTTAATGAAGGCATCACATTTTACATGATGTTGCTTGTCTGAGTCCATGATGGTTTCCCTCATCTATACTGTAAATATTCTGACAATACAGGTTGTCTCATTTATTTTTGCCCCATGGATATTAACTATTATATTAATAGGCATTTGAAAATATTAGTTAAATTAATTAGAACCAATGTGTTTTCCAACTGTAAACCATTTATTCCCAGGAAGCAACGTCTGCAAAGGCTTGTATCAACAGAAAGGGTGTGGGCAAACATGACTGATCAATTGGCTCAATCAAACCAACTACTAAGGCTATATGGTGGGTTGCATGCTAGACCTCTTAAGGAATTAGTGAGAAAAAAGCAAAAAAAAAAAAAAAAAAAAAAAACAATCTCTGACATTAGAAGCCTACAATGTAAAAGGTAAAACAAGAATGTAAAATTTTTACAAATAGCCACCACTGTAACTATAATAACACTGTTGAGTTTGCAACAAAAATTAAAGAAACATGGACTGAATTTTACCTTTATCTGGCCTTTCTCACATGGTTCACTGCACACAGATCTGATGATGGTGCTTTTCTTGGACCATACTTCATCATCATCCATTTTTAATTCTCCATTGTCCCAACTCCCAACATTGATGTAATCAAAATAATCTTTTCCCATTTCCTTGAAATTCATTATTTCATACCTTAGGAATAAGAAGATAGTAATTATTTAGCTAAGGATATAAATATTCAGCTATGAAAAGGCAATAGATTTTATTCCCCCAATGTATCTACATTTCATATAAGTAACACTGGAATTTTCCATGACAGTACACTTAGAATAACAAAAAACCTGTCTGTTTCACTTTCTCTTCAGAGACCATTTTTTTTACTTTCAAGCTTACACCTGAAATAGAAAGTAATCCCATGTGAGAAGGTAAGTTGACCTCAGCAGGATGAAAGACAGTTTTGAAATAACTTCAAGAAGTTAAACAAGTACTACTGGTAGGCTTCTAAAAAAGATAGGAAAAGGTTTTTGTCTCCATTTAAGTAAAATGATAAAATTTTCATTTGATAACTGAGTGAGAAATTTGGTAAATTTTTAATCTTGTTTTCAGTCTTAGGGAATGTAGAGGTAATTTGGATAGGGCTTAATTTTATCTTTCTTATTTCTCAATCAATGGCTAAAGTCAGGGTACAAAGGCAATTTTAAGAATGATGTTTTAAAAAATGACTGAAAATAGAGAGCTTCTAAAGCACCTCATGCAATTTAGAAACACTAGAAGAGAGTAGTACCTTGCGAGGTCTTAGCCTTTATTAGCTATTATTCTTATTTGGAGTGTGTGCATAGAAATGTAAAGAGGGAAAACCAATGTGGTTTTTTACAAACCTTTCATTATATGTAAGAATATTTCTGCAGAAACATTTCTGAAACAATTTTCTAATCTAAGGATACTAGAGGAGCAATACCATCACTGTGTCAGTTCCTGCAGGTGTGTCTTAGGTACACATGTCTTCACATAGTATTCTATGCTTTTTACCCCCCAGGATTTATAGTCTTGGTGCGTAGGCTTTTATATTAATGAATGCCTCTTCCAACCTTCTTTTGTAGCTATCTGGAATTTGATATGAATGGAAAACTTCCTAGCTTTTGGATTCAAGTAACCAGATTACTATACTCAAACCAATGCTCTGTACAGAATACTGAGAACAAACTTGACATCACTCTATAGACACCTACATTGTAAAATGATGTCATTCTGTTTTCACTCCCAATCACATTTTTTACTGTAGCCTTTTTTGGAATGTTAACCCATTCTTATGTTTTGTTGGCTGCTCAGTAGCTTAAGGATTATCCTGCTTTATAGTCAATAACAATTTTGGATAACTGTCTAAATTGTACCTCTAAATCAAAAGTACCAAGTGTTTATAGGATACTTTCCTTTCCACTCTGTCACAGTTATCCCGTGCCTACTGAGCATGCAATGAGTTGAGATATTAGAACACAGAGCACTGAAGTAAAAAGAACTCATATATTATGTCACTGGCTACTTCGAATATATGGGTTTTAAGTCTTCAAGAGGTGACTTTCTGTGAGCAAATAACTTTTGAAGATGCTAGGATGAGAGAAAAAAAAAGAAATGTCAGTGTCAGGAGGCTTCTCTCTTTGCTGTTTGATTTGAAGAGATATGAGGGTTTCATTGCTCACTTAAAAATGAGCCGTCGACCCCATTTCTACCAATTTTTAACTCTGAAAAAGTCTAGTCCAAACTGTTAATTTCACAGATAATGGAATTGAAGCTTGGTGAGGTTAATTAGTATGACCAGATTGCAGAGTATGCAAATGTCAGAGCCAGGACCTAAACTAAGCCTTTGGATTTCAAGTCTGCTGTCCTTTCTTCTCCACTAGACTGGCCTAAATCTATTGAATAGAACTAAGAAATCATTTTTAATTGCTTAAATATTGTAAAAATTTGAACGATTTTGCATTTTAAGGCTTTTATCTCTATATCCCTGCATCTTTTGTTTTATGTACAAGAAATGGTAAAAAGTAAAGGGATCCAACTTTTGAAGAATAAACATGAAAACTCTATAGAGAATGGAAAATGTCATATTTGACAGGGAAACGGTTTCAAAAAAAGTTAAATATCAATTTTGGTTCAACCAATAAACCTGTTATAACTACATTAGAGACAATGAATCCTCCCTTTGGAATTAGCCTTTAGATTTCTGGCCATTGTTTCTTACCTACAAGGCAAACACAAAGAAATATTATCACTCATGGCTATACCTGTGAAAATAGAACATTGCTCTAAAAATCTTCTGTAACTGTACACTAAAAAAATAGATAAGAATACTTCTCCACAGAAGATTCTACATTTCTCTTGTGAATTGGTATGAGTTCTTTTAATTTTCAGAGATAGGATATAGATTTTATTCTCCACCAAAAGTGAAATAAAGTGCATCTTTCAAAAATGCCCTTATTTAAATTTTAGGTAAAAATTAATGCACATAATGGCTTTCTGCAATGTTTACATGTGATTTAGTCTAGAAGACTGTATTTTATTTTCCGAAAAAGAGCAGTGCATAATTCAGTGTGCTCTTTGTTGTTGACAGCTTTAGTAAAGATCCAAGTTGTATATATTCACTTTCAGAAGCCAAGATTAGTGTGTCATTCCAGTCACATGGCTTGACTATAAATCCTCCCAGCCCAGTTTTGTTATTTTTTTCTTCTTTCCATCCCCGTTCCTCTTTTTCTCCTCTTCTCCCTCCATTCTCTTCCTCCTCCTACTTCTCTTTCTTTCCCTTCCTTCCTTCCTTCCTTCTTTCTCTCTCACTGTACCTCTTACTTTCTAAATCTGTTTCTGAAACTGCTTCCTCATCACAGTGTGTCCCTATATGTAATCTGTCTTCTTTAATATCTCTCCCTTCTTTTTCCTTTCTTTCTGCCTATCCCCTTCTGTCTTGTCCTTAACTGGACACAATTTAGAGCTGAAATACCTGGGATAATTTTAAAAATGAATTTTATATATCCTTTAAAAACAAAGTAAACAAAATATATTCCAACACCAACAACAAAAGGTTCTATTATTAAAGCACTTAAGAGAAACCAGAGAAAGGCAGGTTTCTGTTGAACAGAAATAAGGAAATTTCTAAATGGTCAGAACTCTGAAAATTAGAGCAGGCTTCTTCAGAAGATAGTGAGGTTCTCTTTACCCAAGGGGCTGAAGCAAGGCTGCATCAGAGGAACTGAAAAATCATTTGGGGAGGCGATTGTGGAGAGTATTCGATTTATATGGCTCCTGAGGCTATCTCAATCTATAATTCTGATGCTAAGTTACTGTGGTTAAAAAAAATTGTGTAATTATTAAATATATGCTAAATTGGCTGTGATTCAGAATAATAGATGCTCCCAGCCCTGGTCCATACAACAAAGCAATTGCAATGAGCTGTGTCCTTGGAATTGAATTAAACAAATTAAAGAGAGACCACACAGTTAGTTTGACCAAAAACATTAGTGATAACTAATAATAGAACCCTTCCTATTATAGACACTGAACCATTTTAAATATAAGAAAAATTTTTAAAAATCTAAGGTAAATTTTCATTTGATGACTATGACCAAGAGTTGCATATTGTTCTTCCTCTGTTATTTAATTGACTATGTAGCCTTGAGTGTGTCTCTTTCTTTCCCTGAGACTCAGTTTTCTCTCCAGGAAAATCTGAACATTGAAACAGATCATCTGTTTCTCTATGGTCCTTCTCTGAACAGGGCCTTATATTAAGAATTCATGTGCAAACAAGGTCATTATCTGCAATTTCTATTGTTCTACTCTCATATTTTTCATTTGACCCATTTATTTGTACTCCTCTTCTTTTCCTGCCTTCTTTTGGGTTAACCAGTCTTCCTTTCTTTCTTGCTTGCTTGCTTTCTTGTATCCATGTATTGGCTTTCTTTTTTCTTTTTTTTTTTTGATTTCAAAGTATTAAGGGGGTACAAATGTTTTTGGTTACATGGATTGCTTTTGTAATGCTTGAGTCACAGCTATAAGTGCGTGCCCATCACCCATTTTACCCATTAGGTAGGTTTTTGCTCCTCTACTCCTCCTGTCTCCCCCTTGCTTGGCATCCACTAAATTTTATATTCCTCTATGCATATGTGTGCACGTTGGTTAGTTCCAGTTTAATAGCTAGTGCCTGTGGTGTTTTTTTTTTTTTTTCATTCTTCAGATACTTCACTTAGGATAGTGGTCTCTAGTTCCATCCAAATTATTGTAAAAGGCATTAATTCATCCTTTTTTATGGCTAAGTAGTACTCTATGGTATACATTTCCACATTTTGTTAATCCATTCATGAACTGATGGGCAATGTGTTGATTCCACATCTTTGCAATTGTGAATTGTGTTGCTATAAAAATTCTAGTGCAGGTGTATTTTTGATAAAAGGACTTCTTTTCCTTTGAGTAGATATCCAGTAGTGAGATTGCTGAATCTAATTGTAGGCCTACTTTTAGTTTTCTGAGGAATCTCCGTGCTATTTTCCATAGAGGTTATACTAATTTGCAGTCCCACCAACAGTGGATAAGTATTCCTTTCTCTCTGCATCCACACCAACATCTGTTGTTTTTGGACTTTTTAATAAAAGCCCTTCTAATCGGGGTAAGGTGATCACTCATTGTGGTTTTATTTTGCATTTCCCTGATGTTTAGTGACATTGAGCATTTTTAATGTGTTTAATGGCCATTTGTCTATCTTCTTTTGAAAAGCTTCTGCTCATGTCTTTTGCCCACTTTTTAATAAGGTTGTTTGTTTTTTTCTGTCTGATTTGCTTGAGTTCTTTATAGGTTCAGGATATTAGCCCTTTATCAGATGTATGGCCTGTGAATATTTTCTCCCATTCTGTAGGTTATCTATTTGCTCTGTTGATTATATCCTTAGCTATGCAGAGCTTTTTAGTTTAATCAATCCAATTTATTTATTTTTGTTGTTGCTGTGATTGCCATTTAGGGTCTTAGTCATAATTCTTTGCCTAGGCCAATATCTAGAAGAGTTTTTACTACAGTTTCCTCTAGAATTCTTATGGTTTCATGCCTTACATTTAAGGCTTTTACCCATTTTGAATTAATTTTTCTTCTGCATGTGGCTATGCAGTTTTCTCAGCAATATTTACTGAATAGGGTTTCATTTCCCCAGTGTGTGTTGTTGTCTGCTTTGTCAAAGATCAGTTGGCTATAGGTAGATGGTTTTATGTCTGGGTTCTGTATTTGTTCCATTGTTCTATGTCTCTATTTTTCCACCATACCATGTTGTTTTGGTTACTATAGACATGTAGTGTAGTTTGAAGTCTGGTAATGTGATTCCTCCAGATTTGTTCTTTTGTTTAAGATTGCTTTAGCTACTCAGGCTCCTTTCTGGTTCCAAATGAAGCACAGGATTAATTTTTCTAGGTGAAATATGACGTTGGTATTTTAATGGGGATTGCATTGCATCCATAAATCACTTCAGGTAATATGGACATTTTATTGTACTATTGATTGTACTGATCCATGAGCAATATAGGTTTTTCCATTTGTTTGTGTTCTCTGTGAATTTTTTCCCCAGTGTTTCATAGTTCTCCTTTTAGAGATCTTTGGCCTCCTCAGCTAAGTGTATTCATAGGTATTTTGCTTTCTTTGTAGCTATTTTGAATGATATTGAGTCTTTGATTTGACTCCAGTTTGACTGTTATTTGTATATGAAAATGATACTGATTTATGTACCTTGATTTTGTAACCTGATACTGCTGAATTCATTTATCAGTTCCAAGAGTCTCTTTATGGAGACTTTGGGGTTTTCTAGATACAATATCATATCATCAGAAAAAAGTGATAAATTTGACCTCCTCTTTCCCTATTTGCATATGATTTATTTATTTTTCTTGCCTAATTGCTCTAGCTAATACTTCCATCACTATGTTGAATAGGAGTTGTGACAGTGGGCACCCTTGTCTTGTTCTAGTTCTTAGGGGGAATGATTTCAATGTGTCTCCATTCAGCATGATGTTGGCTGTGGGTTTGTCATATGTAGCTTTTTATAATTTTGAGATATGTTTCTTCTATGCCTAGTTTGTAGAGGGTTTTTATCATGAAAGGGTGCTGGATTTTGTAAAAAGATTTTTCTGCATGTTTTGAGATGATCATATGGTCTTTGTTTTTGCTTTTATTTATGCAGTGAATTACATTTATTGCTTTACATATGTTGAACCATTTTTTCCTTCCTGGGATGAAGCCCAATTGGTCCTGGTGGATTATTTTTTGTGATGTTCTGTTGAATTCAGTTTCCTAGCATTTAAGTGAGGATTTTTGCTTCTATATTCTTAAGCAATACTGGTCTGTATTTTTCTTTTTTAGTTGTATCTTTTCCTGGCTTTGGTATCAAGGTGATACTGGTTTCACAGAATGAATTGGGGAGAATTCATTCCTTCTTGATGTTATGGAATGATTTCTTTAATACATTATCAGCTCTTTTTTGTACATCTGGCAGAATTGAGCTATGAATCCATCTGGTCTGGGGCTTGTTTTGGGGGGAGGTTTTTTATTACTGATTAGATCTCACTGTTCTTTATTCGTCTGTCCAGGGGTTCTATTTCTTCCCAGTTGAGTTTTTGGAGGTTGTGTGTTTCCAGGACCTTTTACATTTCCACTATGTTCTCTAGTTTATGCACATGGAGATTTCTGTAATATTCCTGGATGATATTTTGTATATCTACTGTATCAGTTGTAATGTCACCTTTTTCATTTCTGATTAAGTTTATTTGTGTCCTTTCTCTTCTCTTCCTGGTTAACCTAACATGAGGTCTGTCAATTTTCTTTATCTTTTCAAAGAACCAACGTTTTGTTTCATTGATCTTCTGTATTTTTTTTACAATTCATTTAGTTCTGCTCTGACTTTTGTTATTTTTTTCTGCTGGCTTTGGGTTTGGCTTGCTCTTCCTTTTCTAGTTTCCTGAGATATGACATTATGCTGTTAATTTGTGATCTTTCTGTCTTTTTGATGTAAGCATTTAAGACTATGAATTTTCCCCTGAGAAATGCTTTTGCTGAGTCCCATAGATTTTGATAGCTTGTTTCTCCTTTTTTGTTAAGTTCAAAGAATCTTTTGATTACCATCTTAATTTCATTATTGATCCAATATAATTTAGCAGCAGGTGGTTTAATTTCCATGACTTTGTGCAAGTTTCAGTGTTTCTCTTGTGATTGATTTCTAGTTTTATTCCACTATGGTCTGAGAAGATACATCATATGATTTTGATTTTTTTGAATTTGTTGAGACCTGTTTTGTGGCCTAAGATATGATCCATCTTGGAGAATGCCCCATGTGCTGCTAAGAAAAATGTATATTCAGTAGTTTTTGTGTAGAATGTTCTGAAAATGTCTATTGGGTCCATTTGATTTAAAGTCTGGTTTAGGTCCAGTGTTTCTTTGTTTACTTTCTCCTTTGATGATTTGTCGAGCTCTGACAGTGGAATGTTGAAGTCCCCAGCAATTACGATGCTGTTATTTATTTCTTTGCTTAGCTATAGTAAAATTTGCTTTATGTACCTGGGAGCTGCTGTGTTAGGTGCATATATATTTAGGATTGTTATGTCCTCTTGATGACTTGCTCCCTTTACCATGATATAATGACCCTCTTTGTCTTTCTTTACCTTTGTTGATTTAAAGTCAATTTTATCTGATAAGAGAATGGCTACAACTGCTCTCTCTTTACTTTCTATTTTATCCTTTCTTATGTTGTCTAACTCTTCAGTGAGTTTTACATTAATTTCCTGAAATTTTTTTCAGCTTCTTTTTGTTGATTTTCAACTTTCTCTTCAATTCCATTTATCTTAATTGCCATGCATATTCTAAATTTCATTTTTGTAATTTCAGCAATTTCCTTGTGGATGGATTCCACTACTGTAACTTGAGTGTGATCCCATCTGGGTGTCAAACTATTTGTTTTTTTCATGATACCAGGGTTATTTTGCTATTTTTTCCTCATCTGGCTCCTCTTCTCTTAGTTGTGGCTTAATAGCATTGCAGGGCACTTATTATCCTTTGCTGGGAACTTTCCTGTTTAGTTAGGTGAAGGGAAGGACCCTAGATGGAGCGTTCGTGACCTACTCTGGAGTGTTGACCTGTCAGTGGAGGGGCAGGTGCAGTGAGAGCCTGTACAACAGCTGTTCTGTTTTGACCCGTTCCCCTATGATTGCCTCAGTTCAAGTCAGGACTGGATGATCTTCATGTGGAATAGAGGGTTGTTCCCTAGCTCATTGTTGGGAATCCATGTTGGGGGCTGGATATGATCCTCTCCACTGTGGCTGTTGTTTTGGGGAATTTCTCTGGCTGGGGTCACCCATTGGAGGTGACAGTGACAGCTGGGTGAGTCTATTTAGGCAGTGCTCATGGATGACTGGACTGTGGGCATTTGCATGAACCAGGTCCAAGATTAATGTCTGCTCAGGGCTGGGGGACCTAGGTGAAGTGTTGGCCCTTGAGGAGGTTCTGCTGGCCCAGCGGCAATGTTGCAGACTTATGTGTAGTGTCTTGGGGCCTAGGCTCAACTCTGGAATCTCAGGAGTAGTATCACAGGCCTGGTGGGGGCCCTGGAGTTATAGGGCAGAGCTTGGGGCTCAGGCTCAGCAAGAGTTTCAGAGTTAATCTGGGGATTATGGGGGCAGAGACACACCAATGGAGGGCTATTCCACCAGTGTGAAGACTGCTAGTGCCCAGTTACACAGTCAGGGGTTTGTCTCAGTAGCCCAGCGACTGTGGAGGTGGGCTGGAGTTACTGATTGGCCAAGGTTCTCCTCTGCCACCTAGGTCCCTGCTGAGACAGTCACCCAAGGTGCCTGTGGTATCTGAGACTCCTCCTCTGCCCAGATCCCATGCATGGGGAGAGGGGTGCTTGGCCCACAGTCTCAGAGCACAGCATGGGGGAGCGTCTGTCTGCTCTCCCCCTGGCCTGGTGGGGGTGATGCAAAGGCTACTGCTGGAATGCTAAGTCCTAAGCAGAGCTGGCACCAGAGTGATCAGAATGGCTACAGAAACCAAGGATTGGCAGTCACTAGATCTCTGTTGCATCTGCTCTCTGGTGCAATGTCTCTGCACGGACTCTGAGCAGCTTCCCAATCAGCCCAGAGATCTGCAGCGGAGGGAGACACCTCACAGCTTGAGCCATCTACAACTTTTATTCCTCTCCTACAAAGCGATGCCCCCTCGGGCTGCTCCTATTCTGCTGTCTTCCCCTCCCCCCAGCTGTGCGAATTGTATTTGTACCTCCACTTTAATCTCTGAGATGGTGGGTGGTGCTTGTAAGAATTGGCAACACCCCGTGTGATTGAGTCAGTAGATGCTGTAATGGTCTGTACAGCTGTTCTCCTTGTCAGAAGTTGGTGCTTGCAGGGAAGAGCCAACTGCAGAGCTATTCTTTGATGCCTGTAATGGGCTCTAGCCCATAAGAAGAAGCACGTGAATGCCTCAGGCAGTGGACTTGGCCCTGGAGTTCAGGGGATTGCTTGTTCTCCACTACAGCAGAGGTGGGTGGAAGAGCCAGGCTGGGTGGGTCTAGGTCAGGCCAGTCCACCCTCAGGCTCCACAGAAGTAAGTCCTGGAGCTGTCTCAGCAAGGATCAAAGGTCAGCTCCCAGGCCCCGGGGGAAAGGTGCTGGGAAGCAGGCTGAAGTGGCCCCATCAAACCAGAAACTCTGCTCATGGGGAAGGGGCCATCTGAATTCACCAACTGGCTATTGAGAGTGACTTTTGCCTCCCCTGCTCCACCTGTGGACCTGCAGCAGTCCAAATGTGCAGTTTTCCTGCAGGGGAATGGTTGCTCCTCCAGTTTGCTGTGGCTTGGACCCACAGTGCACTCTTCTGTCTGCTCTGCCCATGTGGGCCCTTCTGCCTCTTGAGTTTAGTTCTCAGTTTTCCCCTCTGTGCTCCCAAGCTACCCAATAGAGTCCTGGGGGTACGCGATCCAGACCACATGCTTGTCTCCTTAGCGGACATCTCTGGGAGTGTCAGCAGGCAGGGAACTCCCAGACTGAGCACCCCTTGGTCCACTGCAAGGTCCTCCAGGGGAAAGGTGTGGGCCCCTCCCTCTGTGGAAACCTCAGACTGTAGGGCACACCAGCACAGTGCAGGGGCTGCTTTTGAATCTCTCAGTTCAATAGCTCCTCTCGGCTGCAGTGGGCAGGGGAGGAATCAGGAAGGGAAGCATCTGAATGGAAGACAGCTGGCACTCCAGTTCTTCCTGTCTCTCTCTCTCTGGAAGGAAGCCCACATGGAATGTCCAAACTCTGGGATCACACAAGTTCTCCAGGGCCCACCACAATCTGGGCAAGAGTTGGGAACTGTCTGTGTGGGAACAGGTGATGTGAAAACTGAAGGGCTGGAGCTCCCTAGGGCAGAGAAAGGGGCGGGATGGGTGGAGAAGCAGTATGGCGTCCTCCCTCTTGGCTTGTGGCTGTGGCCATGGGGGCCAATTCCCAAGGGGCTGGGGGCCCAATGCTTGATTTTCAAGAGGGTCCCATTTCAATGGTCGTAGCAGCACTGGGGCTCGTGAGGGTGCAAAATCTCCCGAGCTGCTCAGCAGCCCGCCGACGACCAGAGGTGTGTAAAAAGAAGAAATGAAACCCCCACCTACCACCTTTACTGGGCTTCGAGCTTCTCCTGGCTTGATCTCTGCCCTTCTATTGGCTTTTTAACTATCCCTTTTTGTTTTAAAATTTTAGTGGTTGTTCAAGACATTATAATATGCATTGTTACCTTATTCTACTTAAAATGAATGAGTCACTTAACGTAAAATATAAGAAACTTGTCCCTGAATAATTTCATACCCCTTACCTTTATACTATTGTTTTCAAATATTTTGTACCCACATACTTATAAACCCCACAAGCCCCACAATATAATATTTTAATTTTTGTTTTAAGCAGTCAGTTCTACTCAGTCTGACATTAGCTCCATGTTTCCTCTGCCCAATTATGGTCAACTCAGGCCTCTTAAACCTCAGTTCTTGATGGAGTCTCTAAACCAGGGGGCAGCAAACTTTTTCTGATAGGGGATATAGAATAATTATTTTAGGCTTTGATATGTACTCTTAATAGTCAACTCTGCCATTGAGGGGAAAAGCATCCTTAGCACCTAAATAAATGTGTGACTGTTTTCCAAAAAACCCTACTTACAAGACAGGCAGCAGATTCAATTTGGCCCACAGAGCAGTTTGCCAACCCATGGTCTAGATCACTGATGGTAAATAGTAAGGGTCCATTTTTCTTTTCTATAATTCTGACATCTTTAGAGCTCTGAAAACCATGTTTTTTTCCATAACTCACTTGGCAGCAAACCATGATCCTGTCTGAACTTATCTAGTGACAAAACATGACCTGAACTATCACGAGGCTATTTATAGTCTATTTATCACAATTAGTGTGAATATTCATATGTCTTGCTGTAGAAATATTAATATGTTGATTAGGAAGTGCTTCTATACATTCTGTCAGGAGCATTATAGGACTGTATAAGCTTTTTTAAATTAAAAAATTCTGGATTCCATAACACCCGGCACCACAGTTTTCATTAAAGAATTGTGAATCAGTAGTAGTCTAATCAGATGAGAAGTTTAAAACAATGATTAAAATGTACTCTCCGATGATCTGCGAGTGCATGTGCCAAAATAAGTTGCAATCTCTCAGCTTTCTCTGTTTGGGATCTTCCTCTTGTAACTCTGGAACTTTAGGAGAATCCCTAATCACCTCAGGTTCCTCTGGTTCCTCACCCAGCTGGGAATGTCTTTGATCCAGGAAAGCAGTAACTTTCATTCCACAAACATAACAACCTAATGCCTACACAAATAAATTTCTCAGAAAATAGTGGGGGGCCAGGAGCGGTGGCTCACCCCTGTAATCCTAGCACTCTGGGAGACTGAGGCGGGCGGATCGTTTGAGCTCAGGAGTTCGAGACCAGCCTGAGCAAGAGCGAGACCCCGTCTCTACTAAAAAAATAGAAAGAAATTATACGGACAGCTAAAAATATATATATAGAAAAAATTAGCCGGGCATGGTGGCACATGCCTGTAGTACCAGCTACTGGGAGGCTGAGGCAGTAGGATTGCTTAAGCCCAGGAGTTTGAGGTTGCTGTGAGCTAGGCTGATGCCATGGCACTCACTCTAGCCCGGGCAACAGAGTGAGACTCTGTCTCAAAAAAAAAAAAAAAAAAAAAAAGAAAATAGTGTTGTTTTTTTTTTTTTTTTTTTTTTAATTTTGATCCTGGTGGATTAATTGACAGACTGTTGTATAAGGTTAGGAGTTGAAGCCCAGGATACTGAGTTAGAATCTGTCATTTAACCTTGTGAGCCTCAGTTTCTTCATCCAGAAAAAAGAGTCATAACATTATGTACCTAATAGAATTAAAAAGTAGAATGTTTAGCTTAGTGTTTGGCTCAGAACACACACTCAAAGAATGTAAGTTAAGTTTTTTGGTAAATATTACTGGATTAGTTAGAAAAACAAAACATTGCAAACCACCTTTTCCTTAGTCTGGCCCATGTCCTCAGAGGCCAACTCTGATAATTTATTAATTAGTTAATGTAATACCCAAACTTAGCAGTGCATGGATTGACCTTAACAACTATGTATCATCAGAAATTGTTTGCAAAATTTTATGTGTACTGGTCTTGGAAGAATATCTATGAATTTTATCTGGGGATTCATGTTCCCAAAAGGTTAAGAATTAATAACCTGAAAGTAACCCATTACAGCATATTTGGAGGATCATGAATGAGGCAGCAATGTTCTGCCTGATTAATTAAGGTTTCCCATTGGAATACAGCTGGGCCAACTGAGACATCTTCTCATTCTCTGGTTCGTGGAATGACTTGGGTACATGGCTTAAAAACTCTTGACATGGTGGAGCTGCAGTCACCAAAGCCTATCATCAAGTCCCAAGCTGATGTCAGTGTTCCAGAGATGCACACGGGAATAATAAATCCATGTGCAGATATCATAGCCTAGGCCTTGACCTGATCCTAAAGACTGAGCTCATTGGTCAACCTCCCTAAGAAGATTTACAACAAATGTGAAGTTTTCTTTGGTCCTGAGAAAATGCTTCTATTTTTTTTTCCTTCATGGATAGGCTGAACAGCCAAAAAGTGAAAAATGACGTGTGAAAAATCAGCTTATCTTGGCGAACAGCTTGACTAGAACAATACTCTTCAAGTCTCTAGAATAGAGAAAATACCTAGGTTTTAGCTTGGCTGTATGACCTGAAAATAGCTATCACTTAGAATTCCAGCATATGGGATAGTAATAGCTGCATCTGGGACAAGCTCCATCTCATCTCAGAATATAGAAATATGCTAAACCAATGTTGCTGTGAGAATGTGTGGGTACATGGGGTGTGAGTTGTGGAAGGACTCATGAGACCTTCTCTTGGAAGGGTCAGCTGCAAACAGAGTGTATCTCCAAGCATAGCTGTTCAGTATAAGCTGTTGCTGGAAGAGCACACGGGGTTTTGCAGTGGGAGACCAAAGACCTTGATTGCTCTGATGCAAACAGGAGTGAAGACCCAGCCCTGCTACAACTCAGAATATCATTTCAATGACATTATCCCTCACAGATAAAAAGTCTCCTATGTAGAGTCACCTAAGAATTTGAAGTAGGAAATAGATGTGAATTCTGCTAAGTTCTGGGTATGTAGTTATTTCTCTGGAGGCTGACTTATAAAAGTTCATATTTCTCAGGCTCCTCTTTATAAAAATAATGAAAGGTGAAATTTCAGAGAAAAGGGCAATTTAGTCCTCAAAAAGCAAGAAAGTGCTCCAGCTGGAGAATAATAAAATAAAATATGACTTTATAGCTCACTGTAGGTACAGCAAACACCATAATAGCACCTCAGCCCTATTTCTGGATCACCAGCAGTTGAATTGTTCTTGCTTCAGAATAATTCTATGCCCTAAGAAGATAACAAAGTGCAGAGAAGAACATGACAAGCATGTTCAGAGAAATCACAGAGATGGCCTTTGTTTATCTATGATAATGTGAGGCTCCTGCCTCTGAGTTTAGGTCTCTGAAGTGTGACAATGATGTCAAAAGCACATTTTGGACATCAGCATCACTGCTTTTCCATGGCCACAGGAAGTGGGACTTTGCCTCTCTTACTTCGCTCACTTTAGGATGTCGGTGCTAGCCAAACACGGCCAGGAAGCCTAGATAACCACAAAGGAGAGAAACAGACATCTCAGGATCAAGAGCTGGCTGGCTGTTGTTCAGGTTCTATTATCTAGAGGAGAATTGTAACAATACCTTCCTGGAGAGTCTCCATTCTCATCGAATAGGATCATATCTCCAGAAACTCCAGTAAAATTGGTTTTCATCAGGGAGTCCAAAAGTTTCCGTCCATCAATTGGCTTCATCGCATCACAAAGTCCCGCGTAGCCTGGGCAGAGGGACATCTGCATGTTGTGGAGCCCATAGGCCATGGAATAGATTGCGTTGATCACAAATCCCATTTTGGAATCTTGAACATGATGTGTTCTCAGAGTTAGAGAACCTGTTGGGAAACAAATCAAAGATTAACTTTGAAATTTAATTTACTATAGCCACATCCATGGATCCTGAATAATTAGAGAATGCACCAAAACAATTTTATCAGAATTAGAGCCAGAGGCAATACTAAGAAATAGGCGCCAACGTAGTGTGCCTAATAATTGTCTTCTATATTTAGGTTTTTCTTCCAAAAGCCTGAAGGAAGATCTGAATCGCCAACAGCAGCAAGATTCACTTCCTTCAGTAACAAAACTCTGGGTATGAATTCAGGATAGCACTATATTTATGTACCACAAAATTTATATAAGGGCAGATGAATTTTCCTAGTGTCGTCTGTGATAATACACCTTTTTGGTTCAGAAATCCTCAACAAATCTCCAGTTTCCAAACTATCAAGTCCTCCTAGCTAATCAAACTGGATCCTCTGCAATCTGGCATCAATTTAGCTATTTAGATTTATCACCCACCACTTCTAATCTCAAAGTATATGCTCTCCATAAACTGGCCTATTTTGAAGGTATGAAGTATAAGATAACATTTAAACTCCATTAATTAGTTAATTAATTCAGTAAATATTTATTAGAGTCAGAGTATACATAAAGGTATGTGATGGATCATCTAGGGAAAAAACAAAGATGAATTGGACATAGATTTTGCACTTAAAGTTGTCTAATAACAGAGATAAATTATGTAAGTACAGTGGAAGGTAGAAAGTGATAAATCTGTAACACATGTGGAGGGAAAATCTATAAAGGCTCGAAGGAGGGAGAGAGATCCCTTCCCATGGAAAGCCCTTGGGAACATTTCATTAAAGAAGTAACATTTGTTACCAGTGATTGATTTGACAAATATGGACTGAGTGCCTGTTATTCGTATCTGCTCAGAATTTGCTCCGAGTGACGGACATAATGTTGAACAAGGTAGACATGATTCTTGCTCTCATTTACTTAGAGTCTAGAAGGCAGATGAGCATCTCAGCAGGCAATTACAGTGTGGTTTGCTAAGGGCTGAAGCAGGACTGAATCATGAATCAGACCCAGAAGCTCACTGAAGCTGGGTGTCAGCTGGATGAGGGTTGGGGGAAGAGTAGTGCAAGCATGTTTGAAAGGTCACAGATGAGATAGAGCATGATGTGTTTGAGAAAATTTAAGAGAGTCAGAATGGCCAGAACATGGAGTGGGAGGGAGGAAAATGGGGAGAAGCGACATGGTAGAGGAAGGCAAAAATGCTTAAGCCACATTAAGATTTCCATACTTAAGAGGATTGGAATCCATTGAAGTGTTTAAGCCAGGGAAG
>CM052438.1:126566742-126596412 GCA_028533085.1 Varecia variegata | reverse complement strand
GAACAAACAAAATGAAGGAAGAAAACAAATGGAAGTTTAACTTTTGTAATTTCTTCTTAAGTCATTTCGATGCATGTGTTTTTATAGAAAGAAATCATCTTACTTTGCTTTAGCATTCCTGAGGCCTCAGGGAGTCAATTCAGAGAAATTCAAGTGTCCGTTCTGCCTGCACTATTTCACTGACTTTTCAGCCTTCTTCCTCTATCAGAGAAAGAAGCTTATGGCTGAGGTTTCACCATCAGGTAGCTGAGAGAGCTCGGTTGAAATGTGTGCTAACAAAGTGGGGACTTTTACAAAATGCTTTACTTTTATAAAACCCAATGAACTGGGAGCTATTTCCACTATACATGAAGAAACTAAGAAAATCAAGGTTATTGTCAATAGCTGGCAAGCTTAGCGTTTTTTGAAGGGGAGAGAGAGGGGTGGTTGGTATCCACATTTAAAAGAGATACTTGTTAATACATTAGACACTCAATATTTATAGATATGGGGAAGATACTGATGAATTAAGGAATTCTCTGGCCTCTTGGCTCTTCAGGCTTAGGTCTCTGTTTTTCTCCACTCCCTTTCTAGCTCCACACATACCTGAAGGCACATCACTTTGTGGTAGAGAGTGCACCTGGACTACTAATAGCAGCAGAGTATAGAGGATAAGAGCACAGATTCTAGAAGAAGACCAGAGGTTAGAATCACAGCTGTGCCACTTAATAGCTGTTCATCATACCAGCAAGTTAATTAACCCCTCTGTGCCTGAAAAAGTGTGTGTGTGTGTGTTTTTTTTCCCCAGCTATTTTTTTAAAATTTTTTTCTATTTCAGCATATTACGGGGGTACAAATGTTTAGGTTACATATATTGCCCTTGCCCCTCCTGAGTCAGAGCTTCAAGCGTGTCCATCCCCCAGACAGTGAGCACCACACCGATTACGTGAGACAAAGTGATTTTAAAAATAGTATCTATCTGATAGATATAGAAGAAGGTTAAATGAGCTTCTACTTACAAAGCATTTGGTAAAATAAATTGGCTTATGTTACCTGGTCCCTGACCCAGGTTCTGTTGCTAATGATCTGATTTATTTCTTCACATTCCAAATATAAAGACCTGGGAGAAGTGTGTTGCCAGGCAGCAGCATTAGCTAGTGCAAATGTGCCTACTGTGTTCTTTGAGGAATAAAAGGGAGGCTGAAACTTAGTGATTAAAGCAAAGAGAAGTAGGATATGAGGTAAGAGAGATAGGCAGGGTTGAATAATGTAGGGCTTTGGAGTGATTTCATCAGAGAAATATTATGATCTGATTTCCAGTTTAAAAACTTTATTTTGGTGTGTGGCAAATGGAACAAGAGTGGGAAAGGGGGGAAACATAGGAAATACTGTGATAGAATGCTGAGAGATGACGGTAGCTTAGTCCAGGGTAGGATTCTGAGAATCTTTTGAAAGCAGAGAGAGTAGGATGTGCTCATGGATTGGATATGGATCATTAGGGAAAATGAAGCATCAGGGATAAGTCCAGGTTTTCAGTTTAAGCAACTAGATGGATTAGAGTGCATTAATTGAGAAGTGAGAAATAGGTTGGTGGGGTGGGGAATCCAAAGTGCTGTTTGATCTGTTAAACAGGAAGGTAAGTTAGTGGCTAATGCAATAGACCAGGAAACGTATGGTAACTCTGTTTAGGGTGACAGCAGTAGAGATGGTGGGAAGTGTTCAGATTCAGGACCCTTTTTGAAAGTAGAACTGACAGGACCAGCTGATTGGTTGGAACTGTTTCAGACTCTCTATGGAGCTTCTGGTCACTTCTTTAAGATACTGTTCTCTAAGGTTCTACATTTAGCCATCTGTAATTCTATACCCTTTTCAAGGCTTCAAGTGCCTTATACATGAGGACTCCCTGACACTAACACAGTGCCAGGCATTGTTTTTACTGTTATGCAGGTATTGACTCAATTAATTTTTATAACAACCCAATTATATATATACATATATATATTATTTTATTAGAGAATTAGGTGAAGTATTTTATACTTTGAATTATTTGAAGCATTCGAATTATTGTGTAATTATGAAGTAATTTATACAATATCACAAAGCTAGTAACTGGCAGAATCAGGATTTAAAGCCAAACAGTCTTTTTCCAGAGTTCTGACTATAAGCAGGATGCTTTACAGCCTCTGAAACCTAAATCCAGTTGAACTCCCAGGCACTTCTGAGTTGTTTACGTTAACTTTAACATCTGATGAAAACCTGAATTTATCCTGTGTCTTATCCAACCTGGAACACCCTCCTATATTCCCTGTATCCATTTCTTTTCTTCCAGCCCCATTCCTACCACCTTAATCAGGGTTATCTGAATTTCCTAATTATTTAAGTGTTTGTATATTTATATTAATATTTCTGGATTCAGCATCAAAGTCAAAAAATTAGAAGATTTTAAAATAAAAAATCCCTCCCTCTCCTGCCTCCAGCCACTCAATGTTTCTCCAACTAGAGGCAGCCATTCTTAAGAAAGATATTCAATATACTAATTCTACCATTTTTCAAGACAGATTCATTGATAAATATTCATATAAACATATATATGTCATATCATAAATGGTAGCATGCACACATACTGTTTTACATCTTGCTTTTAACACTATATTTTAGAGCTTGGAGTTCTTTCCATATGGAAATGTTACATTATTTTACTGGCTATATTGTATTCTCTCATATGGGCATATCGTCATCTATTTAACTAGTCCCAGAGTGCCTTATAATTTCTTGCTTGGGTTACTACAGCAGCCTGTTAACAGATTTTACTGCCCTCAATCTTTTCCTGCTCTAATCTATGTATTTCTCAACGTAGATATATAGAGAGTAGTCTTTCTAACGCACAAAATGGAGTTTGTTAGTCAATCAAAAGCATTTATTTGCTTCCATTCAATTCATAACCAAATTATATCCTAAATACTTTGTTCTGACCTTCAAGACCTTTCTTAGTCTGGCCTCAATTTACTTCTTGATTCTTACCCATTATACTCATATATAATATATATTCAAAACTTCTTACAGCCATAAAATAAACTCTTCCCTCTTATATATTAACATATACATCTGGGCCTCTACACATTTCATTCTATATACCTGTAATGTACTTTCCCTCAATTTGTGTGTGCTCTAGGACTTACCTCCACCCAGAAATTGTTCATGACTCTCCTCTAGTCCAGAATTAAGGTTCTGCTTTATTTTTTATACTACCAGTACTGGTTTTTGTCATATACTAAATTCCCTGTACAGAAATTTCCTTTTTACATATCTATCCCTATCCTGAATTTAAGGCTCTGTTTTCTCTCTTGTAGCATTGGTGGTGATCTAGTACATTGTGGGCTTCCTAGGGCAAGGATTCTGTGTGGTTCATGGATGTAGCCCTTATACGTAGCACAGCACTTGACTTGTAATTGGCACTATTACGATATGTTGAGTACATGAATGGGGCCAGATAGGTGACAGGGTGCCTTAAAGAGTGTCACCAAATACCAGGTCTGGTCCTCAGATTGTCAAATCAGTTTACTAGAGAAATGACACTTACTTAAACAAAACTAAATAACAATGCAAATTTACAACAGGATGTGTCAGGTGGACCAGACAATCCCATTAAGCAATCTTATGTGTTTTCACCACCTAATAAAGCTACATGGAAAAAATTACACTCCAGTCGTGATGGAGTAAGCACACTCCACTCTGTTTTTGCCACTGAATGCAGTTAAAAACCCTGGACAGAACTGGGACAGCTAGCTGAAAACTCAGAAAAGTAAATGGTAACAAGTGACTAGGGAAGGAAAACAGAATTCAAAACACCACTGAATTATGCATGAGTGGTGCTGGATCTTTTTTTCTTCACCATCTCCAGACTTGGACTCAAAGGCGGCCCAAAACATGGAACTGTGCACTGGGTGCAGGCGGGCAGAAAGAGCTCCAAGAGAAGCCCTCTATTTCTGATCTGAGGAGTAGGAAGAGGCACACTACAAGTCAGATGGAGTGGAGATGTAGTGGAGGAAATTTTATTTTTGTTTGTTTTTTTCCTCCCATCCAAGCCCCCAGACAGCCCTGCCAGGGTGATCATAGCAGGTGGTAGTGGCAGATGCAGTCGTGATTGGGCAGGCACCTAGAAGTCTAAGGGTGGGAACCTTTCTCTGTGACCAAAGGAGCTACGTCCCAAGAGTGTGGGGAAATTCTCTGTTGGTTTGTTCCTTTCTCTAGCCTCCCTCCACTTGGCTTCCATGGCAACCTGGTCTCTGAAACAGAAAGTGTGATTCAGAGATAAATACTAAAGTTTCAGATTTCTAGCCAAAGGACCAAGAGGTGGGTGGGAGAAGCTGGAAAGGCTCAGGGAGATAGCAGAGAAGGGGGAGCTAAGAAAGTGATCCCATAACATTGAGCATGAACTCCTGGGCTCCCCCTGAGTTGTGCAGACATAGATTTGACCCTAGTCAGCAGGCCAAAGTCTGGGGACCTGGACTGCGGAATAAAACACTGCCCAGGTCCAAGATTAGCCACTTGGTGAGGCACATATGTGATAAACTTCCATAGCATTGCAAGGACTGTGAAAATTGAAGTGATAATGGAGCCACAGTCCATAAAAGGTGGATATGAACTTGTAGACTGAAGCTAACCAGGTTGGCTGCCCACTTAAAAAAAAAAAAATCAATATTACCCATAAGATTCAAATAGCACCAAAAATTACATAACATTATATTTGAAATGTCCAGAATTATGAGATGATAATGAGAGTAAGATAACTGTATATGATCATTTGGAAGTGATGTAAAGATCCCACACACTTTTACTGATCTTCTGGCTACATCTCCAAACTGTTCACACGGTCTTTCTTTAAATGTCCTAATAGAACTCACAGAGTTATAGTCAATTCCTTTGTTCTGGCTGCTTTGGCCCTAGAGGGAATTTCTGGCTCATTAATTAATTTATCTGTTGACTCATTCAGAGATTAAGTCATTGATTAAAAAGACATTTATTGAGTACTTACTGCATGTCAGACACTGTGCTGGATGCTGGTGACACAAACATGAGTAAGATAGTATCTCTGTTCTCTAAATAAAAATGACCAACATCACATAAGGTACAGGTTCAGCGATAGAAGCCTGTGGGGGCCTAAGGAGTTTCTTCTCATTAGGCAAACTTTCAAGTCTTGAGTACACATAATAAAATGGTTCATTTTATCCAGACTTCTTTTCTTATCCACTAAACGGTAGGAAAGTGGGCATGTTAATTAGTTGGTATGTTAATGCACCAAACAACCAGAGTTCATTCAGCAGTGTCTCCTTCGTTCAAGGATTATTTTGAAGGGTCTACTGTGAGCCAGCCCTAACCTAGGCATGAAATTTTGTGCCAACCCAAACTTACCAGCTGCTCTCAAGCTGGATCTGCCTCAATGCAGCACGCAGAGAGGAAATGGAAGCAGGGAAGAGCTGCTCTTGCTTCTATTTTTCTTTATTCAAAACTGGATGCTTGATATAGGCCACTTACCATTCAGTCCTAATTTTAGTATTGTTTAATCAAATCAAAAGCTTCCAAAAGGATTTGCAAAAACTGAAGCCCTCGGATCTGTGATTACGATTTAATTTTACAGCCCTCAAAACATGTTCTCTAATTCATCTGGGGAACTGGAACTTTGTAGCTCAGTAGCTGTTAAACAAAGGGAAATCAGACTGTCTTAACAATACAGAATCAAAGAATGTCTGAGATACAAGGGATTTTAGAAAGTATCTAGTCTAGAAGCTGCAAAAAGGAAGCCCTTGGGCTGCATTTGGCCTTTAGATATGTTTTGTTTGGCCTAAAGGCTATTTTTTGGTAATTTCACATGAAAAATCATATAGACTCTCTTGAAAAATCAGATGTCTGTGGCCCTGGCTCCACATTCTCACAGGGCAAATGCTGACCTTCTACCTTTTACATCACCTCGCTGGACCCTGTCTCATCTGGGATTGTGATCTCCTAATTTGGTCCAGTAAACTCATTTTACTGATGAGAAAAATAAGGCCAAGAGAAGAGAAAAGACATCCCTAAAGCATACCTTTAGTTTGTGGCAGCTGGCCTCAGACCCCTTGTCTCCTAATTCT
This sequence comes from Varecia variegata, assembly GCA_028533085.1. NCBI lineage: Eukaryota > Metazoa > Chordata > Mammalia > Primates > Lemuridae > Varecia > Varecia variegata. The sequence goes on along the minus strand of CM052438.1, from coordinate 126,590,305 downwards.
TGAGTAGTGCTATTTTCATAATGAGAGGCAAAGTAAGAATGATTTGAAAATGTTTTCAGCAAGTTAACTCACAACCACAGAGTAATGAAACAGGCAACAGTTTATTTAAGAAAAAAAAATCTCAAGTTAATTCTTTGTGTTAGCCCATATTCTAGGGTACTAAAATGCTTTCAGATTGTCCTCATTATTTCTTCTCTACCCTCCAGTAAGGGAAGGACAGTAAAAGGGAGGAGATAAGGGAAGGATGCAAGCATTTTCTTGGAAGGTGGTTACAAATCTAGAAAATGCTATTGGATAACATACTATAACATTGTGATGACAAAAACTGCAGTGAAACAAATTCTCCCTAATCTCATTTGTTTTCTGAACCTGCTCATTCCTTATGCAAATGGCAAGTGAATTCCAGTTATGCACAGTGGAATATACACTAATATTTTTTTCTGCCGTGATAGAAGGGCAGAGCATCCCCTCAAGACAGAATTAACCTTTTGCCATTACGTGCTCCCACAGAAATGTGTTTATACCTCTATCACAGCACGTAATACTTTCTGCCATGCATTAGCATTATCTGTGCTTGTCTGTGCCTACCAGAGAGTATGGTTCCCTGAAGGCTAAAACTGTCTTGTTCATTCTGGATCCTCCATAGTTCCTAACACTGTGGCTTAGCGTGGGCAATCCATTCCTTCACTGACCGTTTCCTAAATGCTGATTTTGTGGAAAAGCATCTAAACATATCATGGGGTTCAGAGATTAGTTCAGAGTAGACCATCAGCTCTACGCGCATCAGGTACACATTGATCTTGTTTATCATTGTATTTTCAGCACCCAGAATAGTGCTGCACATTGTCAATAATATGTGGATGGATGATATGAATGATGGATGAATGTGGAATAGACTTGCTGAGTGGAACCTAACATGTAGTGGGCCAGACGGAGAAAAGAATAATGAAGATGCAGGGACCTTCTGGGGAACATAGATTGGGATTAATGAAATAAAGTACTAGTTATGTGATCTAGGACTCGGACAGAGACTAGTAATGGAAAGAAGGAAAAAAGAGTCTATAAAAGGGCTGGAGTAACTGATGACATTGCTTAAGTCACACATCCTCTGGCCTAACACCCTATGTGTGTATTCTTTGTCAGGCAGCATGGCAACACTGGGAACCCAGAGCTGTATCCACATGTCTGTAGAGAGAGCAGTTCCGAGTATCTGCAGAGTCTCCAATTTATAACTGCCTAAAATACAGGCAGTTGACCTCTAAATGCTCATATTGAAATGCAAATGAACACAGCAGCTGCAGAAAGAAGAGGCTCCTTCAGGGAGCTTCAGAAACTCAACAGGGATTGTACACTTCTACGTGCAGAGCACCAAATTTTAAATTTAAATGATTCACCATGAACAGCCGGTTGGCAGCCCTCTGATGGATATGTTATTTCAGATAGCATCTCTCTTTCATTCACATTACAGTATTTTGAGGAACTTCCATATGGTGTGTAAATGAAGGAAGAATTCCACTGGGATATGAGGGCTGGTGGTAATGATATTATTTAAAGCAGTGTGTGGCAAAAACCATGGGTATTAGAGTCTTTCTACTATATATGAACACCAAACTCCTAGACTGGACCTGTCCCACTTGGCCCTGTCTGTTCATCTTCATTGTCACCATTCTTTTCCATGCGTTTATACTTTAACAGTGTTTTATAATATTTTCTTAAGATAGAGTTTACCCATCTCTACTTGATTAGCTTCCTATCATGCTTTAAAACACGGTCTAATGGTCACTTTAGTGTATATTCTTGATAGAGATTCCCAGGTAGAATTCTATGATTCTTTTTCAGAGATTTCCCATTTTGAAAACAAGAAAAATAATACTTTCTTGTAGAGTTGTGAGAATTAGAGACAATACATATAGAAGTCATGATCCACACAGGTACTAAATAATTAAAAGCTTGCTGTGATTATTGCATATCTAGTACAATTTACATATGCAAAATCACTAGATTAGTATGAGATATTTGTAAAATTAGCACTCTCCACCTTTAAGAATTTGAGAATGACTATATTTATTTATTCATAAAATGTTCTCAAGTCTATGCTTCTGACAATAAGTGATGCAAAAAATTTAAGTCTCATTAAGATTTTTACTTCTAATTGAAAATAACAAGGGTGCTAAATGAGAATCCCTTCTCTTATAATAAGCACTGTAATTGAAATGAAGTAGAAGATTGCAAAAATGAAATACATTGCAGTATACAAACCTTCTGCAAAGAATTCAACCACAAAATGTAGAGTTCACAAATTGTACACATGGGAGATTAATTATCATCTCTAATACGAGAGATTTGATTAAGGTAGAAAGTAGATTTGTAGAAGATGACAGATATTGGATCGTTTTTATCAAACAGTATTTATGAAACTCCCTCTTATGAGTACGGTAGTCACTGTACCAATAAACTTCTGTGTTATAGATATCATTTTAAAATCCTAACAGCATTACTATCGACCCTGACAATGATTATTTTCTACAAACCTTTTTATTCTGAGTTAGTTGTTAATGGAGAAGAGATAGGAGAAGAAAATATCCCATGGATGCTAGATGCTTTACATCTGTGAAATCATTTAACCCTCACAGCAAAAATACAAGCTAAGCATTATTTTCTGCCCTTGTTTAAAGGACAGAATTTGGGCTCAGAAAGTTAGAATGAAATGTCGAATGGCATAAAGCTAAATTATAGTAAAGAAAAATTTCCAACCCAGTTCCATCTGACTCTATAGACTATCCTTTTTGCAGTAAACCAGTATCTCTCCTAGCTTCTTATAAACATAATAAGGTCACTCTTGTCAATGTCATTTTCCTTCACTTGAAAACGGAAATAATCATCTCTACTAACTTCTGAGAGTAGTACTAGAGGAGCAAATGAGAGATTATATGTAAAATATTTTTATTAATAATAATGGTTAATATTTATTGAAAAATTACTGTTATTCTAACTTAACCATAAAAAACCCCTGTGAGTAGATACTACCATTAGCCTAATTTTTTATACAAGAAAACTGAGTTTCATTTATGTTGAACAATTTTTCTAAGGACAAACAGATTGAAAACACATCAAATTATAAAGCATTGCTAGTAGCTGAAATAAAAACTCTAGTACTCTCTTAACATAGAGAATAATGGAAGAGTAAGAAACCATTTTCTGAAACATTAATTTTCTTATCTCCTATGCTCAGTACCAACTTACTTCCAACATACATATCATCAGTGCACCAGAGAGATGCAACACACCCTGGGTCTTTTTCAATGGCCTGGCACATTTATTACTATGTGTCAGAGACAAGATCCAATAACATGGAAACCACTAAATTACATGTCCTTGAGACTATTCGTTGAGAGACTGATTTTTCCTGCTTCACATAATTCTGGAAAGTTCCAAAGGTGGGCATTATCTCAAACTAATGTTTTGCATTGACAGAAAGCAGTACAACATAATAAAAGAAATTATTTTAGAGGCTTGGATTCAAATTATAGTTCTTAATTTGTCAGTCATATGTCCTTGTCAGGGCAAGCCAAACTTCTTTGAGACTTTGTTCTTTCATGTGTAAAATAACAACAATAATATCTGAGGTTCAAGAGAGAGCAAATGAATGAAAGAACAAGAGGAAACTATGAGCCGTTTTACAATTATAACAGATTACTCTTATTTTATAATCTATAGATATGAGGGTAAGCTATACTAGTTCTCCAAGGAAATCTGAGCTGGTTCATGCTAGTTCAACATCTGATTACAGTGAAGCAGCTCAGAACTGAGACATTACTGTCGTTTGAAAAGAATGTCTGTGTCTTAGATCTAGTTAGTGTCGGAGGTTAAGGTGGGACCTGCCCTTGAGTACATTAACTGTGGCCAATCTCCAGATGTTTCTGCCATGTGTCTGAAATACTTTTTCCTGATTAGTTTCCAGGATTAATCCATTTCTTAAAATAGAGTGAAAAGCAATGGAGTTAAAGAAAATAAATTATTCACAAAGACATTTCAACTGTATATGATCTCTAATCTAAGAGGAATATCTTATAAGATATTGTCATGTTTAAAAAGAAATAATAAAGATAAGCAACTGCTTAAATACACTATCCACTTTACCATTATGAATGTGCATTGATTTCATTATAACCTGGATGTCAATCCCTTTGATTCATGGAGTCACCAGCTCAGCACAAGGCTCTGAACTGCATGCTGGGGGGACCAACAGAGTGGAGAGGAACACCTGCCTCCTGACACCTGTTTTTTTAATCATAATGGAATATACATTAATTTATTCATTCAACAAGTATGTATTGAGCATCAACTACATGCCAGAGCTGTTCTAGTCAATAGAGTTTTCAGCAAATATTTGTTAAGCATCTGGTATATTCTAAAATCTATAAAGTTGCCTAATAGCAGCAGAGAAATTAATCTCATGTACATTGTTGAGATTATTTATAGTCATAGAGCCTGAGATTTGAAACTGATTTGCAACTTACTAGCTGTATAATCTTGCACAAGTCATTTACCTTCTCTAAACATTATTTTTTCCATTTTTATTAAAAGGACACTAATAGTAACTACCTCATAAGATGGATGGGAGCATAAAATAAGATAGTGTAGAGAAAATGTGGGTAAGAATAGAGCCTAGCAAGCAACTGCTTATTAAATGTTAATTATGATAATCATGGTGATTGATAATGAGGCCACTTATATTATCCCCAATTATTGAATTAAGCTGTAATTTATAATTGGCTGCATAGAATAGAAATATTTTTCCTAATTTTGATGAACTCTTCATTTTACCTAGATTCTAGAAGGCTGTATAATTCTTTCATTAGGGAAGTTGAAATATTCTTATCCCCATGCATTCTCCATTCCTTGACTGCCAGGCAATGGGAATATAACCCAGAATCAGTAAATTGGAAGCTCTATCCCAGGAATCTGGAAAAAGTAAAGTAAAGCAAAAGAATGGCTGATATTTATTTGAAATGAAGTTTGATATAAGGTCCAAATGCAGTTACTGCTAAAAGCTGACTTTCCTGTTTCCTGGAAGCCTGGGAGCTGTCCAGGTTTCCAAACTTGGTCTTCCAGCCACCACTACATCCTCGGAGGCCCCAACATTCTTACAAATACTGATGTTCATTTATATTTATTTATTTTACTTAAAAGAGTCAAGCTAAAATTGATTTCCAGTGACTTCAACCAAAACCCCTATCATGAGTCAAAATAATTTTTTGGAAAAGCCACTTATTGTCAACTTGATAACTATTTACTAATTATTTAAGTTCTAATTCAACTATTCTTTTTTATAATTATTAGTAGTTTGGCTCTATTCAGAGTTCTATGGGTTCATATGGGTGCTTACGGTCCAACAGAGGCAAATTATTTAATTTTATGTCACAGTAGAACCATGAGCCAAATGATTTCCTGAACTGACTTTGAGAAAGCAAATTCAGGCATCAAATTCAATTTACTACTGCCTTCCCTCATCTGGGATAGCAGATGCCTTGTACCTAGGAAGCTGATTTTTCAAGAGAGAATACCCTCCAATTACCTGTGACTATTTGAATATGTTTAGAGAAAGAATCACTAGACAAATATTCTTCTCTCTCTTGTCTGCTGAATGAGCTTAATTAAATATTGCCTCAGAGCATAAAAGGAAATCCTGGACCATGCATACTTCTGTACCTCCTCCAAGGAAACTCAGAAACATGGGAGGAAGGAAGAATGGGAACAGGGAAACTGATATAAGAAACTAAAAATTTCAGGCATCAAAAGAACCCGTACTGCAGAAAACTTGCTGTGTGCTTTTTCGACAATCTATTAAAACATCAGTTTTGTTTTCCAAATCTTTCCATATTATGTCCAATAAAAGCTAGTTACCCAGGAGTTTTTAAATATCCCCTTTTTGTGGTGATTTGCTATATGTCAGACTTTTCCACTTTCCTCTGTGCTAGAAACAGAGGTGAGGTTTTGACGGTACTAAGATGATACTAATTGCTAGAGGATCTAGGAATATAGAGTCTTACAAACTTCTAGCCACTCCTCTGCAGAAGGGTGACTAAAAAGATACAGTCTTATCAAACAATGACCTGTATCTCAAACATAAAATTAAATTTTTTTAATTATTCAAACCGTGGTCATTTGGAATGAAGTAAAACCAAATTCAAAATCAAAGCTATTATCCCAGCTTCAGAGTCAAATCTTACACTAGTAAGATTGGGCAACTCTACAGGGGACAGATTGAAGAGCTCAAGCGTGTCAAAGATCCGGAAAGCCAGGCTTTCTAATGTACAGGCAAGTCATTTTACTACCCTGGGCTCACTCAGAGAGGAGGGAACAAACTGGCCAGCCCTGCTCTCAGAGGAGACTGCCCCGCCAAAGCTTATTTCTACAGCAGTACTGCATGAGTAAAGAGAAAAGGCATAACCTGTGTCTCTGACTTTTGAATCCACAGCGACCCTACACTCTATCAAAGGTGGCCTCGTCAGCCTCCTGGAACTGAGCCAAATTATTACTCAAAAGAGTAGTTTTTCTAAGGAAAATTTCTTAGGAAAAAAGTATTAGGTGGATTCCTTTCTCTAGGAGTCACCATTTGATATTTTCTAAAGGTTTTTAAAGATTTTAAATTATTATGGGTACGTAATAGTGGTATTATATATCTTTATAGGGTACATGTGATGTATTGATACAGGCATACAATGTGAATTAATCAAATCAGGGTAATTGGGGTATTCATCACCTCAGGCACTTAACATTTCTTTGTGTTAGGAACATTCCAGTTCCACTCTTTCAGTTAATGTTAACAAATTATTAAGCACTAGCATCGTGCTGGCATCATCCTAGAGAATGATGGGCATGGCGTGGCCATGCACTTTACTCCTAAGGTGCTGTAACCTAGAGGGAATGTTTAATTGGTATTATTAAAAACAGTAAAACTAAAAGAAAACAAAAATGCAAACAAAAATCAAACTCTTTCCAGTTTGAGATCATTGAAGAGATCATTTTTAGCTTAGGGCAAAGGAAAATGCTATAATGATGACTCCAGTGCCACAGTCCAGGAAAAACACAGAAATGCCAGGTAGAGTTCAGAGGCAGCAGGCACTGAGCACTAGAAATGTCCCTAAAATAGAGCAGCTTATTTTTAACCAGGTGTCCTCACACTAAACTTTCACAGACATGCTTGGCCAATACTTCTAACAGCTCTGTAGGTTAAGAACAGCCTTTATAGGTTAGACCAGGTATAGAGAGATTTAACAACTTGCCCAAGATTTCAGAGACAGAAAATGGCAGAGAATTAATACGGCTAAACATGGCTTTTTATATGCCATGGATTACTTAGCCAAAGCATGAATAAGGTGTTTTACACCACAAAACATTTTTGAATGTTGTTTTTATATTTTGCTAGAATTTCCCAGTGCAACATATGCTAATTAAAGTATAATATGCAAAACATTCTAACTTGGAAACTTTGTGACAACAAGAATTAGAGTTTGTCCTTAGTTTATAAATGTACAAACCCCTTGTGTTTCTCTCCACTGTGACTAATAGAGATTGGTGACTTCCATTTGTTTGAGTTTCATTTCTCCATACAATGTAATTTTGGGCTTAATTCTTTCTTAGAATTACATTCTTTCATTTGTTCTGAAGTGTTGGGATTCTTGGCTCAGTGAAATTGCTAGAGAAGCATATTGTGTGGAAGAAATGTTCCTAATAATATAAGGTATTGAATTTTACTAAATGCCAGAGACTATAAGCTATAGAGTGAATTGTGTTCCCTCAAAATGCAAGGCTTTTGGGAGAAAATTAGGTTTAGATGAGACATCAAGGGTTGGCCTCTTATGATGGGATTAGTGCCCTTAGAAGGAGGGACACCAGAGAGCATGCTCCCTCTTTCTCTCTCTTTCTGCCAAGTAAGAACTTAGCAACAAGGAGACTGTCTGCAAACAAGAAATCAATCCCTCACCAGAACCCAACCAGGTTGGCACTCTGATCTCAGACTTCCAACCTCCATAACTGTGAGAAAATAAATTTCTGTTGTTTAAGCCACCCAGTCTATATTATTTTGTTATGGCAGCCTGAGCTGACGAAGACACTATGTTAAGTGCTTCATAGATACTATTCCATGTTCTTCTCATAAGATCTCTATCAGGTGGGCATTTAATATCATCCCAAATTTACAGCTAAAGAAAATGAGGAAAGAGAGTTTAAGCAATTTGTCCAGTGTCACAGAGCTATTAAGAGGCAGAGCCAGGTTATAAATCTAGCCTGTCAAATGCCAAACCTTGTTCAAAGCCACTTTACTATGATGTTTCCAATGTGTCTAACTTTTCATTTATGTAGCCCCACCACTCATATGCATCAATCGGCTTAATCATATTTGTCACACTTATCAATATATGAGTTTACCTTATATTTCTTTGTGGAACATTTTTAGGTCTGATGGCCCCTGCTTCCCCTAGAGTAACTACATGAAAGATGCACATGGAGGACAGTTTCTAATCTTCTACTTACTATTAGTAATTTTGCCCGAGGGATTCTTCATTACTACTGCATGTCACTAAGGTGTCAGCCATACTTCTCTAAATTGTCTGTACATATCCACCTGTGTTCCCTTAAAACTTGAACTGTTTTAAGCAGAACTCATCTTGTCTACCCCAATCTAGTCCCTTTCCCTATTTACAAAATTTTCTCAATCTCTTAAAATTGAAAAATTGAGCTCACCCTTGCCTCCTCCCTTTCCATCAACCCTGACGAGGGTCACCAAGTTTATGCCACTCTTCTGTCATCTAACAGTAGCTGCTGTGGCACTCTTAAATTCCCAGTGCCTTAATGTGATAAAAGTTTATTCCTTGCTCACATCCAATGTAAATTACTCCCTCATCCAATAAACTCTTAATGATCTTGTCAGGTTCACCTTTTTAAATCTGTTTTTTGATCATATCATTCTCTTCCTCAAAAATCTTTAACAGTTACTTAATAGGTAGAAGGCAATTCCCCCAAATCATGGCTTAGCATGTATGATTCTTAAAAAAAATATTTTCCTACTTTCATTCCCAGCCTTATCTATTACTACATATGACACCTCTACTCTGGTTGAACCGGTTTTGCCCTCTATCACCTGAACAGGGCTTGTAATTTCTCAACTCCATTCTTTAGTTTTCCTAGTCTTCTAAACTTGGAATAATCTGCTTCCAACTTTCCCTCTCACAGCCCAATCAAGCTTCAGGACTCAACCCAAATGCTAACTATATCATTAAGCCCTGATCGCCCCAGATGCAAGCATTCTCTATCTTCTTTTATGCCTAGAGAACCTTAAGTCATGTTCCAACCATTTCCCACCTGTCATGTATAACTTTGTATTGAGGATTTCCCCAGATAAATTATAAGATACCTGAAGAAAGAGATTAACCACTAAGTAAGCTTTGCAACCTCTCTTATAACTCCTAAAGCTAGCTCAGGATCTTGCTTAATGGATGTTCAAAAAATGATAATTTTATGAAGAAGATGTAAAAGAAATTTAATAAGTGCCCTGAATTTGTATCAATACTTCATTCATCAAAAAGAAATCATGTACCATTTAGCTCATATTTATTACCTGCTCTTATAGTTATGAAGCCTTGAATAATCAGTAAAATATTTTGGAAGCAATGGCTCAAATATCCTGGATCTATTCCAAAAGAAATTAAATTGTGAGAGTCAGTGGGAATCGCCATAGTAACAGATGAACCCTATAATTCTTGCAGTCACTTGGGTGTAGACTGGCCTTTATACATCTCAAAAGAAACCTGGGAGTTGCTGTCCCTCAAGAGCAGCAGGAAGGTATATCAAGTCAGGGTAATTAACAGTCGTGACAACCCCCTCGAATATACAGTAGTGTAATACAATAGAAGTTTATTTCTTGTTTACATCACAGTCTGATGTAGATTGTGAAGCTCTCCTGAGCCTTTTGGTGACTCGGGGAACCAAGATCTTTCTATCATATGACTTTGCCATCTCTGAATCCTTTGTTTCTAGTGACATGGATGTAGGAGAGAGAGTGAGACTAGGATCTTCTGTGAATTTTTAGGCAGCTGACCCCTAAGTGGCACACATTACTTCAGTTCATATTCTGTTGACAGATACTAGTCAGGTACTACAAAGTGGGTTTGCAAATGATGCTTCCCTGTGTGCTCAGGATGAGGGAATGGAATTTGCTGAGCATCTAGCCTATGTCTGCCACACTAAGCCTCCAGCACCTGAAGGAATTTGATATCTGGATCTGAGGGGCTGTTCTGGAAGGAGTAACCACTGAAAACGCATTTGCACTGGATTTATTAGTAGTGGCAAGATTCATTTAACATGAGATTCCTTCAAATAACAACCAGACGTATTGCTATTTGTTTTCAAACTCAAATATTTCAGCTATGCATCAAACATATCTGTAGCCTGACTGAACTTTACCTATTCCACCTTATCTCTACTTTCTAGTGTCTTTCCTCCTTGCTTTAATCTTTCCAATCCATTTATGTCTCTAAACATGCCAGGCAAATCCCAAGACCCCTTTCAGAGGTAGAGTGGCCTGTGAATTAGATGCCATTATTATTGAGCATTATAGGACAAATAGAAGACCGCTTCATAAATGGACTCTTCCACTGTAGCTCGACTTTCCCACATGCCCAGGCTATTCTCTGAGTGGCGTCTCCTCTCCACTTACCCACACCATGTTGGGTATTCTGACCTGCACTGATCCTCCTGTCCATAGCCTTCCATAACTCTTACACATCATGTCACACATTCCAGAGATGCTTTATAACCTGACAGACTTTGTAGTAGAATAACATGGCAATCAAAGCAATCTTAAAAAAGGCCAGTTCAGGTCCTTCCTTTGCCCAGATGCTTCATGTTTCATTCCAGTAAAAGCCAGTTAGTACAATGGCCAACAAGGCTCTACAAGATCTCCCCTTCTGTGACCCTTGGCCATCATCTTCTACCTCCTCCTCCAGTTTACTCTGCTTTAGCCACACTGGCCTCTCGGCTGTTTCCTTAAATATGGCAGCTCCCATACGTCTCCAGACTTTGTTCTCATAATTTCCTTTTCCAGCAATCATCTTCCTCCACATCCACTTGGCTCACTCTCTCATCTCTTTCTGCACTTTATACAAAGTCACTTTCTCAGTAAGGTTGTCCCTGACCACCCTATTTAAATTGCACTCTCCCTCTAAATCTCATCTCCCTGCATTATTTTTCTCCTCGCAATGATCACCATCCAATATATGATATATTTTACTTATCTTTTCTGTTTTGCTCTCTCTCCCCCCAACAAGAATGTATGTTCCACAAAGGCAGGTATTTTTGTCTGTTTTGTTTAGTGCTGTAGCTCCAGCACCTAAATAATAATGATAATGATAATAATAATAATGACTGGTACATAGTAGGCATTCAATGAGTATTTTCTGAGGGGATAAATGAGTTTTATAGTTTTAATAGTTTATCTTTTATTCCTGAACAGACTGTAGATACCCTGAAGTCAAGTACCAGATCATGTACTTCTCCTGGATTTGAACCCAGCATTTCCCAATGTAGCAAGGCCTTAATGATAACTTACTAATGGTGAATTATTATCTCTTAATAGTGAAGCTCTTTCACATCATTTTCTTAGGACCATATCTTTGATAGAAGGCTCTCTTGTCACTTCGGTGCCACATCACAGCTGTAGAGAACAGCGGCTTCTTAATTTACTAGCCATCTGGCCTGAGTGTCAGTTCTCTACAATTTTTAAAGGTTGTAACACTGGCAATTACTGAAATGTCAAAACACTAGGCCAACCGTGAGGGTTGTGGCAACAACCATCCCACACAGTTGCCATGGTGATGTGGGTAAACTCATACATAGCATCTGACACTTAGCCATAAAACTGAAATTAAAATTAACTCTCTATATTGGCTCAGAGAATAGCACCTGTTACGAGTATACTGCACTGAACCACCTACATTAATATGAAGGCTAAGGCTATGAAGAGACAAACGAAATCTCTGTTTTTTATTTTTTGGTGTTTTTTTAAAGTGTAATATTCTAATAATATGCTGTTAATCATCATTCTTAGCCTGGGGATTATTGAGAAATATATTTACTAATACCGCATGTTGCCTTCCTTTTCCACAATAAACTAAATACAAATTTTTTTTTAAAGCATGATCGATTGTGGTAACTTTGTAAGTGTACAGTTTTAATAATACATTTCTAGAGATCTTTTTATAAGATCTTTACATTTATCATGCCATTTTATTCTCAAATGACTCTAAAATGTAAGTATTATTTAAATTGTGTGAATGAATAAGGCAAAGGTAAGTAACTGAGCTGAGGTTACAGAGCAAGTGAATGGTGGAAATGATTGGACCCAGGTCCTCACTCCGAAGCTCTCACACCTGTCCCTTTCACAGCACAGCTTACCTGGGCCATGTGAGCCACCAGGAGAGAATGCTGCACTGGATAGCTCAAAAGGGATGAGCTTAGGAAATAAAAGCAGGAGGAAAAAAGTTCCTTCTATAGGATAAATTTTTATTTGGTTATGGGCATCAAAATCACAAAAGATATGAGAGAGAAGAGATTGGGCTATTTGCTAGAATTCTTTGCAGCCTGAGAAGTAAGTCTGCCAATTAGAGGATTATTTTATATTTTTATAAATGTATACACACATATGCTTATTTTATACAAATATATATACATGTTTGTCATTAAACACTCATGAACAGCTTTATTAAAGTATAATTGACATACAATAAACTGCACATATTGAAAGTGGATTTGATAAGTTTTCACAAGTGTATATGCCCATGAAACCATCATAACAATCAAGATAATGAGCATACACATCCCTTCCAAGAGTTTCCTCCTACATCTTTGTAATTCTTTTTTTTTTTTACCTTTACTTTTTAAACTTTTTTTGTTAAAAACTAAGACATAAACACACACAATGGCCTAGGCCTGCACAGGGTCAGGATCATCAATATCAGTGTGTTTTACCTCCACATTGTGTGGCACTGGAAAGCCTTTAGGGGCAGTAACACACATGGAGCTGCCATTGCCTATGATAATAATGCCTTCTTCTGGAATACTGCCTGAAGGACCTGCCTGAGGCTGTTTTATGTTATCATTATGTATATATATACACACACACACACACACACATAGATATATGTATGTAGAAGCAGTACCTTTTAAAATAACAATAAAAAGTATAGTATAGTAAATACATAGACAGTAACAGTTTATTATAATTATCAAGTATTATGTACTGCACATAATAGTATGTGCTATACTTTTATATGACTGGCAGTGCAGTAGGTTTGTTTACACCAGCATCTCTAACAAACACACGAGTAATGTGTTGCACTATGATATGACCGCTACTACATTACTAGGCATTACTAGGGATTTTCCAGCTCCATTATAATCTTATGGGACCATTGTCACAAATGCTGTCTGCCGTTGACATAAATGTCATTTTGTGGCATATGACTGTATGTTGCAAGGTATAGGTTGAATTCAGGAATGATATATGGATATCCAAATTTTCCAGAACTATTTGTTTAAAAGCCTATCTTTTCTCCACAGAACTGCTTGTGCACCTTTGTCAAAGTTAGTTGCCCAAATACAAGTGAGTCTATTTCTGAGCTCCCTCCTCTGGCCTATTGACCTGTTTGTCTATTTATGCTGATGCCAATTGTTTTGATTCCTGCAGCTTTAGACTAAGTCTTGAAATTGGGTAATGTTAACCCGTTAACTTTATTCTTCTTTTTCAAAGTTGTTCTGAGTATTCTAGCTCCTTTGCATTTCCATATAAATTTTTAATCAGCTTGTCAGTTTCTATGAAAAAGACTGCTAAGATTTTTATTGAAATTATTTGAATTTATAGATCAATTTTTAGAGAATTGACATCTAAGATTGAGTCTTCTGACCTATACAAACAGTGTATCTCTCCATTTGTTTAAATATTCTTTAATTTTATGAGTAAATTTTAATAGTTTTCAGGTACAAGTTTTATATATTTTATCAGATTTGCCCCTCAGTATTTCTAATTTTTAATATTATTTTTCCCAGCTTTAGTGAATAATACTTGACAAATAAAAATGTACAAAGATGTACAAAGTGATGTTTTGATATATGTATACCAATGAAGCTAATTAACATCTATAAACTCACACAGTTTTTTTGTGGTAGAAAAATATAAGATAAATTCTCTTAACAAATTTTAAGTGTAGTATATTAACTATAGTCACTATACTGTACATAGATTTCCAAAACTTATCTTACTTAATTGAACATTTATACTATTTGACCAACATCTCCTTAATTCTCCCACATCTCAGCTCCTGACGCTCACCAGTCTACTCTCTGCTTTTCAGTTCAACTTTTTTTAGATTTCACATATAAGTGAGATTATGTAGTATTTGCCTTTTGGTGTCTGCTTTTTTTCACTTAGCACAATGTCCTATAGGTTATCCATGTTGTCACAACTGGCAGGATTTTCTTCTTTTTAAAGGCTGAATAATAGTCCATTATATGTATGTGTATGTATACATACTCTCACACACATATATTTATCTCACATTTTCTTTATTCCTCTGTCATCAGTCACTTAGGTTATTTCCATATCTTGGCTATTATGAATAATGCCTCAATGAGCATGAAGTAGAGATATCTCTTCAAGGTACTGATTTTATTTACTTTGGATATATACCCAGAAGTGGGCTTACTGGATCATAAGCTAGATCTATTTTTAATTTTTTGAGGAACTTCTATACTGTTTTCTATAATGGCTATACCAATTTAAATCGCCACCAACAGTACACAGGGTTCTTTTTTCTCTATACCCTTGCTAACACTTGTTATCTTTTGTTTTTTTAGTAACAGCCATTCTAATAGGTGTGAGGTGATATGTACTTGTGGTTTTGATTTACATTTCCTTATTGAACACCTTTTCATCTACCCATAGGACATTTGTGTTGTATTTTTTTTTTCAGAAGTGTCTATTCAGGCCCATAATCCAATTTTTAATCAAGTTATTTGTTCTTTTTTTCTTTGTGCTATTGAGTTAAGTTCCTTAAGTATTTTGGATATTAACCCTTTATCAGATATATGATTACAAATATTTTCTTCCATTCCATACGTTGCCTCTTCACTCTCTTGATTGTTTCCTTGGTTGGACAGAAGCTTTTTAGTTTGATGCAATCCCACTTGGCTATTTTTGCTTTTGTTCATGTGCTTATGGTGTCATATCCAAAAAATCATTGCCAAGGCCTATATCAATAATCTATTTTATTCTAGTAGCTTTATGTTTCTAGGTCTTACATTTAGGTTTTTTAATCCATTTTGAGATGATTTTCATATATGGTAAGAGGTAAGGGCCCAATTTTATTACAGTATGTGTGTATCCAGTAGATGGTACTAATTTAAAAAAAATAATTTCTGATTGTTTACTGCTATTATATAGAAATGCAACTGATGTTTGTATAATTGATCTTGTATCCTAAAAATTTAATAAACTCATTAGAACTTTTTCAGTAGATACCATTAGATTTCCTAGATAGGCAATTATGTCATCTATTAATAAAGTTTTACCTCATCCTTTAAAATCTGGATATCTTTTATTTCTTTCTTTTTCTTTTTTCAGCTTTCACTGTGGTAGTTTATTTTTTCCCATTTGTTTTTTATCTGCATATACTAATGGGATACAGGTACAATTCCCAAAATATTGCTTTTGGTTTCTGAACTACAAGTTTTTTCAGTCTATGTACTGAGTACAGACACTGTTACCTGTCTCTTATGATTGCTGTTCTCTCTAATCTTTTTGGGTGGTTCTTTCCCAGGTCTCAAGTATTTTCCTCACATGCATGTTTGATCAATACTCAGCTGAATGCTCAAGAGGGAGCCTCTGCACTTCTCCAGAGTTCTCTCTTCTTGTAGTTCTCTCCTCTCTGTTCCTATTCTGCAAACTCCAGCTTCCTTGGTCTCTCTGAACTAAATTCTATCTTCTCAACTCAGCAGGCTCACCTCCTTTATTACTTGTCTTTTGAGAATAACTATCTTCTTTGCTTGATGTCCAGTGTCTTTAATGCTGTTGTTTAATATATTTTGTCTGATTGTGTTGTTTTTGTTGTTATTTCAAGCAGGACAGTAAATCCAATTTCTATTATTTCATGTTCTTTAGGGGCAGGCATTTTCCCATTCATTATCATAATTATGCCTCACTATAGATCTATGAATTAGGTATTATAGGAAACTGTAACTCAGAAAGGCCTAGTAGTGGTTACAGTTTGATTTTCTTTGTATTGGTCTTCTGGATCAAACTCCAATGTTTTTCAATAGTTTTCAGTTGCCTCATGCAACTGATTCAACAAACTTCTCAGGTCTCTCTTTGATATATTTCAAATATCTTTAATACATTTGGGTTCAATTCCAGTACCTTACAAGTGTGGAAAAAATTGCCATTTCTAAATCAAGGGCTTTCCTCTGGGATCTTTTTGAGTACTTTTTGATGGTGATATTCATCATACAAAATTGAATGCACTAAGCACCTACTTGAATGGATAATTACTCTCATTTCTTAAATTCTGGTATTCAAGCAAAAAATGTGTCAAATTCTTTTTCTTAAAACTTTCATATCTGGGCCCTTAATCTGGCAGTATGTTCCATTTCCTTAAAGCAGACTCCAAGGTATAGAATCATCTGTTTTGTTTCTTTTTGGCAATGAAAAATATCAAAATATAAGTAATCCAAGAATTGTATTAAGCCAATATTGTCACGTAAAATTCTAATTAACTGATATAAAGACACAAGTGGGGTTCTGCTCAGGAGATTTCATCACGTACACTAGGGTAATGTGATCAAATTTCTTTCCTAAAGTATTTAGGAAAGTAACACTGGTGCTAACCAGTGTTACATTAAGAATGTGAATTCAGAATTCTGAGAGTAAGAAACTCAAACTATGTTTTTTTCTATTGTATCACTCCACAACAATCATTACAGAAGACTTCTGTGATCAAAGGTGTGGGGATTTCTTCCCACCAACAAGCAAGCAATCAGTCCTGCTGTGAACACCAGCTAGGTATCCCCCACTTCAATTCTGACACCATCAACCCGGAGATGGTGTGAGATCCCACAGGTGAGGGCTCAACCCCCAAGACTGTCCCCCTTTTCCCCACAGTCACAAGTCTGGGCTTCCAGAACTTCTGAATGACCAGCTTCAAGTTGGGGTTCTCATGACTTTCTCTTTTGGTTCAATTAATTTGCTAGAGTAGCTCACCGAACTCAGGAAAACTTACATTTCCCAGTTTACTATAAAGGCTATTACAAAGGATACAGATGAAAGGATGCATAGGATGAGGTATGAGGGAAAGGGCACAAAGCTTCCATGTCCTTGGCACACCACCCTCCAGGACCTTCCATGTGTTCAGCTATCTGGAAGCTCTCCGAACCCTCTCCTCTTGGGCCTTTTATGGAGATGTCATTGGATAGGAATGATTGACAACCATGTAGAAGTGTGATTGGACAAAAAGGTATGATGTAATACTAACAGACTGAGTGGGGAAACCCAGCAAGGACTGTCTGTTCAGATTCTTCTTGGAGTCTCTGTGCAGCATTCCTTCCTCCAGGAATGGGGCAGGACCCCTTCTGAAATGAGAGTCTTATGGGCTACAATTAGGCAAGAGAATATCGTTATAGCCAGCTCCAAGACTGAAAAGCAGGGGAAGATTAGACTATATTTTTAGTTTCTGAGGCCTAAAGTGCCCCAACATTATAACAGAGTGCTGTAACAAGGGCTATGAGAGTTATGAACCAGGGACTGTGGACGAGCACACATACACACACACACATATGTATTTATACCATAATATCACAAGAGTAAAACAAACACAAGTAATGCTGGGTTAAAGAAAGTTATTTAAAGTCCTTTACAGCAGAGTTTGTCATTTTCTAACATGTTGATGTACACTGAGTCTCTAAAATATGGGTAGGGAATAATCCTCAATATATATAACCATGGAATGTTTTTCTCATACTGGATTAATGAAAAAAAGGAACTAGCAAAGCTTTTGGTTATTGAAATGATCTAGTATGACACTTTATAAACTCCAGGAGTCCTAAATGCATGATGGCCACTTTCTTCCATGGTTCAGTTGCTGATTCTGGGGGTTACATGAGAGGCTCAAAATTTTGAGGAGGATGATTTAAACCTCTCATTTTTTTGTAATATTTGGAAAAAAAGTCCATTGAGGATTGGAGAATCCTCACACTTCAATTAGCTTTGTCCTTAAGATACATGCCAAATTTTCTCTCTGAATCATAGAGAGAAAAAAGAAAAAGGAATTTCTTTAGGCTAAAAGAATCACAGATGGAAGTACAAGAAAGAATAAAGAACAATAGAGTAGATAAATATAAGACTATTGACCATTTAGGGCAACAATAATAACAAAGCCCTGTAGTATATATAATACATATAAAAGTAAATTATATGGTAATAACAAAAATGTGAAAGGGTAGAGTTAAATATTTACAAGACTCTTAAGTGTAAATAAGAATCACCTTGACACAGTTTGTATTAAATTAAAGACTCATTGATAATTTCTATTGAAAATTCTAAATAAACTATACTAAGAGATGAAACAAAAAGGTTAAGAGAGGTGATAGAATAGAATAAAAATTATTGATTGGCACCTGATGTTGCTCTGTCCCATTACTGGGCATGTTAACCTTGATCCCCTTGTTAAGATTACCCAGGTGTCTATCACCGTAAACTTACTATTTTTTCCCCTTTTAGCCAGTAAACATTTTAGGGGAGACACTTTGAAACTATGAAAATATCCTGTTTCTCTTTAAACTTTCACCCACCAATTTTAGCATTCATTTGTTGATCTTGCCTGCAGCAGTTACTACAATGGATCTTTAAGAATTGACAAATAAAAACTGTATATATTTTAAAAAAATTATTGATTAATACAAACAAAGGTAGTAAATAAAGGAGGAATAAGGAATTAAAGAACAAATTGGGCAAATAGAAAACAAAGAGCAAATGAGAGAAATAGGAAGATAGTAAAAAGCCAAGCCCTTGATTTTGCAATTTTATGATACATATATCTGGCAAAGGACTCATATTCATAATATATGAGGAATTCTTAAAAGAGATATTAAAAAGATAATAAGCTCAAAGAAATGTTCAAAAGTCTTGAACACTTTACAAAAGAGAAAACCAACTTTCCAATAAGCATAAGAAAAGGAGTTTAACTTTTTTTTTTTTTTTTTGGAGACAGAGTCTCACTCTGTTGCCCAGGCTAGAGTGCCGTGGCGTCAGCCTAGCTCACAGCAACCTCAAACTCCTGGACTCAAGCGATCCTCCTGCCTCAGCCTCCCGGGTAGCTGGGACTACAGGCACGCGCCACCATGCCTGGCCAATTTTTTCTATATATATTTTTTTAGTTGTCCAGATAATTTCTTTCTATTTTTTTAGTAGAGACAGGGTCTCGCTCTTGCTCAGGCTGGTCTCAAACTCCTGACCTCGAGTGATCCTCCCGCCTCAGCCTCCTAGAGTGCTAGGATTACAGCGTGAGCCACCACTCCCAGCCTGGAGTTTAACTTTTAAATACACCATGGAAAAGCCAATCAAAATCACAGTATGGTAGACCCACACATTCATGGAATGTGTAAAATAAAAAAGACAAAATCAGGTGTTGACAAGGGTATGAAATAACTTAAACTCTCATATGTGATAGGGATGAAATACTAAAAAGGATATTTGAGTAAATAAGGAACTGGGTTCAAAAGTAGAAGGTAGTGAATATTTGGGTATCTTTTATTGCATTCCACAGTCATACCTAAATGATTTTAAGAATTCTTTATCCTTGTATCTTTGACCTTTATATTGACTATTATATAATGCAAATTTGATGACGGTTTTTCTTTAGTTTAACATATGGGTTAAACTCTAGATAAATCTAAGTTCAAGTCTAACCTCCAATGCTTAATAGTTGTATGACCTTGAGGAAGTTATTTGTTCTCCCCAAATCTTGGTTTTTTTATCTTTAAAATGAAGGTAATAACAGTACTTCTCTCATTGAGAAGAATAACAGAGGTATTATATATAAAGTGTCCATGTTTATGTACCAAATGACATCTGTTGTCAGATGAGATCCCAAGGGGGACCAAAGAGTGCTTTCCATGACTACGGTAAGGAACTGACTCTGCACAGGAAGACCAGTCACACCAAAGTGCTCACGCGAGAGACAGAGAGCTGCAGCAACAGGTCAAAGGGAGGAGTTTGCAGAATGGTTTTCATAGAAATAATATTTCCATAGAAATCAGTTGAAGAGTTTTTCAAGACTATATCTAAGCAAGACTCCTAGCAAAGAAAGAGTCAGCAAAACAAAGAAGTATTTTCCAGAGGAGGCATTTCAGATAAAAAGGAGGGTGAAAAGAAGAAGTTAGAACACAGAGGGTACAGATCAACTGAAAAATTCCTTTCTTAAACACACTGGTTAGGGTTGTCACCAACTCCTTAGTAAAGAGGAACTGGAGATGAGATCAAAGCTACTGCTTACCTTTTATAACGTCACCAATGAAGATACATTAGTAATCTGTACACAGACATAAACTAGGACCACAGATAGACATATGCTTCCCAAATCTCAAAAGAGGAAGTCTGTGTCCTTAATAAACTGGATAGAACTGTTAAAATATATGAAATTAGCTACAGAAATTGAAATTGTGAACCATAAGTGGCAATGCTATTTATTCTCACACATTTTTTCATAACAGTAAAATTAAAAACAAAGAGAATGAATAAACATTTGAAGACTCTGGACAGAGTTGGCAAGATCTGAAGTGGGAGAGAGAAGGAAACATACTCTCACACTATGCTTCTATGATTTCTGTATTTCATTGACCAGTATACTGTCCCATACTCCAGCATTTCTCTCTACCCAAATAGGAACTGATATAAAGTCGCCGAGTTCTTGTTTTACCAAGTAATGGCATTTAAAAACAATCACTTCACCACTTACTATCTCCATCATTTCTCAAAAGAACAAACTGATACCAAAAACATAGGATAGCTATGACCTCAAGGGCAGAGTGCTTTATGAAGAACTCACTGCACTGTTCTTACATCATAATTATACATAGTAAATTCCTGATAATATTTTATGGTTTATTGATGGAAGCAGGAATTGGGACTGTCCTTCAACACTCCTTTATTCATTCCTCAGACATATATGAACCCCTTACTGTGTGCCTCCGCTGTGCAAACTGCTCAAGATAATAGAAATGAGCAGAATGTAGTTCCTGCTTTTAAGGATGTCAAGAACAGTTTCATCTGGAGTTCATATGATACTTTTAGCACAGTCCCTTACAGAAACATAGCCGATTTCTTGAGTGATATAAATAGAAATAATATAGTCATCTGAAATCTCAATAGAGTAAAAATACTTGCTCTGGTATGTTTTAATTAGAGTAAAAACCTGTTTATCACCATGAGTATCAATACCCACTCTATGTGAGAACCCTCCTCTCTAACAAATTACAACCACTATCCCCATGACACAGTTTACTTAAATTGGAGCCTGAGCCTTAACCACTTTAAATGAACCAATAAATCTGCTTACTATTGCAAGTCTTGTTGTATTTGCTGTTCTCCTGTGGAAACCCTTCCAACCGGCATTGAAAACGATGCTGCCAAAATTCTTGAAACCAAGGGTTTCGGAGGTTTGTTTCTGGCCGGAGCTTCAGATAATAATCATCAAACCACTTGACATCGGGAGACTGGAGCTTGATTGTAATTCCACCAACAGCTTCTCGCTGATATCCATCCGTCACGTCATATCTGTCGGCCCAGCCATCGCTGTGGGAAACAAAAAAGCCCCACAGCTTAGAACATATATCTTTTAAGCAGATGAGTACATTGGTTTTCTTTTTGAAAAGGTTAGTCATTAAATGGCTACTTCAGCCACAGGATGGTCCTGCGTTACACCTAGGTGATTATTGTTACAGCAGCTTGTTAAAATAAAAAGTGCAATAACACCACAGAAATTTTGGGTTGAAGAGTGCTAGAAGGCACTAACCTCATTACCTTGAACTGCAGAGAATAAACTAGAGCTTTTGCCAAAATTTTACTCGTTGCAAAATACAGTATATGCATGCAAGCTACATAATATCATCATTCACCCTATTTAATGGACATTTAATAGCTAGGTCGAGTTACATTTTTTCTTTTACTTTATAATAATCATTATAATGATCATAAAATAAAAATGAAAAAATATTTCCAAAACGTGCCTAACATTAATTTAATCATCTTATGACAGGATATTTATTTTTGTTTACATTTTGCAAGTGAATAATACAGAGGCTTAAAAAAAGCCTTGCTGATTATGGTCATTCTATTAAATGTTAATTTTTCAGAGCTTCCAACTGAAATATTTGTAGCGCATAGTACATATACTCTTTCCTGTCCCATGAAACTTCTAAAATACATGTCAAATGTACATTTGAAATCACATTTATTTTCAATAAAACTTTATTTACAAAAACATGCAATGTACCAGATTAAGTTCACATGCTGTAGTTTGCCCACCCTGAGTCTAATCAGATAGACGATGTGCACATAAAGCTATAATATGAAGTCAGAGTACTCAATGTTACAACCAAAATAGAAGAGAATGAATGACATCCAGCTAAGGCAAGAAAGTCTTCCAGGAGATTGTAGATTTTAATTAGGTCTTGAGGCTGAAATAACAGCTTCTGCACAGCCAAGGAAGCTACCACAAGAGCAAACAGACAACCTACAGAATGGGAGAAAATATTTGCATGCTACATATCTGATAAAGGGCTGATAACTAGAATCTATCTAGAACTCGGGCAAATCAGCAAGAAAAAATCAAACAATCCCATTAAAAAGTGGGCAAAGGACGTGAACAGAAACTTCTCAAAAGAAGACAGACTAATGGCCAACAAACTAATGGCCATATGAAAAAATGCTCAACATCTCTAATCATCAAGGAAATGCAACTCAAAACCACAATAAGATATCACTTAACACCAGTGAGAATGGCCTTTATCAAAAAGTCCCAAAACAATAAATGTTGGCATGGACGTGGAGAGATAGGAACACTCATACATTGCTGGTGGGACTGTAAACTAGTACAACGTCTGTGGAAAGCAGTATGGAGATACCTCAAAGAGCTAAAAGTAGAACTACCATTTGATCCAGCAATCCCATTACTGGGCAAACATGAAATCACGTTTTACATCAGAGTGCCTGAAAGAAATTCTTAACAATGTAACATCAAGGATGGTGACAGGGATCATACTTCTCAACGTTACTATCCATTCTATACACTGATCCATCAAAGTAACCTAGGAATTTTAAAATAAAAGAGTTTGAAATGAGAGAGTTCATATTATAATTGTATAAGAGAGTATCACAGAGTAAGAAAAAGTATTCTAAGATTATTTGGAAAATATATGAAACACAACATTGGAAGTAAAATAAAAGATATGAAAAGAT
>CM052438.1:126539034-126566242 GCA_028533085.1 Varecia variegata | reverse complement strand
TGACAATAAAAATATGTAACACCAAAGAGGGAAGAAAAAGACTATGGAGATTGAGGGCAAGAGCAGAATGGAGTCTCTTGAAGGCAAAGCAGAAGTGTTTGGGGTCAGCCAAGGGTAGGAAGCCGTGGACACTGGGAAAAGGTAAGGGAAGAGATTGACATCACAAATCAATGCTTATTTCATTGATATTCACATATTTTTATCTAACAGAATGTTCATTTCTTTTTATCTTCCTTTGAATTAATTTTTGTCCTTAACACTATTTTTTCTAGGCAGAGAGCATGATCTAATATTTTGCATATAAAACCAGTGTCAGGGAAAGTATTATGTAAGTAATTAATTAAAATAATACAAAAAGCATGCATTTTTTTTTTCATTATGCTCTGCTTTACCAACTCTGCCTTAAACATTGATAATTGGGAGCTGTTCCAAAGGTCATAGATTACTCATTAAGATATCATAGGGGCTTGAGATGACTTGAGATATTTCCTTAAGCACCAGTGAGTGGGTGGAAGAGGAGGAAAAAAAATAAACAAAATGAACCCTTTCTTATTCTAAATCCTCTTTGACAAGAAGATATTTCATTAAAAATTGTCTATGGTGAAATTTCAAAAACTTTTGTGGCAGATCAAGGAAAAAAAAATAAAAAGTAATGTAGTATGTTTTGTCCTGATGTTGAATTTGGTTATTTCACACATTATCTTCCCTCAAGTTTCTCATTTTCAGCTCCAGAAGATTTTATTTAAAGCTGACAAGTTGAAATGAAGTGGGCTTGTTTGCCTCATTTTCTCCTCTGTTTTGGAGGGTTTATTTTATCACTGATATGAGAGTGTGGGTCTCATTGGCACTAAAGAAGGTGCATGGGCGTGCTGCAAATGGGACAGGAAGCTCTGTTTGTCAAGCAGAGCCCCATTCTCCAAGGAAGTGAGAATTTAAATTGCTCCTTTTGTTAATGTTAGCTTGCTGTTATATAATACTATGATTATGAATATTACATAAGAACTATAAGATTATAATGGGTCCAATTTACCCTTCACAACTCATTCATTGAATTTAACGGAGATTGTAAAAAGCTTGTCTTGATAAACTTTTTTGCAGGTAATATTTCCATAAAAGAAAAGTGTCAGGACCAGAGAGTGATAATTTACTCCTCTTTCATCATATTTGTTCTCTCTCTTTTTTTTTAGATATAAATCTTTTCTGCAAGTTTAAGAATTTAGAAACAGATGTTTTATTAGTAGCCTTAGAAATTAGAGTTATGAATTTAAGATAATTTTTGCTCCAGATGTTTCTAATAAACCACAAAATAAAAATCATAAAGGAGTTAGTTTGGAAACAGAATATATCCCAATATCTGTATGATAAAATAGCATTATTCTATTAAAATTTATTGGAGAATATTTGTGATGTAAGAAATGTTATTCAATGCTGGCTGAATTAGAGGGTACTGTATTGACTTTCAGTTATTAAATATTAATATTTTCATAAAAATGTGCTTTTAAGATTTGTGTTAAGATGATAGGGCATCTCTAAGTATGCTTGTAATAAATCCAAAGTAAAATGAAATTCTAAGAAAAACTTGAGCTTACCTACCATCTAATGCTTTCCATTATTTTGATAAAATGGACCTTCAAGATTCTGGCACCACTTTAATATTTTGGGTGACATATATTTTACCAAAGCAAGGGAAAACAAGGGGAGGATGATAAGGAAAGCAATTAACATTTATTGAAAACCTACCACATTTAAGACATTTTTCTAGATTTAATCAATACATCCATCCATCCAATCTAATTTCTCTCTCTTCTCACTGGTAGGCATTTTGCCTGACACATCATAATCCAGTTCATTCTTTTCTTTCTGATTGGCTATACAACTGATCATCATTATTTACAGAGTTTATATCTGCAAATTCAACTACTTGTTAAAATTTATTGACAACACCAAAATAAATTCTGATGGCATTTTTGCAGTCATTCACAGATATACACAGAGTGGAAAAATTTGGGTCTCTTAACATATGTGTCCCCATCTGAGGCTGAACAAGATGACCCTTTGCCTTCTTGCTGCAGTTTTCATGTTATAAAAAAGTGTCTTTTTCACTGTCTATGTAGTGCCAGTTTTTTTATATTTTTGCATTTTTTCTTGGTGATTTTGCCATTTTACTTGGCCTCCAAGAGTAGTGCCGATGTGTTATCTAGTATTCCTAAGCACAATAAGGCTGTAGTATACATAGAAAATCTAGTCGTCCCTCTGTGTCCATGGGTTTGAATTCACAGATTTAATCAATTAAGAATCGAAAATATGTGGGAAAAAAATGTAATATAACAACAAAAATATATAAAAACAACATAATGACTATTTACATAACATTTGCATTGTATTAGGGATTATAAGTAATCTAGAGGTGATTTAAAGTATAAATAGAAAATGCACGTAGGTTATATGCAAACACTAAGCCATTTTATATCAGGGACTTAAGCATCCTCAGATTTTGATATGAAGGGAAGGGGGTGTCCTGGAACCAATCTGCATATACTGATGACTGCATATACAGGGATGACTTACCTTACATATGTTAGATAAGCTGCATTCAGCCATGAGTAAAATACTGTTTGCTGTGAGTTCAACCTTAATGAATCACAATATATATTGAAGTATTTTTATACGGGAATGCACATAAAACAAGGTTATGTATTGACTAGTTGATGAAATTGTTGTGATTAGAGGCTCATAGCACACCTAAACTTGTATTTTCTCTAAGAGCAATGGTCAGTATTTACTAATTTAGTGTTTACTGCATGTTTATATAATATTACTGTGAATAATGAGAATTGACTGTATGTGCATAGAGTCTTAACCTGTCTGTTGTTTTAGTCAGGCTTCTAGTCTTTCTTTGGCTATAGAAACAAAGTAACTTGGACATTTGAAATAGGAAAAACATCCTTAATTTAGTTAGTTTGGCTTAACTGAGAGAGGAATCTTCATACATATGTACCTGATTCTCAAAACACCTCATCAATACATACTTAGATTCTTCCCTCCAGACATCTTAAAGACATCTTCTTCTAGCAAGAATTTATTTTAATTTTCTTCCCAAGATTGCATTACCAAAAATATATTCTCCCGCTCTACAATCTACCCTTCTTTCTTTCTCCTTTCAACCTCAATTCCCATTATTTCTCATAATTAGCAACTCATGAAAGTTTAATTTTTTTTTCTTTTTAACAGATGGTTCTTGTTTAAAACAAAATTGACTCTGGAATTCTCCAGCTAAAATTTACCTTCTATGTCTCTAAAACCTTCCTTCTTTTCTTCAAGATTTATTAAATATCTACCTATCTTAGACTAACTTATTTTGTGGCAATAAACAGTCCCAGTATCTTAGTGGTAGAGAATAAAGGTTTATTTTGAGCTCCGCCGTCATGTTCACTGCAGATGACCTATGACTCTCTTCCATGTCATCTTCACTCTGAGACACAGTCTGAAAGAGCAGCCTGCTTCTGGGACATGCCCATGTTGTAGAGGGGAAAACAGAGAGCATAAGAGGACTGTGCAATGGTTCTTAAGAATTCTTTTTAGAAGTGACCCATGTCACTTCTGCTCACACTTCACTGACAAAAAAATCACATGGCTAAACATGACCTGAATAAAACAGGCATCTACAGCATCTACCACAGAGAGGAACAGTAATATTTTGAAGAAAATGCAATTGATAACATTTACTATGTGTTGAAATTGTATCAAAACTGAGGAAAATGAAAGTTAAATAGGTTTTAGCCACTACACTGCAGGAGCTCACAGTCTAGTTGAGGGATTAGAAAGGACAGACATATAGATATATGATGACATACAAATGATTATTGTTATAGGTATAAGCCAAATGCAGATTGGTAAATAATTGACTAATTCTCCATAGGAAGATAAGATTTGAATTGAGTTTGAAAAACGTGGATAATGGAGTTATAATAGTATTTTGAGATTTTTTTTCCCTACATGAGAAGATATTTGTGAAGCAAGGAATAGTGAATATGAAGCCCTGCAGTTACGTAGTGTGCACAGGGCAGCGAAGTAATGAGGTGAGCTGAGGAGGACCAATTGTGAGTGGTCTTTTGTACCATCCGAAGCTTCTGCACTTTATCGTGCAGGTAATGAGAAGGCAGCGGTAGCTTTTAAGGTGGGAAATGATATGTAAAGATGATGAGAACTGAATGAACTCTAGCAGGTGTGAGGGTGACAGCAGAGCAGTTGGAGATGAGTGTCAGAGAATCGATGGTCAAGGAAACCAATGGAGAACTGAACTAAGGGAGTAGCAGTAGGAATGAGGAGCCACATTTGTAAGGAATCCTAAGGTAGGATCCCTAGGACTAAATGTGTAGGGAACAGAGGTTAAAGGAAAATTATTTATGGTTTTTAGGAGAATAATATCGATATTGTGGCACCATGTCCTAGGCTGAACAATATAGGACAGTAACAAGTTTGGTGTGAAAAAGAAATAAAATGAATATGAGTTGGGATCTATAATGATCAGATTTACCTTTATATGCTCTCAAGCATTTCTTTTTCTCCTGGATTTCAAAATATTCTCTACATCTACAATTGGCTTGAATGTTAAAAAATAAAATTTAATAATGCTCTTATCTGTGGTCCCAGTACCATATTAACCCACCCTATTCTATTATGTGTATGTTTATGTGTGTTGGACAATAGCTGTTGACACTCAAAAAATGACAAATAATGCCAATTATAGAACTATAAATATTTGGTACTCTATAACTTTGTATTCTAGTAATATAAATGTTTTAACTTTAGAATCACTATTTTTATCATTCATTTTATTAAATTAATGAAGTATAAAGCAAACCAACAGTTTTGTAAAGTATTTACTGTAGAGTTTACAACCAGTAGGTTTAATAGCACAATCCTTTTTTGCTAGAAAATAAAAGCCCCTGGAAACTACATGCTAACAAGAATATATGAAAATAAATCCTGGAAAATTATGAAGAAAAGAAATTTAAGAATTATTGAATGCTTCAGTACAGATGATAAATAATTTTATAATTTGTCTCTCTTATCAAAATCTAAATCTGTAAAATGCAGACAACATAATTTGTTCTTCCTTTCCTCATTTTCTATCAATATGTGTTTTAAATTATTGCTATGGAAAACAGAAAAATACATGTATCACTGAAAATTGCATTGAGTGATGCTTTAGTAACAGTCTCAATGTTCTATTCATTCCAATTCATTAATTCAATAAGCATTTTGAATGCCTCTTCTGTGCCAGACACTGTGGTAGGTTCCAGTCCATGCCCTCGAGGAGTCAA
This sequence comes from Varecia variegata, assembly GCA_028533085.1. Lineage (NCBI taxonomy): Eukaryota > Metazoa > Chordata > Mammalia > Primates > Lemuridae > Varecia > Varecia variegata. The sequence goes on along the minus strand of CM052438.1, from coordinate 126,560,915 downwards.
CAGTCCATTAGGCATGACCTGTCTGAACAGGCATTGCCAACTTCCAGCCCATTGGGTTTTCCTCATTTATTCTTCCAACTGAACATTCCCTTTCCTTTTTACTCAATCATTTCATAAACAATACAACTCATTAGGTTTCCAGTCACTGAATTATCATTTACTGACAATCACGTTCCTCTCCTGCCTCCCTAAGATTATTCCCCGATCACCTCAATTAGTATTCTGGGTGTTTCCAAACTCTTAATTCTTACATTTACAATCTCTTGATTATTTACATGGAAGGCTAATTACACACAATGAATATGGACTTCACTAGGTGAACTCTCAAATGGCAAAACAGTTATTTACTATAACTCCACAGAGTTCTGGGGGAGGCATCTCGCTCTGCTACCTGCCATGGGCAAACAGCATAAACAAATCACCTCAACGTCTATTCCAAAAGGAGCAATACTAGACTAAAAATGTAGGCATCTCAATGACTTATTCCTAGAAGTTAGCAGTCTTTAAATTGGTGTTAGAGATGTGAGTGTGTGTGTATGTGACCTGCGGGGTGTAAGGCGGGTTGCTAGGTACATACCATTGTTCTTGCTCATTGAAATCATTAGTTCTGCTTTTCATGATGATATTGGTACTGCTGAGACTAACCACTCTCATACCATCTATTGGAGACATAGCGCATTGATTCGTGTTCCTTAAATATGTTACACTTTCACACCTCCAAGCCTTTGAGCATGCTATTCCCTCCGCACAGAGTGCCATTCTCTCAACTCCTCACATGTTGCCTGATTTGACAAAATATAATTCAAGTTGACAGATTTAACTTGAATGCAACTTATCAAAACCTTTCTCAAGCTCCCCTGGATTTAATAGCTCCATCCGCTTTGCTTCTAAAATACTGTGACATTCATGCCTTTATTTACTGAACAAGTATTATGTAACTAATATTCTAAATGTGGGAATATAGTGAACAAGGAAGGCAAGATTTCTGCTCCCATAGAGGTAAACATTATGATGCTTTTAGTTTTGCAATTGTCATTGCATTGTGTTAAAGTTAGTTGCATTTATTTTTGTTTCTTCCGTGTAGATGACAAATTTTATATTTTGGACATTTATGTATCCTAATGTTTATTATAATGCATGGCACATACCAAGCACTCAAGAAATGTTTAATATAACTTATCATAAAATTAGACTTTAAAAGGCAAACTTCAAATTACACAGAGTCCTTTTCATATAACCACATCTACTCATTTTTAATTGAGAAAACAAGACTGTCAAATGTGCCTTATAAAATGACTCTAAAAGGCTGAGTTTATTCCATTCGTCAGAATGGTCCTCTCCATTCTCTACCTGATGCTATTAAGGTTAATGAGTACATTCATTAGGCTGCATCCCAGCATTTTTTTTTCAGTCGGTTCACAGCCCACATAATTATTATGGAAACTGCTGTTCTACCCACATGTAATCATCATCCTGCCAAATCTCTTACCAATAACATTTTAACAGATATTTTGGGATTTTTTTATTCTAATAGTGGGAGTCTACTGACTGCTTGGCTGTCTTCATATAATATCCCTTCTCCCCCCACTCCCTAGTGGAGTAGGAGGTCTTAGAATCTAAATAATAGTGAAAAGCAAGGAAAGATATTGATATTTTAATTATAAGTTCTTATGAATATATACCAGCCAACACTAATGAATTGTTTAATACCAAAAAGAAGCAAAATATAGAATTGTTGAGAAAAAGGTGAGATTATTGAATATAAATCAACTTAGGGTTTGTAAATCTCAGTTTTTCTTGTTTCCAAAAATTTATAAAAGATAGAGGTGGATTGGAGGAGCGATGTCAGAACATATAAAAGTAAAAAATAAATCAGGAACCTGACGTTTGCTAAGTGTCTAGCATAAGATGGTTCCCATTATGTGACTTTGCCTAGTGCTTGTTAAGCCTTAGAGATGATTCTTATTACCCCTATTTCTTACAGTTGAGGAAACTGAGACTCTAAGAGATTCAATAACATACTCCAAACCCCACGGCAAATATGGAAGGGGTATAAACCCAGACCTTGCTAATTCTAAAACTCTAGCACTTTTCATTCTTCATAGAGTCTACTAAGAAATAACATATAGGGATGATAGCACTGAGAACTGTTTCTTAAGGGATTAGATCTAAGAGACATGTACTGGATGGCAGGGAAAAGAGTGTACATTGGGAATGTGTAAGCAGAATTCCAAGATGATGCCCCAAATCTTTGGGGTACACACATCTATCCTAGTTATTCAATCAAACACTACTTTAGATAGATATTTCCAGGGAGAGATTTTCAAGATACAATTTAGTTCCAAAATATATTGACCTTAAAATAGGGATATTATCCTCTGTGAGTCTGATCTAATCAGGTGAGCCCTGAAAAAGGACTGGCTCTTTCTGGCAATAGAAGTTCAAACATAAGAGAGATGTAGCAAAAGAGAATTGAAGGAAAATCTCCATTGTTGGCTTTGATATTGGAGGGAGATACATGGAAAGGAATGGAGATGGCCTCTCAGAATTCAGAGTGGCCTTTGTCTAACAACCAGCAAGGAAATAGGGACTCAGTACCGTATTCTCGAAGAACTGAATTCAGCCAAAGACCTGAATGTGCTTGGAAGCAGATTCTTCCACAAAGCCTTCAGAAAGGAATGCACTTGCCAGCATTCTGGCTGCAACTTGTTTGACCCTGAGCATAGAAGCCAATTTTCTATACCTGGACTCCCAACATCCAGCAAGTATGAGTTAATAAATGAATATTGCTGTAAGTTGCTAAAGTTGTGATAATTTGTTACACATACACAGCAATAGTAAGTTATAATTCATTCCCTACCTCTATTCTACATTTTCTCAGTTGGAAGGCGGATGCCTGTTAATATTGGAAGAGGTACAGTCTCAGGAGGTCTGACTTAATTCTAGGTTTGGTCATTGTAGACTGACTTTCAAAGACCTAGGGATTTTGGAAAATGATGGCTAGTAAAACAAACCTATTAGAATAGTTGGAATATCCATCCTGCCTTTATTTTGGCTCGATGGTGGCAGACAGTCTATCCTCTGATTTAACATTCTATCTCTCCAGGGATGCTTTTTCACCATACACATCCTTTACAGAGGAGAAGCTGAGAAATATCATATAAAAAGGTTGATTACATTGTATATTACACAGTCTTTTGTTTCTTTGTCATATTATAGCAGTTTGGAGAAATGCAAAAAATTGGGGCTATTAAGTAAAATGTACAACAATTTGGTAAGCAGAATGATTCATTTAAATAGGGAAAACAATTTTAGTAAGCTATTGTATCCACAGCTTTTTATAACCATTTCTATGTTTTCTCATGAAATTTCCTTTCTTAGAATAACCTTCCAGTTTTCAGTCTATAAACCCCTCTTACACAGAATTGGATTAATTCCTTCTGTTAATCTGGTGAACTTTCATCAGTGGTACTAGTGCCTAGAGTTTTCTGTTACATGTCTATGCTAGGACAACGTCCACCTTTTCTAAAATATTTTCTTCTCTTCTTTATATACCTCTTTAATGAAGGCAAGACAGCACCTGAAAATACAATCAAGGTGTTAATAAAGTGCAAAGCACAATGTTCAATCAATCAATAATGGTTTATTGAACATTTATTAAATTTCAAGCAGTGAGACTTCATGATGATGTTGATGAATGTAATCCTCCATTTGTTTTATTCCTTTATGTCTCATAACAGGTCACCAGGGACTTTGTAATTTCAGATATGATATATTTTACTTATACGTTTCTTGATTTTCCTGCAGTATTTGATACTATTCTTCCATTTAGTAAAATATAATGAATAACATGGCACATACTAAGTTCTCTGCGTAGTGCTACATATGCGGAATCAAGAAAAGAAAAATTATCATTCCCTGCCACCCATTCTTCAGCATTAGAGACAGGCAAATGGAAAACTTACTGGCATGACAATAATGATCATGTATTTCGTTTTCGCTCTCTTCTAGGCATTGTTCTAAGTAATATATATGTTTATAGGGGTGTGTGTGAGTGTGTGTGTATGTGTGTGTGTGTGTATACACCCTGCCAAGTATTATACATGCAGTCAACCCTCTATATCCATGCTCTGCATTCTTGGACTCAGGCAACTAAAGGTCAAAAATATTTGGAAAAAAATGGATGGATGTGTCTGTACTGAACATGTACAGACATTTTTCTTTGTTGTTATTCCATAAATAATAAGTGTAACAACTATTTACATAGTATTTACATTGTATTAGGAATTATAAGTAATCTAGAGATGACTGAAAATATACAGGAGGATGTGCCTAGGATATATGCAAATACTATACCATTTTATATAAGGGACATGAGCATCCGTGGATTTTGGTATCTACTGGGGGGTCCTGGAATGAATTCCCCCATAGATACCAAGGGGCAACTGTATTCTATGCAACTGTGAAGTAGATATTTTTATATCTTCATATTTCACATGAGAAAACTACCAGCTTGAAAAGTAGTAAATGGCCCAGGGTCAAACCCATTCTACCTAAATCTAGAAGCCAAAACTGAATTAGTACAACTTAGTAAATGAGATTCTTGATCTAAATCTGTATCCAAAGTTATATACATGAAAATGTAGAGAGAAGAGTTAATTTAATTCCTTTCACACACACACACACACACACACACACACACTCCTTGGAATTGTTTTCTTTTTTCTTCCTACCTGAGTCCATAAACAGAGAATTGCTTTAAGACATTACATTCCTATTCTGATAAAATGGCCATGTCTATAGTGTTAGAAAACACTGATAAAATTATTAAGAGTCCCATCACAAGGAAAAGTGCTATTAGAAGATCTCAAGAGACCTTCATTTCTGTACATAAACACATAATGGACTCTCTTCAATTCACATTTCACTTTGAGGCAACATGTTTTTCCTTGACAAAATATTCCCATGACACTCGCTGAAACCAAGTCTATTGTTAACTTCTTACATTTATTAAATGTGGTTTTACAAATGAACACTTAAAGCTGTATAAGACTAGTAAATAATCAAAAATTATACTAGATTTGAGGTTAAGTTTTATAGTCATTATACAAGAAGCCAGACAAAAGTCAAAGCCTATATTCCTAGAAAATTTAGATGTCACATGCCCAATAATTAATCCAAGTAGACTGAAAATGTAAGTTATATAATGGAAACTGAACAGCTACTTGCATATCTATCTATGACAGCAGTCCCCAACCTTTTTGTCACCAGAGATCAGTTTCATGAAAGAAAATTTTTCTGTGGACCAGGGGTAGGGGACGGTTTTGGGATGATTCAAGTGTATTACATTTATTGTGCAGTCAAACCTCTCTGTTAATGATAATCTGTATTTGCAGTCACTCCCCAGTGCTAGCATCACTGCCTCAGCTCCACCTCAGATCACTGGGCATTAGATCCTCATAAGGAGCCTAAAACCTAGATCCCTCACATGCTCAGTCTATAGTAGAGTTTGTGCTCCTATGAGAATCTAATGCCGCCGCTGATCTGATAGGAGGTAGAGCTTAAGTGGTGATGTGAGCAATGGAGAGTGGCTGTAAATGCAGATGACGCTTTGCTCACTGGCCCACAGCTCACCTCCTGCTGTGTGGCCTGGTTCCTAACAGACCACGGACTGGTACTGGTCTACAGCCCGGGGTTGGGGACTGCAGATCTATGGTATATTAAACAAACTCTCCTCTGAAGACAACTAGAAAGGCTGAATAATTTATTCAAAAAAATCTATGTTACCAGAAAGCAAAGGACTGCAGGGGACAAGATCCTAGAAAGAGAAAAAAATGGACTCAGGTAAGACTTTGTCTTTGAGGTATGTGACAATTCACTGAAGTTGAATTCATTGACGTTAAGTTGGGACAAAAGCACTAGGTGAGGTTTGCAAGTTTTTTAAGTTGCAGGCTAACATTACATCCAAAATGTGATGAGCAAATATCTGGGAGGGAAGAGAAGCACAGGGATTTGAAGCAGACATTGGGTACCATTTTATCACTTGGATCATTTGCTAATTTGTAGGCAGTTAATGAGAAGCTAAGAAGGTGAGCATAAAACAGTGGCTAAGAGGTTGAAAAGATATGCAGAGCTTCAGGCAGTCACATTGATTGAATAAAAAAGAATTGGAATTGTTGATTCCCAAGAAGAAAAAGCCCCAGTGTCTTAGTTCGTTTTCTGTTGGTTTTAACAGAATACCTGAAACTGGGTAATTTATAAAAAAAAGTTTACTTAGCTCATCATTCTGCAGGCTGAGAAGCTCAAGGGCATGGCACTGGCTTCTGGCAAGGGCTTTCATGCTGTGTGACAACATGGCAGAGAAGGTCAAAATGGAAGTGGACACATGTAAAGAGGGGAAACCTGAGAGGCATTCTGGCTTCCTAACAACCCTCTCAAGGGAAATAATCCAATCCCATGAGAACGAATCCAGTCTTTCCAGAGTGAGAACTCACTACAGAAGAGCACCAAGCCATTCATGAGGGATCTGCTCACATAACCTGACAATCTCCCACTGTGCCCTACCTCCCAACATCACCACATTGGGTGTAAAATTTCAACCTCAGTTTTGGTGAGGACAAACCACATCCAAACTACAGCACACAGTAAACACTGAGTTTTTGTTTGGAATCATTAAAGGCTGCATTCTAGTTGTACAAACAAGCTAGAAAGAGACAAGTCTCAATAAAAATGGGAGCTGCTTCAAATCTTCTCACTATCAAACTAGATTAAAATAGTCTCCCTTTGTTCTAACTGCTGGAAACAAGCAACAGCAAAATCTCTGGAGCAAAATACTGTCAGAATAGCCTCAGATTACCTCTGCAATTGTTATACATATTGTCTTTTATTCCATAAATGAACAGGCATAGAAGGAACAGAACTAACTTACTCAAAACCAAGGAGAATAAGCAATGGAATCAATCCCAGCCCAATCATTAGAATTATGAGAGTGAATTTTAAAATAACTATCATTAATACAGTCAAGAGAGTAGATGAAAAGTCATGGAATTTAGTTGAAAGCAGTACTTTATGAAAAATAAAAGAGAAATTTAAGAAATTAAAAATTCAAGAATTAAAATTAAGAACTCAATGAATGTGTTATTTTTAGCAGAATAAACACAACCAAAGTGAAGTTTAAAAAACGACATAGAAGAATAGAAAATATCTAGGCTGAAACACAGAAAAACACAATTTTTGAAGATAGAAAAGCATGAAACCTATGAAACATTATGAAGATGTCTAATACATATAGTTGGATTCCCAGAAGGAAAAGAAAAGGAGAATGGAGTAGAAAAAACATTTGAAGAGATAATGGTGGAGAAATTTCTAAAACCAATGAAAGACACTAAACCACAAATTAATATGTATGATGAAACCAAGCAAAATGAATATAAATTAATTCTCACTTATGCTTATCATAGTAAAGCTACTAAAAATTAAAGGCAAAATGCTTGAGAGGAAGTTACTGGAAGTTAGAAAAAAAGCAAATTAAACCCAAAAAAGGTAAAGATCATGGGAAAATAAAAATATATAGATAATTGCTGAAAAAAATAAATGTGTAGTAGAAAAAAAAGTTAAAGTCAAAATTAGTTTTTTGAAAAGACTAATAAAACTATTGTGAACACTTGGCAACAAGAACCAATAAAAAATGAGAAATATACAAGTTACAAATATCATACATGAAAAAAGATAATTTAGGAAGGGCAGCCTAAGAAGATATTGTAAAAGATGTTATGATAATAAATTGGAAAAGTTAGATAAAATAGACAAATCTCTAGCTAAATATGACAAAATAAAACTGAAACAAAAGAACTATAAAACCAAAATAATTTTGTATCTATTAAATCAATGGAAGTTCATTTAAAATCTTCTCAGAATCACAAACATGCACATGTATACACACACACACACACACACACACACACACACAAACCCTGGGCTACCAGCTTCATTGACAAATTATTTCATACCTTTAAGAGAGAAATAAGACCAATGCTCCATAAATTTTTTCAGACCAAAGAAAAGAAGAAACACTTCTCAATTCATTTTATAAGTCCATAAAAATGTTACAACCAAAATATAAGGATTTCACAAGAAGGACAATATGTAGGCCAAACTCTCATAAATATCAATGCAAAATTCTAAATAAAATATTGGTAAATTACATTCAGCAATATATAAAAATGCTAATCCTCATGAACAAGTTTGGTTTACTTCAGGAATGCAAAATTATTATCATTATTATTATTATTGTTAATAGTAAGAACAGATAACATGAGATCTACTATCTTGAGAAATGTTTCAGTGTACAATACAATATCATTAACTATAAACACAATATTGTGCAGTGGATCTCTAGCACTTACTGATCTTGTGTAACTGAAACTTTGTATCTGTTGAACAGCCACTCACCATTTCCCTCATGCCCCTAGCCCCTGGCCACCACCATTCTATTTTCTGCTTCCATGAGTTTGATTATTTTAGATAACTCATACAAGTGGAATCATGAAATATTTGTCTTTCTGTGATTGGCTTATTTCTCTTAGCATAATATTCTCTAGGTTTATCCATGTTGTTGCATATAGCAAAATGGTGTGACTGTTAGGGAAAACAGTATGGAGTTTCCTCAAAATAAAGTCAGGATCTTGAAGAGATGTATACACCCTCATGTTCATTGCAGCATTATTCACAATAACTGAGATGTAGAAACAACCTATATGTTCATTAATGGATGAACAAAAAAGAAAATGTGGTATATATACATAATATAAAGTTAGTTTAATAAATTTATTTTTCAGTTTAATTTACCACATTAACAAAGTAATGGAGAGTCAATGAATTAAGGAAATCATTAGTGACTTTAACTAAAAAAGAGAACTTCCTTGGTCCGTGTGAGGGTCTTTACAGTAAAGATCATACACAACAGTAAAATGTTGAAAGATTTTTTTCCTGATATCTAGAACAAATAAAGGATATCTTCTCTCACTACTTTTTTTCCCAATATTTTGTTGAATGCTCTAGCAAGGTCAATAAGGAAAGAAAAGAAATAAAAAGGAATACTGTCATCAGTCATGGACAATGTGATTGCTAACATAGAAAATGTGAAATCTATAGATAAACTACAGATACACTATACAAATAACAAGCGAATTTAGAAAGTTTGGTGAACACTAGGTCAGCCTACATAAGTGAATTTAATTTCTACATATTCAAAACAATTACAAAATAAAAATTTAAACACACCATTTCTAAACCACTGAATACACAGAAATAAATCTAAACAAGATGTGCAAGATCTCTCCATGAATATAAGAGAACTTATGGGAGACATAAATTGACACAGTTATACCACATTCATAAATTGGAATAATCAACAATGTAAAGTTGTTATTTCCCCTGAAGTTGATCTGTAGATTCAATGTAATCTCAGTCAATATTTCAGTGGGTTTTTCTTGGGTGGAGGATACTTATAAAAAGATTCTAAAATATATGTGGAAATGTTAAAGGCCAAGAGAACCTTGATAAAGAGGGACAAATTTGGAGAAATGCACTATTAGATATCAAGACTTCTTAGAAAGTTACAATTATGTATAATTCATAGAGATAGATAAATAGACCAATGGAACAGGGTTCCACATGTGTACAGAGACTTGATATCTGACAATGGTAACACTGAAAAGAAGTAGGAAAAAAGTTCTATTACATAAATGATTCTGGGTAAATTGTATATCTTGAAAAAAATCTTGATACTTAATCCACACCATTAATGAAAATCAATTCCAAATAGATTACACCTAAATATGAATGATAAAACAACAAAGGTTCTAGATGATAACAAAAAGAGATTTCTTCATCATTTTAGGATAAGAAAGATTTTTCAAACAGGGCATGGAAAGGGGTAACTATAAAATTCAAGATTGTTAAAAGTATTTATAATAAAATTAATAACTTATTTTCATCAAAAGACATCACTAACTTAAAAGGCAGGCAACAGATTAGGAGAAGATCTCTATGTGTGTATGTGTGTGTGTGTGAAAGTGTGTGTACAGATGATAGATACAAAGATGATAGATAGATATCCAAAAAGGACGCATATTTAAAACATAAATAATTCCTATACATTAATATGAAAGTGAGAAATCCCATAGAAGAAAAGGGTCAAGAAGCTTGAAAACTTCATACCTCATAAAATAGGATTTGAAATGACCAATAAATTTTTAAAAAGCACTCAACTTTAATCATTAGGGGCATAAAAATTAAAACCACTATAAATATCACTACACACCAACCAGACACAGTGCAGGATAAAATGTGGAGCAACTGCAATTCCCAATCATTGATGGTAAAAGCTAAGTTGGTATAAGCAGTTTGAAAAACTCTATGGCAGTATCTACTACAAATGAATACACGTTAAATTATAACCTGGCAATTCCAGCCCAGGTGTGTCCCTAATATAAACGCTACCATATACACACCAAAATGTGTGTAGAAGAATGCTCATAATAACACTATTTGCAAATAGCCCCATAATAAAAACAATCAAAATGCTCATTGCCAGCAGAAGGGATAATAAATTGTGATTTATTCATATAATATAGTACTAGAGGAAAAGGAAATGAACAAACTACTGTTACATGAGGCAAAATTAATAATATATACTGAGTCAAAGAAGATATACAGAGAACGTATACCCCATTTATGTAAAATTAAAAAAAAAAGACAATGTACTATAGTGCAATACTTTAGAAGTTAAGATACCAATTCCTTTTGAAGAGTATGTTAGACTAGAAGTGAGCAAGATGGAATATTGGGACCTTGTTCACTGGAGCTCTGGTAATGTTTTCTGTTTGCATCTGATTGGTGTTTAAAAGGGCCTGTTAGCTTTGTGCAAATTCAATGAACATCCATGACTTCTCTACTTTTTTGCGTATATGTTATGCTGAAATAAAATATATTTATTTAAAAAGGAAACTTAAAACTTAACTACTGACTGGTCAAGAAATTTATAATGTTATCTTGTAAAATTTCAGCAGCAAATTCTGCAAAAAGGTGATTCATCATCAGTCCAAGTTTCATTCTTTGGAGTCTTAAAATGTTAAGGCCTCCCCAAGAACATACTTGGAGTCCTCAGCTACCACTTTTTAAAAATCCAGTGATTCTATAAAAAAACTGATTGTAGCTAATATCGAGCAATGTTACCCATATTTAGGTTATAAAAGATGAAATTCATAATTAATCCTCAGGAAATCCTGTTGGAATCTGAAAATAGTGGGCCAAATTCAGTTCAGTCCAAGCACACAAACATTTATTATATTAAACATCAACTATGTTCCAGGCCTAAGGCAGATGTCCTAAATAAAGCTTACAGTCTGGTCAAAGAACAAAAAAACAATTTAAATACAATGTAGTAAGTTCTATAATAGAGATCTATCCAAGATGAAGCATGGAAGAGTGGATCCATATCCTGAGGACAAAGCTATTTTATTTTTTTAATAGGTTGACATCTGGTCTGAAATCTAAATGAAAATGAGCCTATAATTGGGGAAATGTATGAAAAGCAAGGAAAATTTTGAGAAAACCCTCTTGATGAATGCAGCAGAAATACCCTTAAATCTGAGCACACACTATGATCAAGGAAAAGAACCTATAAAAGTAACATATAAGAATTCTAGGCCATATTTATATAATATGTAAGCATAACAGCAATAATGTTATCAAAAGAAGAAATTGAAATCGGAAAAACTGAAAGACACTAAAAAGTTCAATGGACATGATTGAGAGAGAATAAATTAATCAGCAAATATGTATTAAGTGTCTGTTATGTATGAAGCATTTTACTGGGTACTGAGAATACAGTGGTAAACAAGACAGTGAAGTTACTGTAATGAGTTTTGAAGATGTTGCAGAATCCATCAGGTGAAAAATTGGAGATGGTATTTGAAGCACTACAAATACCATGGATGAAGGCAAACAGGCGTGAATCCACATTTTTTATACAGGGAAAAATCCAGCAATTTCATTTTCATGGAAATTTAAAACATGAATGCAGCACAGTCTAATTTATACTTTTTGAAGATGACTCTTCTATACAAATGGATTTTAAGCCTTTACTTTCATATACTTTTTTAGGAGGCTACTACAGTAAGTCAGGTGAGAAATGATGAAGGTTTGAAACAGGAATGATTGTAGGATGGAAAGTAAGGCACTAAAGTAAAAAATACTATCTATGGGGTCAAAGAAGCAGGCTTTGGTAATTAATATTTTATGGAGTATGAGGAAGGAAAACAAATCTAGAATAACTCTGAATTTTCTGATTTGAGTGATCAATACCATTTACTAAAAAGAAATATATTTATTGGGAGAGTTTAAATATGTTCACTTTGAAATATCTGTTAGACATTCAAGTGAATATGTCAAGAATGTAGGTACACACATAATCTGAAACTTATAGAAGCTTGGCCTAGATATTTAATATAAATGTTATCAATGAATAGGTATTTGGATGAACTAGTAGAGGGAATGTAATCACCCAACGAGAATTTTGCATATTATGAGCATTGGAGAAATTCATTTGTTATAATTTTTAGTTTGACAAAAATCCTTTTTTTTTTTTTTTTTTTTAGTTTCTATTGCCCCTAAATGGTTTAAATATATTGGCCGTTCATGCTTGAATGTCAAGTTAGAGCAAAGGTCTTATCTCAGAGGCAGAAAGAGAGAAAAAGGTGTTTATGGTTATATATTTTATCTTGAGTAGAAAACATAAACTCAGACTATCAGAGAAACATAGAGAAGGGGGAAGTGCCAAATGGGTCACAGTGGATGCCACAGTATTCTGTAAAAACAAACAAACAAACAAACAAAAAACCCACTACTGTAGAGTGTAATTAATCGCCAAGCATCTATGTGCTGCAGGTTGTGGGACCATATTTGGAACAAGATGTGAGGGCAAGGCATAGACCTATAGAGAAAAGCATTAAGAGGATTCAGACAAGGAAAGAATCAATCTCATTCATATACTGGATCTAAGAAATGTCAGAATAAAGTGGAGAATCACTCAGGGTTATATCTGAGTGTGGGAGGGGGTTTTGGGAGTCACTGACCTCTGCTGCATGTTAGATGGTTGACTATTTCCTTGAAAATCTCTCACCCCATGGCTTCAATGGTATCATACTCACCTGGAACTCCTCTCACTACCCCGATGTCTTCTCCATTCTCCAGGTGAGCCTTTTTTCCTACACAAGAACCTTAGATTTTAGAGTTCCCCCAGGTTTTGTCTTTGGTATTTTTTTCCCTGCATTTTTATACAATTTCCCTTTTGGATTTCATCCTATGACTCCAACTACCATTTTAATCTAATTACTTCTAAATCTCTATCTCCAGCCTTGTTATTCTTCCTGGGCTTTAGATCAGAGTATTCAATACCTACTAGACAGCTTGACCCAGTGGAAGCTCCAATAAAACTTTAACCCAAACAAAAGTACTTTCTTTGCATTTCTTCAACAGAAATTATTGCTCTTTCTGCTGTACATCTATGGATGGATGATACCATTATTCCTCTAATTGTTCAAACCAGGATTGGTGGAGGGTGGGGCTATGCCACTCTTCCTTCCCAGTGGTTTGCTTCTTTCAGGGACAAAGACATGGGGATTCATTGCTTTACTATCTTCAGAACTTATTCCTTCTCCCACGACCACTTCAGCAATAGCTTTATTTAGAAACTCATCATCTCTCACGTGAACTAGGTGCTACTGGTCTCCCTTTGCTGTTATCAGTGAGATTTCTAAAACAAAATCTAATAATATTACATCTCTGCTTTAACTTTTTTTTTTTACTCTCTTGGTGTTTAAATAAAGTCCAAACTAGTTAAGAAGGCATACAAAAGCCTTCATGATACAGTATTTTTTTAACATTATTTCTCATCATTCCCCCATTCTTTCCATATGTCTGATTAATTTAAGTGCCTACAAGGGCGTCATGTTTTTTGTTAATCATTCCTACTACAGTTTTAATGATCATTTCGTGTTTGCTTAATCACTCCTTCTTTTCTTCATTTTCCTATATTCTACCTGTTCTTCTAACCTTATTCAGATATCTTCATTTCTAAGTCTTCTGTAATCCTACAAGTCAGAAAGAGATATGTATTTTTGTACCATAAACACTGCGTGCTTAATTCTAACTTAGCATGCATCACATTGCATTTTAATTGTTTATGTGATTCTCTTTATCATGAAACTGTTTTTGTTCCATAGCCCTGGCACGTCACTTAACTCATTGTCAATAAAGCAGGGACTCCTTAATATTGAATAAAGGGAAGTAATGTGGCAATTGTTAAACTTTGTTATGAAAAGAAAGAGAAAGATGTGCTGGCAACATAAATGGGTAAGGCTCCTTGGAGGGTATGCTGAGGTTTCAGACTTGTGGAGGATTTGAGAGGAGATGTAATATATTCTGTCTTCAGGAGGATTAAAGTTTTTGGGTCAATAAACTTTTGATACACAAAACAATTTAGAACAACCTGAAGCTATATACAAGCAAATGGCAAGTGTTACTATGTGCACATGAAAAGGAGTTGACCAGTAGGGGCATTTACTGGAATAAGGATAGTCAGAGGATGCTTTGAAGAAAAGAAAGGACTTGTACTGTGTTTTGAAGTATCTACAGATGTTGTATAGGCTGGAGAAAATTAGATTTTCCACTTAATGGGCCTATTAGGCACAAGGGTGGAGATTTTCATGGCATGTGTAAATGGTGATAAGAATTCCATCTTAGCTAGTGTTTCCATGAAGTTCTAAACTCTCCCCAAAGATTCTGTTCCACAATTACAGCTACTTGCCAGATGGTTCTATCTGGGCACCTATTCTCATCTGAATGTCTATACTTAAAATCAAACTCATCTTCTTTTCTCTTTCATCAGTTGCTCAGTCTGGACTTCTCTGAAGTGGTCCAAACTTTGAAGCTTGGACTCATTGTCCCACATCCCTCACTTCTGTAAATGTTTGTTGAATCAACAAGGAATAATTGGGAATCCAATTTGACTACATAAAAGTTAAGCACAGGGATTGAGTGTGGAAATGCAGAAGGAAAATATGGCCATAATTGAGGTTCTGAGCATTCTCACATGTAAGAGAATCAAACATAGTATTTGGAGAGTTAGAAACATCAAATGGTGGGAACTGCAGCTCTGGCTTCATGAATTCTTGCAGATAAGCCCTGAGGTTAATTATAACAAAATACTCAGCAACAGGGATCATTAGGAAAGTCAAAGTATTTTATCCTTTAGGGAAGGTACCATCATTCCATAAAACTTAATTTAATGTCTTAGACTTTATTATAACACTCTTATAAAATTCAGTCTAATTCAGTGTTTCATTCTTCTAATTGATTGGTTTTATAACCATGATGGAGTGGAGTCCCACTCCCAGTCGTTCCAGGGGAATTGAGTGAGCAGTAAAATTCTCAAAAGGATATTATTCATTCAGCCTTTCATATGTTATTGGTAAACTTCACAAATGTTTATTAGGCACCTACTATATGCCTATGCTATCATCTGAGATACAATGACAAATAAGACATTCTTTATCCACTTTTACCGCCCCCCACCCACCCCACCCCCCACACAATTCTTTAACGATTGCATCTTCATTATATTTATATCCCAGTGCTTGATAAAGAGTAAATATTGAATAAATATTTGTAAAATTAATGAATGACAAATTAAACATTATAAGTGCTATGATTTATATGCATAAGATGCTATAGAAATTATAGAAAGAATTACTTATTGTCTCGCACAGTGAGGAGAGTAGATCTGCAATTATGTTGGTAAATTTTGGAATGAATAAGTATATGAGATGCCGTGAATCCCTTAATTCAAGTACTCCCTTGTTTTCAAGCTGCTAGATAATGAAAGTGAGCATTTTTAAAATGAAAATTGTAGTCTTCATAAGTTAATGTATCTTCCATACTTGAAGTTAATTCATTCATTTAATTAACACCTATTTATTTAGCTCTTACTGTGTGTGAGGCATTGTATTTAATACTTACAGTCAAATGGTGACCAAGACATGGTCATTTTGTTGAAAGAACTCAGTAATTATTCATCTGAAATTATAGAAAAGCTATTAATATTAAGCAATGAAAATAATCTCTTCTTATTACCTAACTGCTTGAAAAAATACTTGAAAGCTATGGAAGTGTAGAGTTATAGGATGATAAGTTGTTCTATAAATTGATTAATAATTACTAGGACTATTAATTAATAATAAATTAAAATTAATTAATTGAATTTATTTTCCTTTATCAATGGACAATCTATACTTTCACACTTTTATCTATGTTAATGTCCAGTGAAGCTAATTTTACTATATACATTTATGTGACTAGAAGGTATATATAAAACATGTGATAAGTTTCATTTAGTTGTACATTTGCAGCATTATCCAAAAGCCTTGATTTGTAATATAATGGGTAGTATTTTTCTCCCAATATTCACTCTTGTCCACCCCTCTAGTAAATTCACAGTTTAACTCTAGAGGGCCCTGACTGATTTATGTCAATAAGGATGCTTTGAAGAAAAGAAAGGACTTGGACTGTGTTTTGAAGTATGGATTTAGGCAATCTTAGCCAATATATTTAGCACTTATATTTCTGCTATCCTAGGCAGAACCTTTGCTGGGAATTGTGGGACACAGATATTCTCTTTATCTCACTGGACAGTAGTATATTAGGTTGTAAAACTGGTGAGAAACCAGCTTGAGGATGAAGCTGAAATATGGAGAGTCACATAGAAATGGAGTCAGAATCCTGATCACACCATGCCTGAAACCTGACCGCTTTGGAATTTTTTAAGTTACATGAACTAATAAATCCTCTTTAATGCTATTTTTGGGGTTTTGGGGGGGTTGTTTTTTTAATTTCAGAATATTAATGCTGAAGCCAGTTTATAATGAATTATCTATTTGCATTAACAAAAATATTAAAATGTTATGGAGAAGTGTTAAATTGAGCTGTGGCTATGAAGTCATCATTGATCATAAGTCTGTATCTTTGCACTTGATT
This sequence comes from Varecia variegata, assembly GCA_028533085.1. NCBI lineage: Eukaryota > Metazoa > Chordata > Mammalia > Primates > Lemuridae > Varecia > Varecia variegata. The sequence goes on along the minus strand of CM052438.1, from coordinate 126,543,818 downwards.
TGCTACATTAGAAGCCTAATTGTAAGAAAGAGACTTATTTTATCAAATACTAGAGATGTACAAGTTTTTAGTTGAATGACGCATATTGTCGCAAAACATGAAATGTTATTACTTTCAGATAATCAGTTACTAACAATTTGCTGTACATAGCTCAAAATGTTGGAATTAATAGATACTATTGATAATGGAGCTGTGATCCTTAACAAATTAAAAATCACAATATATAAAAGAATATAGAATTAGGATTATAAATATGATGATCTTTAATTGGTCTACCCCATCTTGAACCTTTTTTTACTTGTCCATTATCTGAACGACAGCATCCAAATTGTTGGGTTTTTGTTGACCATCGGCACTGATTTTCAACCTTTTAACATGGTTCAGCAACTAGCTCATTCTTTCGCTTACATAATTTTCTTATTTATTCATTCATTTATTCAACAGGCATTTTCTTAGCACTTCTGTATGCCAGTCATTGAATTTAGATACAAAATATCCAATAGAACTATAAAGATACACATGATGCCATAAGAGTGAAGAAAAGTACTAACACGAAGATTATATAATAACTTTTAATCACAAATTGATTACAGTAAGGGAAAGAAGTACAACAATGAAGAAACATCAGAAGCCAATTTGACCTAATCTGGGGGCCAGAGAGAATTCTGTGAAGAAGTGGACATTTAATTTGAACTTGAAAGATGAGTGGTAATTAACCAGGCAAAGAAATAGCCAGCAATAATCTACCAGGTAAATCAGTATCCTAGGAAGAAGAAATATCTCATTCAAAGCTTCTATGGTAGGAAGAAGCATGACTCATTTAAAGAAATGGAGGAAAGCCAGGACAGAGAATGAGGGGGAGAATGGTACAACAAGCCAAAGTCCACATCACAAGAACTTCACAGGCCACTTTAAAGACTTTAGTCTTTGTCCTAAGAACAATGAACAGTCTCTGAAGCATTCTAAGCAGGCAATGAAATGATAGGATTTGCATTTTTGAAACATCCCTCTATATACTAGTGAAAATATGAAAAATTAGTGATGAGGGGCAAAAGTAGAAGATGCATTTACAAGTTAAGATGCAATTGCACTGATTCAGGAGAGAGATCACTATAGTTTGGATCATGGTAGAGGAGATAGAAAAGAATGAGGAAATTTGAGAAATACTGAAAAATGGAACTATGGAATTTTCAGATTTGGTGATATGATGAAGAATAGAGGATTATCTGACTCCCCAAATTTCTTACTTAAGCATTGAGAAAGGGTGCACAGAAAATACCAGTTTTGGGGAGAAAGTTATGAGTTCTATTTTAAATTTGTTGAGAAATCTAACATTCTCATGGTAACTGCTTGTCCTGCTCATTTAATGATCCAAATTGTAGCCACCAAGTATACTACCACATATTTACCTATGAAAACTCTAGTGTTCACCTAGAACACCAGAATTACCAATATTGTTGGTACGATTTAAAATTCATGATTACTGTTTGGCTGAAATCCAATAAACTGACTTCAGGCAAATGGATAACTTACTAGAATATATAACTTACATCCCTATGCATCAGTATATGTTTATTGGGCTACTAGGAACTTAGCTGAACTAAGGAGGCAGAGCCTGGGAGATGCCAAGCAGCATCACGCAAATCTCTTGTGAATATAATATAAAAATTCAGCAACAATCTAGTCTTGGAGAATAATTATTTTAATAAAAATATTTAGCATACAATGCAAATCAGAAAAAAAGTAGAAATATTTCCTGTAATCTGGTATGGTGTTGGATATAACCATGTGTGTCAATAGTACACAGGACAGTGAGCTACCTATCTACTTAGCTATATGGCAACTACAACCAGAATATCTATCATTTATTCAACAACTGAAACCTCTTTTTTCTGTTTAAATCCTACTTCTCCTTCAAGGATACATTCTGGCATTAATTACTTTCTGACACTTAACGAAGTTTTTCCTTCTCTCAATAATGAATCAGTTTTTCATACATTTGTCTGCGATGCTTTGTTTGTATGCCAGTTAATGCAGTTCTTTTTAATCATAGTCAGACAGGGTATATTCAGGTGTTTACCTGTGTATACTACCACTAATTTGTGAACTCTATTAATTAAAGATGTATGGATTCTTTCCTTCCTTTCTTCCTTCCCTCCTTCCTTCTTCCTTCCTTCTTTTCTTCTTTCCTTCCTCCCTCTCCACCTCCATTCATTTTTTCTTTATATTTCCTACAATGTCTGGTTCATTATAAATGCTCAATAGCTTACTGGTGTTTAAATTGAACAGTTTTTTAATAAGCTGATATTTTAGGCAACCATTCCATATTGAACATTTTTAATGATGTCCATTCCATTACAACCTTAAATAGTTAATTTCTTAACCCATAAACAAAAAACAAGATACTTCCCTCCTAGCTTATATAGCATCATGTTACTAATAAAGTTTCTATTATTTTCAAGGCACTTTTCCTTCTAATAATTGCTGGCAATGAGTCATAGCTACAGTGCCACCACAGGCGGGTCTCAGGGGATCATTGTCCCCACAAAGCTGTGCATTAATTTCACACTGTGGTTCATTAATGGTATTGTCAATGGCCCCTCGAGGTATGGGCATTTGTGAATCCCTGATGTTTCCTGATTACTTGGCTTACACTCTATTCTTTCACCAAGAAGTCATTCCCACTATGTTGTCACCAGGCAAAACACTGCCTAATGGCATATCATGTAAAGTATGCACACAGTCACCTTCTCTATTACTTTGGCATTTTATATTCCACCTGTTAATTTTATTTACTTATTTATTTTGCTTCTGCTAGGCTAAAACATGTTAATGATTTCCTGGGTATAATGTAATAAGCTATGCATGAAATTATCAGATGAGTCTGTCAGTTCTCATTGTCCTCAAACTAATACTCAGAGTATCCAGAAAAGTTTTATTTGAAAATTAATTTACTGCATAAATTAATTTATAGTTTGTAGTTTAAAAGGAACTTTTTCTGTTCTTGTGTAAGATTCAACATCTACTTTGGATAAATGAAAATTAATTATATAGAACAAAATCATTCAACCACTAAAAATTATTTCATAAGCACTATTATGTGCCAAGCACTTGTCTAGGTACTGGCAATAGAGTGATGGCAAGGGTTAAGAAGGGTGTTAACTCTGATGGAGCTTTTTTCAGAAGTATTGGTAGAAAAACAAATACATACACATATATAATAAATTTGGATAGCACAATATGCTGAAATAAAACAGAGTCAAATGCAGTGGGATAGATAATAATGGTGGAGGGGATTGTGGCACTGCAGCTACAGTGGTAAGGAAAGAGGATTCTGAGTTGGATGCATTTGAACTGGGACCTGAAAAATGAGAATAATAATATGGAGGTCCTGGAAAAGAATGTCCTGGGCAGAAAAAACAATGAGTGCAAGGGCTCTGATGCAGAAACAACATTGGTATGTTCTAAGAATAGAAAGAGAAACAGTGGGGCAGAAGCATAACAAAAGAGAGAGAAGACAGGGTGGTAAGAGATTACTTTGAATAGGTAGAGAGTGGCCTGATCACATTTATTTGTAAGCCATTTTTTTCTAAGTGTGATGGGAAATCACTGGAATGTTTTAAGCAGGAGAGTTATATGATTTGATTTATGTTTAAAGATTATTCCAGCTACTCTGTGAAGAATGTACTACAGGGCATAAAGAATGGAATTATAGAGTTCAATTGGGAACCTAATATACTTATCCCGGTAAGGGATGATAATGGCATGGAATTGGGCGGTACAAACATTGGCAATACCAATTAGTGCACTGGAGATATATTTTGAAAGTAAACACAATATAATTTGCTCTTGGATTGGATGTGAGAACTTATAAATAGAGAGGATTAAGGGTGAGCCCAAGATTTTTGGCTTGAAGAATGCATGGTAGAAATGTAATTGAGGTGGGGGTGCCAGGTGCTAAAGCAAAGTTTAGAAAGACAGATCAAGTTCTCTATATTAGTATATTAAATTTAAAATGCCTGTTAGACCTCCAAGTTGATGTGTTAAGAACAAAGTTGAACTGATGAGTCTGGAGCTCAAGGTGAGAGGTCTGGTCTGGAGAGAATAAATTTCAGAATCAACATCAATAGAGATGATCTTCAATCCATAAGAAAAATTAAGCAAAGGGAATAAGACAGTGTTGTGCTTTCCACAAAGCCTCTCTCCTTCTTCCTACTGCCCTCTCCCCTCCACATATCTCTGCACACTCCCCTAAGCTTGCTCAGTTTAGAATGATCTTTCTCCAAACTCCCCTAAAATTGTCTTTTTTCCTATGACATGTTGTTCTCATGGAACTGACTAGGTTTTGCCTTCTATTACAGTTTTGTTTTAAGCTTTATCTCCTCTGTTAAACCCTCAGAGCAGAGCCTACTTGAGAGTTACTGCACTTTCTATTGAGTCTGACTGGAAATGTTATTTCCTTTCCCAATCCTCACCCCAGCATTTCATCTGTTGTATATTTATTCATTTGGATGCGTATTTCTTTCCCAAAGAAATTTTTTTTTATGTTTTTTTTTATTATAGCTTATTATGGGGGTACAACTGTTCTGGTTAAGTATATTGCCCATGCTCCTCCCAACCCCCCGAGACTGAGCCTCAAGGGTGTCCATTCCCCCAACAGTGCACATCGCACTCATCATGTAGGTAAACACCCGTCCCCTCCCCCACCCCCAACACCCCGAGTCAGATCTTCAAGTATGTCCATTCCACTGACAGTTCGCTTCGCTCTCATCATGTAGATATAC
>CM052438.1:126491867-126538534 GCA_028533085.1 Varecia variegata | reverse complement strand
TTTCTCCCCCCGCCCCACCGCCCCATCCAACTTAAGCTCTGGTACAACTCTAGATTCATGTTCCCCCACAGTAGGAAAACCACTCAGAAGTTCATCATTAAAAAATATGTATTCCACATTTACCTACACATGATGGAGAGAACTGAGTTATGGATGCTCTGCATCTAAATGTATTTCTATATAATTTCACTAGGAAAAATGGGAATTTTCAATTTAATACTGTACATACATCTGTATGGTGCTTTATATCTACAAAATCTCAATCATCAACATTATTTAACTCATCAGAGTTCTCTTGCTCATTAACTATTAGTATTATCATACTCTATATGACAAAAGTGTCAGGAGGCTTCAAAAATTTTACCTAAGCTTACAAGGTAGTAATAGTACTGAGAATCAAATCCAGAACTCTGCCTATAATCACAATCTTCCTTCCACTCTAACAAAGCTTTTTCTGAAGTCCCAAATATTTTAGTTTTGATGTACTTTTTAATATTTTCCTTCCTTTCGCTACATGTATTCACATACACACATTCATAGGGCTTTGTACATAAATACTTATTCACATTAAGGGGTCAAATAGCCTGGACACATTGAAAGGTCTTGGGAGAAGTGACAGGGCAGTGTGACAGATATGATTACAGACCTGTAAAGTGAAGCTCTATAAAGATCTGCCCTCAATACTGGACTTAAATACTAAAGACTTAAACTCTTAAAATCAGTTTAAATAGATGTCCTGAAGGTACTAAATAGTGGATAAAATAAACTCTTTTAACACCTAGTTATTATATAATCTCCTTCAATTTTCTTCAATTGTATTTAATTTTAAATCATTTTATTCTCACTACTGTGGTGTCTGAGGATATTTACAGCTATAATTTAAGGTGCAAATGGACAATGAACAACTTATTTTCTGATGCTCTGTCCCTAGGAGGCCCAGAAAAGAACTGAGAAAAATATTCTGAAGATTTCAGTACAAAACTCAATAGCATCCATAAAATATTGAGCAAAAGTAGGACTTCTTAAATTTTAATTCAGTCTATTTGATTTTATAATTAAATTTTTGTAATTAAATATAGCCTAGTGAAGATCAATTAAGGTTCACAGAGAGGTCCAGCTGGAAAACTTTTCACTTAGCCTGAGAATTTTCTTTTAGTTATATTGTAGAAAAAGAATTGTCTTTGGTTCAGACAGATGTGGGTTTGATTCTAGCACCTCCTCTTATTAGAAAATTAAACCCTGAACTATTAACTTCCATGAGACACACTTTCATTACCTGCAACATGTGTCAAAAAAGTACACACTCTACATAATTACTGTTATCATTAATGTTAAAACACAGAAAACACCCATACAAAACAGACACTAAATGAAATGGTCATTGTGAACATAAGAAAAATATTCACAATAGAGTGCTCAGAGCATCTAGTACTGGTACTTTATAGGCAGTTGATAAATATTTGTTGAATGAATGAATGAATAAATAGTAGATACTTCTGTGATATTGAAAAGATTACTCCTTGTTTTAATAATTTTTCTCCTATCAATAAAGATAAAACATGCTTCCTTATTTCATTCAACAAATATTTATTAAATGCCTACTCTGTATTAGGCACTGTTAGAGTCTGGGTACTGGGAATAAGGGTAACTTTCAGAAAAGTTAATAAAACACATCTCTAAATGGGTGATTTTCATACTCTGTGATGAGTTTGGCAACACAAAGAACAATATGACTTTATAGGAAGGGCACCCAACCTAGTTTTGAGGAACGTAAGACTTCTCAGATAATGACTGAGCTGTATGAGCCATACGAAAGTAGCAGGAGAACTGAGGTGATGGAAGCATGTTATAGGTGGAGGGAATAGTATAAATACTAGAATAAGCATGGCTCATTCTGGGCCTGGATGGCTACAGGGTGAGACACTTGTACCCTGCAAATAAGCTTGCCAATTTTCTTCAGTTTGTCACTCACTGACCTCTCTAGGTGCCGATCCTAGACAGTCGCTTAGGCACTATTGTTTTCACCCTCGTCGGGATTCAGATTTAGCAGCTGACTTTCTGATTCCCAGCTCTGTTTTTCTTCTACCTGCTTAGCTTTGAGGTCTTGCCTTTGCCTCTTGGTGTCTGACATCAGCTCATGACCTTTGCTGGCTTCCTACCTGTGCATTGACCTTGGCATGAAGACAGAGGCTTGGTTGTGGAGCATAGTGACACAAATAACTAACAGACACCATCCAAGACTAAGTAGGGGAGGTATCAACAGTCCTGATGTCCTTATTGTAAATAAATACATTTTTTTTGTTTTATCATTCATTGAGAAGATATGTTTAAAATTCCTTCTTTATTCCATACATCATAGGTACTGGGGAATTAAAATAAAGTGTCCGTTAAGAGCTAATTATCTAGCTGGGTAAATAACAGGAAAACAAATCCATAGCACAGCAAAAGAGGTGCTGACAAAAATCTATGCAAAGTTCCAGTAACACAGAGACAATTTTTATCTGGTAGTGAATTTATTAATGCAGCTATGTAATACAACTGAACATATATAATACAAATATATACCCCCCTATATATCAGGCATCACAGTGTTGTTATTTTCTGCTTTATTTATGATTAAATCAAGTCTTTTATATTGGGGAAATGGTTTTCCAATACGAGAAGCTTTCTTGACCTTGAATTTCAGATATATGATTCAGAATATTTGATTCTAACTTAATTGTCCACATTTTATTTTTGAACAGAGTTCAATTTGTTTTTTTGTGAGAAGAGAGACTCCATCATTATGGGAAGGCATATTATCAACCTTGAACAAAGAAAGTGATGTAATGAATCAGATTCATTCATTACAATAGGATATTATGCACAACTCTCCAGTGATATTTTTATTCATGTGCTTTACCTTTGTAAAAAAATGAGTTCTGAAGTGAATTACAATTTATTTAAAATAAACAATTCCTAATTCATAACAACTGTCATGTTTTGACATTTTGATAGGTAGATAAATTCGGAAAACTTTGAGAATACCTATTTTGGATTTGATGCCACACTAGGTATGGAATGCCATGGTCTGTGCCCTGAAGGAGCTGTCACTCTAGGCACAGAGATAAAAGTTGTTCTGATGTTGTATGGAAAAGGCTCTTCTAACTCAGCTTGGGGTTGGAGGTGAGAGGGGACCGTACAAGTTTTCCTGGTCAGAGGTACAATCTGAACTGAGACTTGAAAGCAAATTCTACAATCACGGAATCCACACTCAATTTTGACCCCACATCTTTATTCATCTCTGCTCTGTTTGGGTTAGCTCTACAGATGGAACCTAAACATGTGGAGTTTGGACAGAAACCAATTGAAACCAGCCTATGGAGCTGTTTCCTTAACCTGATATGTGATATTTGTAGAGCACAAAGAGAACCATCGCCCTTTTGGTTCTTCTTTAAATAAGTTGCCATTGACACTTGAAGAGAGGGTGAAAACTGATGTTCAGTCCTTCAAATTGCGGAGGGATGGGGTGGAAAGGGAGAAGGATGAGGAGAGCAGCACAAAAGGTGGTGTAGGAGATGATAGTATATTTCTAATAAAGTTAAATAGGGGCTGAGTCTAATGTTCTTTCTATCATAACCATAGTTTTATTTTTTTTTTTGATTATTGGAGAAGGGGTCACATTTTAACATAATTTAATTATTTGCCTTATCCATGTAGTCATTTTCCATACTCCTGAGAATAATGTGAAGATGTGTCATAATTTTGATGTTTGGTATTTCAAAAATTAATAGTTACTTTGCTCAGCCAAGACCTGAGAGTGGCCTTTTCATTAGAAGTAAAAAACACTATCTATGCAGACAAAGCAATTAGAAATATGGTTGCATGTAGAAAAAATTCCATCTATATCTGTAGTTTCAACCAATGTCTATATTGATGAATACTTTATACCTTCTGATCATACTTCTAACCTGCCCTTTACTATGTCTGTTCCCTGGATATTTTACAAACACTTCAGTCTCAACATCTGACCATATCATTTATTTCTCCAAACTTACTAGTCATCTTGTATTTCCTAACACTGTTAATAGATACTACCATCCACCCAGGTATTTAAGCTGGAATTTTAAGATTTATCTCAAATTCCCACTGCGTCTTTCATACTCTATTTCCTATGACTTCATAACCCTGCCCCCCAAAATACCAGACATTTAATCAGGGCCCTGTCCTGTCATTTTATCATAAATATCCATCAAACAAATCTCTTTTCCCCCAACTGACTCTCTTTAGAACAGGATTACACTAGTCTACAATCTGGTTCCACAATGAACTTTTTATGATGTAAGTTTTATGACAGCATCTTCTTCTATGAGTGGCAGGAAAGTCCCAATTACTTCCTTAGCATGGCCTATGAGCTCCATAGAGCTCTGCAAAATCTGGCCCCAGCTGGAACGCAGTTCTCCTTATCTGCTGTAGCTTTCTCCAAAATCTTCTGCCTTGGAAACACTGGAAGCTCTGCACCATTTTCTTTTGTTTCTGGATAACTTCTCCTAAAGCATCAATGTTCAGCTCAAACTTAATCTCCTTTAGGAAATTCTTCTAGACTCCAGGCTGGTTAGAGCCCCTCTTTTGCCCTTCCTTAGCTCCCTTAACTTATAGCCTCTATCACTAGGTACTCTAACAATTCATTTTCTGATCTCTCATTTCCTATGGGCTCCTTAAGGGCAGGAACAATGATGTGTTTATCTCTGTCTCTAGCACTTTCTATTGGGTTTTGCATAGTGAAAGTGCTCAATAAGAGTTTTTTGAATGTATTAAGGCATAGATGAATGAATGGATGAATGAGTGAGTAAATGAATGAACTGAATTATGATTAGCTACAGAAAAACTTCAAATAAAGAATGATGCTGAATGAATGAAACCCAAACTTCACATAAGGCCCTTATGACATCCAAATGCCCTGTCACTGATATTCTGTGTCACCTCTAATGAGTCACTTAGTCTCTCATCTGTAAAGCTTAATTAGTGCTTTGGCAACAAGTGCAAGCTCTTAAAATGCTAGGTGTTAAATTCATTGCTTCAGAAACACTGCCACACTCATATTCATTTGCAATACAACTATAACATATGCAACAATACTCCATTTTCAATTAAACATCCTAGGTTCCCTCTTGCCTGAAATAGATTTAATGACAGCTGGCTTCCAGCTGCTCCTGAAGATGCCTCAGCTTCAAACATAGGAGTATTACCACTTCTCAGACTCAAAGTTTCTTCTTTTAATTCCAGGACAACACTCCATGATGCCTCCATCCTGGGAGCCCACAGGGTGAGTAATCAGAGTGAATGGGAAGAGAAACAAACAGGCAATTCTCCTAATGGGAACAGTTAACTGGCTCACTGTCGGTTAGAAGGCTAGCAACGTTATAGCTTCTCCACTGGGCCTGAATCACTGCACTGAGTGGTCTACTGCAGAGAAAAGAAAATGCAGTTTGTATCTCCTACAGCTTTTAACCAAGTGTGGAATTAAGGAAAGTGCAAATTAGGAAAAAAGTTTAAAGTTACACACAAAGATTACTTGGAATAGAAACAATTAGATTCAATTCAACAAACATGCTTTTGAAGTCCTGCTACCTACAAAACACTGTTAGGTAGGTTCTGTGGGAGGCACACTTATAAATGAGTGCAAAACATTTCTGAGCTTCTTAAGTGTCATAGTAGTAGAATTTGCCACTAATATAAAGAAATCTTTTATAAAGGCTAGTATGGAAATACAAAGTATTTAGGAGATAGGAAAAGGAAAGGTGATTTCTGAATTAGGGTTTGGAAAAAGGTTTTCAGAGGAAGTGGAATCTAGGTGTTTGGGTAGGCTCCCAAATTGTACCCCTCATTCCTGCCAGATTCTGAAAAAGTCGAGAAAAAAAGATTAAAGGTGGAAGCAAAATGTCGCCGTAAATACTGACAACACTAGGCTGGGAGCCTCGTCTACCATCAAGTAGGCTTGCTGAAACTGACACTTGGAACTAGGCAGACTTACCCATCCACCATGGTCATGCCAGTCTGGGCTTACCTATCCAAGGGGATGGCTGCCCATGTAGGAACTTAGGAACTCAGGACAGCACTTGCTCTAAAAAATTATCACTCACACAAGAAGAAAGGTAAACATGAGCTGAGCAAGCCTACTTATTCTTCCAAAACGTACCAATCAGAGAAGTCATTCCACCTCCTCAGAGAAAAGCCCAGAGCCACACTATTTGAGCTCCCTCTAAGGAAGGGAACATTACAAGTGGGAAAAACATATTCCCAACATATGATAGGATCTTAGTGGTGAGAGGGAGGGAAGGACATATCGGGGCAGGGGAGCAGTTAAATGTGAACTTTGTAAGCAAGCCCCAAGGAGATGGAATAATGTAATGATTAAGAACATTCTCTTTGGAGTAAAACAGATATGGATTTAATCCTCACTCTTCTTTATCTGAACAAGTCACTTAAACTTGGTTTCCTCAACTGCAAGTTGGGGATTGTTATACTTGTTTCATAGAACTCAATAAATAGCTATAATAATGTCTACTGAGTGGACAAGGGAGTATGTTGTGTAATCTGACATCCTCCTTCACAAAGTGATTTTGGAATTTGAGTTTCATTAAATTATTTGTTTCTTCCTATTTTATTGGCTTGATGAGATCAAACTCCTTGCATTGCGTTTTCTCAAAGTGAAGTGTACCTACTACACACAGTTAAGTCCGCCAGAGTATAAGTATAGGAAGGAGTGGTATGGATCTGTGGAGCAGGAGAGAACAACATAAGCAGGTACAATGAATAGCACACAAAATAGCGTACAGGTGAGTGCAAGGATGTGATAAAGTGTGAGTGATGTAGTGTAAATCTAAATGTAAATGAAGACAGCCAAAGGCAATAAAGGTGGAAAGAACAGTAGGTATTAACCTTATTTACAATTCCATCCTTTGTAGAGCATCTAACTTTCTTTCCTTTTCCTATGATTATGATTATTATTTTTGAGACAGAATCTCAGGCTAGAGTGCAGTGGTGTCATTATAGCTACTGCAACCTCAAACTCCTGGGTTCAAGCGATCCTCCTGCCTCTGCCTCCAGAGTAGCTGGGACTGTAGGCGTGGCACACTGCTGAGCCTGGCTAATTTTTCTATTTTTAGTAGAGATGGGTTCCACCTTGGCCTCCCAGAATGCTAGGATTATAGGCGTGACCCACCACGCTGGCGCATCTTTTTTGATGGGACCAGGCTAATGAGCCTAAACAAGTTTTAAACTGAACCAGTAAAGGATATCTACCATTCTTCAGGGCTCTAAATGCTTTTAAATGCATGATTGAATAATCAGAAGACAATCATGACCATATATCTGAAGATTATTCAGGAATTTGTTTCCTTTGTTATTTAGAAAGCAATGTTATGGGTGGATTTATCTTATTATATAGATATGTTCATGGCTGCAATATCATCTTCAGCTGTTGCTTACATGTGACTGTGGGGAAAGATTAACTATTTCTCTTGTGTATGCATATGCCAGAATGCTAAAAGGCATTGATTACACAGATTTTTTTTTGGAGAAGATGACTATGTGGCAAACTGGTATCTTCAAATAGAAGTGTTTTTAAGTTCCCCAATGAAGCATTTACTCTTATATGAGCTCTGAACTTAGCAATATAAAACTTGGCCTTGTGCCAATTTAATGGTCCATTTGAGAGAGAGAAGTTTTTGTGCTGGGTTAAAGGCTATGGGATAATTGGGAGGGTTTATTCATAGCCCTCTAGGTATGACATCTGACAAGGAGAGAGAAAGAAGATAGCAAAGAGCTTGCATGTCTCTTCATTTCCATCAGATATATTTTCAGGAGACCAAAGCCACAAAAACCTCTGGAGATAATTATGTAACATGTAGGGATGAGTTTATCTTTAAAAATGTGCAGTTCTTAGATGTTGAAGATTATTGCTTGATCATTTCTTAACCCATCCATCTTCCAAGTATATACTTCCATCATTTCTATAGTGTAGCTGTCCTACTTGCTTTGTAAGGGCAAAATACAGAGATTCACTAAAAAGAAACTTTTCACACAAGGGCATATTTCTTCTTTGTGCAATATTACTGCTTTGAATGGCCCCAGGTCAGTATTTTTAGGAAGTAACTATGACAGTTTTTGGAAGAATTCATCCAGATCCCAAGTAATTTTATCTTTTTCATTATCAAAGAAACATTCATATGATTGTAACATGGTGACTTAAACTAAATCTACTTTTATATTTGAATATTTCCTGGGGATTCTCTGTGCCCTACAAATATGAATACAATGGTCCTGAAAGAATACTTGTAATTTAGTTTTCAAGGGATAAACACATTATTTTGGTTGTTGTGTTATTATAATGGTTAAGAATGACAAATGACTTTAATATTAAATATACATCAATACATCATTATTTCCACTGTGATGGAATGTGTGGTTTATGTGAAATGGTCATTTATAAGACGACACTTGGGCTTTCCAAGTTAGACACATCTTGATTTGTCTATGATATTTGATAATGGATCCCTGCTGAAAAAATTATGTATTATTTCTGAACTTCATTTCATTCTTCAGTAAAATGGGTTTTATTATGGTACCTATCTCATAGCATGATTGTAAAGATTAAATGAGATAATATATATAAAGTGCTAGCACAGTTTCTGGCATGCAGTAATCCTTCAATATGTGTTTGATATTTTTATTTCCTTTGAATATGAAAAATGGAAGAAATCTTTGAACTTAATCAAACTTATCACTAAACTTCAAAAAAACACTGTAGTTAAATTTCATGTCAGATTATTGTATAATTTTAAAAGAATCTTTGGAGAAGGTGACACTTTATCTCCATGTATGTGATTTTCCTTTAAAATATTTTTCATTTTAAGCCTGCCAGCTGCAATTTAAGCGCATATCCTCTTTTCACTATTTCTGGATTGGCACAGGAGCTGATTTGGCATATAATTTATGTCTCATGTGTATACAGTATGTAGTGTATATAATTGCTATATATAGTATTTTTATAAAATGTTCATCATGGAATTAGCTCCTAAGTCAGCAATTCTATTTCAAATGCAGCTGCATCCAAATGACACCTTCCCTGGGGAAGGAAATATTTTATTTTCCCCTAAGGTCACACAAAGCCATAAATGTGAAGAGCAGCTGACAGAAGGCAGTTTTTCTCTAAGGGAGAGCTGCTTTTCCTTGTCAGTAGTGCCACAGCAACCCTTGTCTTTGGTTCTGTCATTAAGGATTGATGTGTTTTTGTATGGGTTCCCAGAGGAGCATTTATGTTTTATGATTCCCTCCGAGGATTAGGATAGTGCTTTGCAAGTGTTCACTCAATACTCATTTGTTAGCCAACAGTAAAATACAATAAATGGATAACTGTAGCAGCAAGGGGAAGTAACGGTCCCTATCTTCCAAATTTATGTAGTATGGTGTGAAAGTGAGGCCGTAGGGTACACATTATAGAATAAAGATTCGGTAGTGTTTCTTAGACTCAAATCCGCGGACTGCATAAATACCATGTGATACGAAATTTACCTGGATGAAGCAGACCCATAAAATACACGAAAAATGTTGAATGGATAAGAGAGTGTTTTTGTCTAGACAGAGGTTTTATAACTTTTATCGATTTTTTAAAGGATCCACAAGTCAAAAATTAAAGACCACAACACCGATCAAAGCTCTAAATTCATAGAATTGTCTACTTGTATGCAAGCAAACTCATTAAATATTTAATCACATTTTGCCTGGCAATGCTTATATGTTTATATCTTGGCCTCACTTCCATTCAATTATGCTAACCAAAAACCTAGAAAGTCATCCTGGACATCTCTCTCATATGTAATCCAGCATCAAATGCTGTCAGTTTTACTGACTAAATGCTGTTCAAATCCATCTACTTTTCTCCAACTCTGCTGGCATTGTTAATCCATGCTATCATCATCTTTCATCAGGACAACTGCAATAGACTCATAACTCTTCATTGTTATCCAGTCATGTCCTCCACCAATCCACTCTCCCCAAGGCAGCTAGGGGAACTTTTAAAAATGCAAATCTGATTATATCTTCCCCTGAATAAAACAATTCACTGATTTCCCATTTATCTCAAGGTAAAGGCAAAAGTCCCGAATGTGACCCTGTGTGGTCTGGCCTTTGTTCACCTCTGAAGCTCCTCTGAAGCTCCTATTCACTCTCTCCACTGCAGCCAGAATAACCTTCCTTTAATCCTTTATATGTGTCATGTCCTCTTCTGCCAAAGGTTCTCCGCATGTATTGTTCCCTCTGCCTTAAATTCTCTTTTTAATTTTTTTCTCAAGTTAACTCTATTAATGCTTTATATTTCCATGCAATACACATTACTTTGGCAAAATCTTCCATAACTTCTACTATTATGCACATTCATGGAACCACACTCCTCTATTTCAGAGCACTTGTTACAAGTGTATGTTTTTATTTACTTTGTGAATATTTGATGAATGTGAATCTTCCAGTTAGAGTGCAGGCTCCATGAAAGCGAGTGCTCTTAACATTGGTCGAATTTCCAGGTCTTGGCATTGTGCCTGGTACAATAGGCATCAATAAGTATAAGCTGAGTGAATGGAAAAATGGCCTCTTTAGTGAACTATAATGTTTTTAGAGGAAGAGATTATGGATGTATGGTGGATTGAACAAAATGAAGGATTTATAACCATTTGCTCTGAGATCAAATGGCCTCTTCACTCACTTTCTGGCTATATGGTCTTGGGTTCTACAAGTGGTGACAACCTGTGAGTAGGAAGTATTGTGGTTTCCAGTTTACAGATGCAGAAAACTGAGGCTTTGAAAACAAACAGATAAGCCATTCATCCTATGTGTTAGTTTCCAGTTCTGACAATGAAAGAGTTTTATTAGTTATTCTCTAAGGCTCAATCTTGCTTATGACATCGAAAAGATTTGAGGATGACATTTGTGCAGTTTGAGATGTTCTATGTCTACATTTGTTAGGTTAGCTGTGAGAGAAAATTAGACTCTGAACCTGACTTTTTACTGTAGCATCTTTTTTCTTAAATACATGAATAAGAATCTTATCATGGACTCAGACCCCAAGTAGGGTTTAGTTACCAAACTCCCCACACTTTCTAGTCCTTCTTTCTTTCTTATTATGCTTTAAAATATGTGCAGTAGAAGCTGTGGGATGCCATGAAGATTGCTCTTCAGAATCAAGGCACTCATTCTCTCAGCTGCCAGGAGTGTTGATTGCTGACAACTCACAGCCAAGTCCCTCTCCAGGAATTTCCCTCTTCGAAAAGGAGCTAGGAAACTGCCTCACCCTAGGCACTCCCCTTCCACGGGAGAAGCTTGCTTCCAATGAAGGGAAGATGTGAAAGTACAGAAGCTGCCCTCTTAAAATGGAGACAGCTCTGGAGGGTGCAGTAGCATTCCATTATAAGATGAAAAAAGTGGAGGGTTTGAATCAAGCATAAGCAAGACCAGTGGGCATCAGTATGCTGCAAGAGCAGATAGCAGATAACCCAGACCCCATGTCACCCACTACTGGTGAGTCAGTATTTCTCTCAGAGCTAACATCTCTGGCTGATTGAGGAGTCTTTTATGACCCAATCACAGAGAAGAAAAATAGCTAAGCTTGATTCATGGATGAGCCGGTTCAGTGTGTGGTTACAAGCAAAAAAAATGGCCTGTTACTGTACCGTAGACCTTCTTGGGGTGGTCCTGAAAGATAATGGTGAGAGAAAATCCTCCCAATGGGTAGAACTTCAGTGAATATCTACTTTATGTGGGAAGAAAAGTGGCCTAAAGTGAATACACACAGATTATTAAACAGTGTTTGAGGGCTTGGCTGGGTATTAGGGAGGGGCCTGCAAAGAAATAAAGGAAAAAAGAAATAAGCAGTAACAAGAAGATCTGGAAAACAAGGTATGTATATGAACCTGTGGGAGTGGCCAAAGTGTGAAGATTTTGTATTGCCATTAAAGTTCATCAGAGAGCATCTACCACACAGGAGGCATCAAACAACCACTTGATATCAGCCATTCTCTGTCATCAGCCACCCCGTTCCTAGCACAGTGGGCTCAATAAGAGAGTGGCTATTGGATATGCATAGATCCAACAGCATGGGGTTTTATTCTTCAGGGTTGATCTAGTTACTGCCACTGCCAAAGGTTCAACCTAGAAGCCACAGAGACCACAGCCAATTCTCCAATATGGCACTATTACTCAAGGAAACCAGCCAGCTATTTGGTAGCATGTTGTCTTTGTTGTACTTCTACTTTGAAAGGGATAATTTATTTTGACTGAAATCAGTACATATACCATGTATGGATTTACCTTTCCTTCCCACAGGGCCTCAGTTAAGAGCCTCTGTGGTGGCTCACAGAGTGATCCACCAACCTGGCATCATGTATAATGTTGCACTAGACCAAGGGACTCACTAAACAGCCAAGGAGGTGTGACAATGGTCACATGTACATGGGACTCACTGGTCCTATCACATACTGCACCTGCCAGAAGTGGCCAGATATACACAACAATGGGACAGTCTCCTGAAGGCACAACTGAGATACTGGCTTAGGTATAACGCCCTTCAAGGATAGGGTGCCATTCTATAAGGCGCATTAAACAGCTTTAATCAGTGAAGCGGTACTGTGTACCTAGTAGGTAAAATACATTTTGTCAGCAACAAGGCAATGGAAGTGTGCATGGCCCCACTTACCATCACTCCAAGGGGCCCACTAGGGGTCCTTGTACTTTCCATCTCCACAAATCTGGGTTCTGTGACTCTAGAGGTCCTGGTTTCCACAGGGAAATGCTTTCATCAAAGGGGACACAGTGAAGTGTCCCAATAATTCTTGAGCTTTAGCTGCCACTCAGTCACTTTAGGCTTCTTGAGTGAAGAGATGAGCAAGCAGGCAAAGGAACCACCACCCTGACATGGACAGAGATGTGGCTGCTGATACCCAATGTCCACAATGACAGTGAAGAATATGATTGTCATATTGAGTGAGTCCCTGGGGTATCTTTTGGTACCTTCTTGCCACATCTTGACAGAAAACTGACAAGTACAATAGTCATAAACTAAGAAGGACATGGTGACCTGGAGCTCAGATCCCTCAGGGCTGAAGCTCTGGATCTAATCAGTAGGTAAGCAATCAAGACAAGCAAGGGCAAGGAGGCTTGCCAAGGGTGAGGGAACTCTAGAATGCACTGGACAGGATAACAACAGTGCCAGTTAAGGACTCAAGGTCAGCTTCAGAGGTGGGGCCTGTAGTTTGTTTCACCACACTTATATGTTTTCCCTGGAGAAGAGACTAACTAGAATCTTGGGGCATTTATTTCTAGTAGAGTAAAATCTCTGTATTAAGTAACTAAATCTGAGCAATACATAGACTGTGGTAGCAACAAGGAATCTGTCTTGTTTTAGGTGCCCCCCATCCATGGGAGCAAT
The DNA here is from genome assembly GCA_028533085.1 of Varecia variegata. Classification (NCBI taxonomy): domain Eukaryota; kingdom Metazoa; phylum Chordata; class Mammalia; order Primates; family Lemuridae; genus Varecia; species Varecia variegata. Next base: position 126,525,075 of record CM052438.1, on the reverse strand, counting down.
CTTCCAATACAAAAGTACAAAAGGAGATGACTCTGAAAGGTTTTCCAGCTCAAGAGTCCCAAAGGATCAGCAAAAAAATCTGTTGGAATTGCCTCACAGTTCAGCTTCTCTTTCTGTCCAGTCCCTGTTTTTACAGGGTTGTTAGCAAAAATACTCTCCAATAAAACTCCTATGTGCAAACAAATCTCAAACTCTTAGTGTCTGTTTTCGGGAGACCCAGTTTATGAAATTTGTGTTGTAATCCCAAAAGGAAATTCAGCCACTCTTGAATGTTTGATGTTTACTTGGTTTTCAGGGAAGATAATGTGTACTTGAGGGTAACTTGAAAGATGTTTTAGGACCATTCCATAGGGTCACAGCCATAGATTCATTAAATTAAGACTCATTGATAAGGTGTTATGGGCTGAATTGTATCCCCAAATTCACATGTTGCAGTCCGCACCTCCACTATCTAACAATGTAATTATATTTGGAGATAAAGTCTTTAAAGAGGTGATTAATTTAAAATGAGGGTGTTTGAATGGGACCCTAATCAAATATAAGTGGCTTCCTTATAAGAAGAGAAAGATCCACCAAAGGCACCATGCACAGAGGAACAACCACCTGAAGAGGCAGCAAAAGGTTGTCCATCTGTAAGTCAAGGAGAGAGGTCTCAGAGGAAACCAACCCTGCCAGCACCTTGATCTTAGACTTCCAGCTTCCAGAACTGTGGAAAAATAAATTTATGTTTACTCAACACCCAATCTGTGTTATTTTGTTAGGGCAGGCCTAGCAAACTAACACTTAGGATGTTTTAAATTGGGGATGCCATATCTTCATTGACTTAATCGGTAAATATTTTCTCTTTTCTCAAGAAAAGAATTTTCCAAAATGGAAAATTCACTCTAAAATCTTGCTATATGAAAACTCTGAATCACTGGTGGATGTCTGTAACCAGGAGGAAGGCCTGGGTCCTCTCCTCAGATCACTCCTCCCTGTCCATGTTGTAACCATCCCACCCCATGAAGTAATAAAGATCCCTATGGCAAAAATGAGGGTGTTTGAGTGGGACCCTAATCAAATATAAGTGGTTTCCTTGTAAGAAGAGAAAGATACACCAAAGGCACCATGCACAGAGGGATAACCATGTGGAGAAGAAAGAAATATCTTTTGGTCACAATATTTCCTGTTTATTTTATTATATTATAAAGATTAAGAACTACAATCTTTCCCAAAGAAATTTGTCACCTTGTGATAGGATTGGACACCTGAAAGATGATAGAGGGACACCTCGTGTTACCTTGAAATGCCTAACCCCTAATCTGAGATCACAGTGCAACTATAGGCCAGACCAAACAAAATCCAGTTAGGAATTTTTAGTTTAAAATAAAAGGTTGGGCCAAGGACCAGTAAAGTGGAATCTAGCCCTACTGGCTCCTTGTAATTCTGTGGTTTCTCACACCATGGTTCTTTGCTCTCACCAGTGAGAAATGGGATGGGTCAAATTATAATAAATAATATTACAACAACAAATGCAATATAATAATACATCTAACATCACTGACCATATGCAGGCTAAGGTCCTAATAACCATGTGTATCACCTCATCAACCTTTACAACAGCTGGAATATACCTATCTTAGTCAGTTTGGGATGCTATAACAAAATACTATAGACTGAGTCTCTTAAACAACAAATACTGATTTCTCACAGTTCTGAAGGATGGGAAGTTCAGAATCAAGGTCCTGGCCTGGTTGCAGATGGGTATATTCTTTCTATAAACTCACGTGGCTTTTATCTATCCATCTATCTATCAAGTTAGGTTCATGCACATGGAAGGAAAAAGATCTCTTGTCTCTTTCTGTTGTTATAAGTACATTAATTTTATCATGCACACCCTACCCTCATGGCATAATCTAACCCTAATTATCTTCCACAGGCCCCACTTCCAAATACCATCACATTGGGGGTTAGGATTTTAACATATGAATTTGGGGGAGACACAAACATTCAGCCCATAGCAGTGCCCATTTTAAGAAAATTGATGCTAAAAGCAGTGAAGAACCTGGCCCCAGCTCACACGGTTAACAACATGGCCTGATTTTAAACCCAGAACTTATTCTCTAGGGAGCCTACCCTCTTACACCCAGAGCATCAGTAAAGGAACTCTCTACACAGAACTCCAGACCCCGGATGGGGACCACTGAAAATTCCTATGCCAAAGAAATTTAAAGCTGCTTCTGGGAGCAAAAGCCCAGTACATAGGGGGGACTGAACATTTTGAAAATTATTTCCTCATCTCTGAGACTGTTCAGATTTAATAGACCTAAGAGAAAAAGTGGATGAGTAACTCTGCTTGACCTGTTTGCCCTCCTTCCATGCCTTCCTTCCTTCCATTTATTCAGACCTTTAAATAAAACATGGGACTAGTCTGTCTGCAAAGTGCTGCTTGTGATGCCGGGGATGCAAAAGTGAATGAATCAGATATAGCTCCTTGACTTCATGGAAGTTTTTTTCCTCTTCCTCCTCCTCCCCTCCTCTTCCTCCTTCTCTGCCTCCTCCTTTTCTCCTTCTCCTATCTCTATGCTTTTCCTGTCCTCTCCTAACTACTCTTTCCTACGAAACCAGTCTCTCATGACTTGGTAAGCCTTGTCTACCCTGGCTCTGTGGAATGCATATGTGGTCTCACTTCATATTGTTTGCATAAACTCTTCCTTTTTTACACTTTCTTTTTCTTATGGTATAACTTTTTTCATGTGGTGTTTTCCCCCATTTCTTGCATCACATAAACTTATTATAAAATATGATTTCATATCAAATGTCCAAGAGGTTCTGATCTTGCTATAAGTACATAAGAAACTATATTTATATAATTATAGTAGGTTAAAACAGGTAACAATAACCAGTGGCATCCTAAAAGAAGTAGACTATCTGGGGCTCACCTTTCACCTCTGTTCAGTATGGGGGTTGGATGGGATCGGTGGGGGTTCGCCAGCCTGGCTGCACATTAGAATCACCTGGTGAGCTTTAAAGACTCACTAGCACTTGAGCTCCAATCTGAGACCCTTAGTTAATTCACCAAGTGTGGGTCCTGAGAACTGGTATTTTGTAAAATATCCCCAGGCAATTTTAATGGTAGCCAGGGTGGAAAAACACTGGACTGCATCATTCCTTTAGGTCCCTTCTGGCTTTAACATTCAGTCACCTCTAAATGTAACCTTTGTAAAATAAATACTAAAAGTATCATGTTTTTGAAGGCTCAAATTTCATCTCTGCACCCTCTTTGGTTAATTAGCCTTTGTCGTGAGGCTGCCCCATGCCATGGTGAAGGTTTTGACATGGAGTTAAATGGTGCTGCCTAAATGTTTCCTGAATAGAGCAGGTTTTGTTTTGGTTTGTTTTTCTCCTTCCTTGCTGCCATTCATCATCTGCTGCGATAGCTTTTCTCTCTGCCTCCTGCTAATCTCATCTCTATCCCATCCTCCGCACACTTGCCAAGAATGATTAATCTTTTAAAAAATCCAGACTGATCTTATCACCCTTTTATGTGTCACTCCCCTTCAATAACTGTTATTTCCCTCAGGATCAAGTGCAAACTCCTTGGGTATGCCACACAAGAAACTGCCTTCCCCTCTCAACTTGCGATATTCACATGCATACACTCCACATGTTTGAATATTATTAAACCAATCTGTTACAGAACTTACTGCGTGCCACATACTTTTTAAAGGGCTTTACATACATTAATTTATTGAAGCCTCCCCACAAGCCTATGAGTTAGATATCATTATTCTCCATTTGACCCATGAAGAAACCAAGACTCAGAGAGGTTCAGTAAATTACCGAAGAGACACAGCTAGAATTTCATAGATTTGAGATTCAAAAAATCTAGCACTTCGGTCTCAAATAAATCCTGTGCTTCATGTGTTATTACCTACCTTGCGTATCCCATTAAAGTTCATTTTTTGTCCTTCTATTTTGAATTTCATCTTCCACCAGATATTCAAATACTGATTATATCTCTGATCCTTTAAAAGTCAGAAGGGTTACTTTGCCTGAAAGAAGTCCCTAGACCCTCACCCTTCCTCACTCAAGGTTTAGTGGCTCTTTGCTACTATCCAGGCTCCTTATTTCAACGTCTCTATTCTGACATTTATTGCACTACATCGTCATTTTCTTTTTATGTATCTCCCTCAAAGTGGAATGAAATCTGATTTGTGAAATCCTTGAGGGCAGGAAATGCGTCTTTTATCTCTGTATTACTATCCTCCACCACAGTGGAGAGTGAAGTCCCTGACATAAGATGCTCTTTTAGTAGGGTTGCCATATAATTTATCACTCAACCCAGGAAATTTTGCGGGTGCTATTATTAATAATAGTTATTCTGGGGTGATAGATATAAACATGTATGTATGATCACCTTATTTTTAAAACTGCTTTCTAAGGTGATTTCTCCAGTGTCTTAATAATCAAATTCTCTCAGAAAGAATGCAGAAATTGATTTGCCTTTAAATAAATTCTTTTACTTTGCAAGTCAGGTTGTACAAATTCTCCACGATACGAGGGCTTATATTTCCACATCTATACTTTTGCTTGTAGCTTAGTTTAAATAAAGAATTGGTAGTTGTGTATAGAATCAGTGCCTCATTAAAGGAGATAGTATTTAGTTAATGATGACAAATCATTGGTATTATTTAGAGAAAGCTCATGAAGTTGGTGATCTTATAGTTAGGTTTATTGCTGACTGACATTGTCCACAGATTACAATGTTTGAGGATCAATGAAGTAGAACCTTCTTTCTCTTTCTTTTATTGCTGCTGGATGTGCTCCAAGGAATGATTCTACATCTCTCTGCACATCCCCTTTCTGAGTCCTTTCAGGAAAACACTAGTGAATAATCAGTTTGATCCTGGCTTAGTGAATAACAGTATGCTCTCTGAAACACATAAAAAAGTGCTTAACATCTCTAATCATTAGGGAAATGCAAATCAAAACCACCAAGAGATATCACCTAACTCCAGTGACAATGGCCTTTAACAAAAAGTCCCAAAACAACAAACTCTGGCATGGATGTAGAGAGATAGGAATGCTCTTACACTGCTGGTGGGACTGCAAATTAGTACAACCCCCATGCAAAGCAATTTAGAGATACCTCAAAGAGCTAAAAATAGAAATACCATTTGATCCAGCAATCCCACTACTAGGCATCTACCCAGAAGAAAAAAATATATTCTATAATAAAGACATTTGCACTCGAATGTTTATGGCAGCACAATTCACAATTGCAAAGATGTGGAGACAACTCAAGTGTCCATCAATACATGGATGAATTAATAAAATGTGTATGTATACCATGGAATACTACTCAACTACAAAAAACAGTGGTGAACTAGCCCCTCTTATATTATCCTGGATAGAGATTGAGCCCATCCTTCAAAGAGGAGTATCACAAGGATGGAAAAACATGCAGCACATGTACTCGCCAAGAAATTGGTACTAACTGATCAACACTTAGGTGCTCACATAGTAGTGATATTCATGGGGTGCTTGGTCAGGTGAGAGGGGAGTGGAGGGGGTGGGTAAATTCACAACTAATGGATGCGGAGCGCACTGTATGGGGGATGGGCACAATTGTAGCACTGGCTTGGGCAAGGCAAAAGCATATGCAACCAAAATGTTTGTACCCCCATAATATTCTGAAATTTAAAAAAAAGAAAAAAAAGAGTGTGCTCTCTGGTGCTTGGGTGTATGGGGCTCACTCCTCCCATTAGCTGTGTGTCCTTGGGTAAGTTACTTAACTGTGCCTCACTTTCTTCATGTGTAAAATATTAATAAGTATTTGCCTCCTGTAGTTCTTATGTGAATATAGTAAATATCTAAAAATACTTAGATCAGTGCCTGGGACCTGGTCGGTTCTATGTAAGCGTATGCTTGTTAAACAAATGGACAGTGTCACTGTGCATGTGAAGGCACTTTTCCCTTCCCTATCACATGAGGGGAGATAAAGACAGACACTCTCCCCATGGCTACTCCATTTCTCTCATATATGACATCTGCCCTTATATTTTTCTCTGCATCTCTCTGAGTATATTGGTTATTACTTCAAATTTTTGTATCGTGGGACCTCCAGTGGGTGGTACAATCCTGAGGTTTTAACTAAGGCTGAAGAAGAAGGCAGACTTAGAGGTCTCAAGCTTTAGCCATGTGTCAACAGTGTTATGGGAAATGACAGTGGGCCCTCCCTGTTAGCAGGGTCAAATTCCCAGATTCAACCAACTGCCGGTCAAATAAATTTATTTATTATCACTGAACTGTACACTCAAAAATGGTGAAGATGGTAAATGATATAATATATACACTTTGCCTCAATAAAAAATAAATTAAAAAATTAAGCAGATAAAGAGAAATGGAGAAAAAACAAACAACAAAAAATAACAACACAACAATAAAAAACAGAGTATAATAACCGTTTACATAGCATTTACATTGTATTGGGTATTATAAGTAATCTAGAGATGATTTGAAGTATACAGGAGGATGTGCATAGGTTATATGCAAATACTACACCATTTCCTATCAGAGACTTGAGCATCTGTGGATTTTTGTGTCCGCGGGAGATACTGGAACCAATCCCCAAAGGAATTCTGAGGGATGACCATACCCAGCTCATAAAAAGTGTTACTTTCCATCTTTACATATGAGTTTTTTAGGATTCTTTGGAGGGGAAGGACATTTGGCAGTATGGGATTTGAACATTCTTTGTGCCTTTAACTAGCCTCATATTATATCATTAAAACAGTCCTTCTTTATTGAGCTGATAGGAGGAGGTTGAAGAGTATCAAGTAGGATAGACCAAGCAAAAGGAGGAGCCTCCACACTTGCAATCACTGTTACCCTCATTGTATAGCACTAATGATTTTCCAAATTTTAGTCTTTCTTTGATCACCTTCATGGCTTCTGCCTCTTTTGAGAACCACTTGTGTTACTATTTGACTCAAAGTCTTCTTCATATTTGTTCCATATTTAAAACTCAACTATGTCTTATAAAAATTATATGTCACTATTATACATATAAGGGCAAAATTGCCTTCTAGCTTACCATAAATAAAAGATAGACTAAAAATATATATGATGACAAGCAAACAGTTATTAAATCTAAGTAGAGACTCCTGCTTGCCAACATGTTGAGTTCCAGGCTGCTTCTCCCTTTGTTGCAAAAGGAGCTTAGCAGGTGTTTGTAAGTAAAGGCACATCAGCACCAAGGCAGAGTGTCTCCTTGATTTGATCTAAAAGATTGAATAAGAAAGGGAATGACTTTGTCAGCATGATATGTGGTGTCTTTTTTTAAAAACCAATCTCTTGTTTTGGAAAATACTGGGAATGTGAGGGGAGAAGGCAAAGAAATACAGTGTAAAGGCTAAAGACCTTGAGATGTAGGAATTAGAGTTGAATCATGTCTCTGCCACTTAATATGTACTGTGACCTTACAAACCATTTTCCTTTTCTGAGTGTGATTTAATCGGGAAACATTTAAGACCACCTCCACATCAGAGATTTAGTGATGATCACATTAGACAATATATGTAATAGGTCCTCCCACACATAACCTCACACATTGAAGATGTTACAAATTTAGTAAATGACTTACTTTTCCTGAAGTTATTTAAAAATTTTATGGGAAAATTCTTTTTCTATGCCCAGCTACAAAATTTTAAGAGTGGTAAAGACTGGCTTTCCTAGTTCTATAGTGGATGATATCTGAACACTCTAGAGACACCACCAGGTTCACCACCCCCAAAATCCCTTTTGTTTATTGAAAAAATGTTTGCTAAGATCCTAATATGAACCAGACACAATGGCAGGATCTGAGTCACAGAAGTGAATGATGGAACCCTTGTCAGCAAAAGGTCTATCGGCAGAGACAAATAAACAGAAAATTATGACAGTGTATTTAATCAGTTCTAGTTTTCACATTTTTTTCTTATTTTTATGTTTCTTTGAAATATTTCTTATATTTGATGGCATCTTGTACACGATGAAAATGGTTAAGTGCTGCTTTGGAAAGAAGTGCCGGGTGCTCTGGGGAGGGCAGGAGAGAGTAGACGTCAGAGAAAGCTCCCCAAAGGACAAGATGCTTAGTGACCTGGAAGGACTGAGGAATGGACCAAGGAAGGGGCAAAGTGTCGAGGAAGGGAGTGGCACGTGCAAAGACAACCTCATGGAAGTGACGACATACAGGGTCCAGAGCGTTCCGGGTAGCAGTGGCACAGGGGGAGAATAAGGTGGGGATGGACCATGAGGCTAAAGGTTAGTTAGAAGTCAGGTCATGGAAAGCCAGGTTAAGTAGTCTGGACTTGATCTGAAGGACAATAAGAAATCCTTTAAGCAAGGCTCTGGCATGATTGGCTTTGCAATGTCGATGGATTTCTCTGGGTCACTAGAGTGGAAGAAAGTGAGCCATGACATTGAAGAGCAGAATGAAGAAGGGACTTCTTAGAAATTGAGTTCAAACCCACCTGTCTAGAGCGAAGTAATCGAGAGAGAGGAGGCCAGGTCAGTGCTGTCCTGAGTAGTGGAGCGGGAGCCAGCATGCTCTGGGCATGAATCTGTGGCACTGGGTGGTCGGGCTAGTTGCCTGAACTCACCCTAAGTCAACAGAGGCTGTATTTCCATGACCATTTCCGGGCAAGCCTGTGCTCCTGGCATCATCCCCATGTGCCCTAGGGGCAAATTTAGCTGGGTTTTGAATGTGTGAATGGCCCATTATAGCTGAGTGTCTGAAAATCTCTCTCTTCACAAACATTCACTGAACAAGCAGAATCTGTCCTCAATAGGAAACAACTGTGCCGCTGGAGTTGGCACGAGGAAGTTGGAAAGAAAGCAAGTAATGGCTCTACTGCCTACCAAGCTGCTGCTTCCAGCTTCCTGTTGAAGCCCCCTTAGTTCTCTCTGCTCCACAAACCAGAGGGAAAATGCTGGGTATTCGCATTCACCACTCCAATTGTTTCAAATTAAAGTACCCCAGGAGCTGAATTACCTCAGCTAATGTTTCTCATTATTGTGCCACGCTGCAAACTAAGAGGTTTCGAATAAGATTCCCTAAAGACAGGCATTGTTCCTTCATCTGTTCAAAAATCAAGCACTTACAAAGTTGCAATCGTGTTCACCACAGAAAATGTTGCTTTGTTTGGTTTCATAAAAGTGGTGGGGTAAAAAGAACTGATTGACAACACAATAGAAAACAAAAAGGTCTAGAAAAGAATAGCTTCCAGCACCTTTCTAAGAAAATTTTCTTGAAGCCCCTTATATTTCTAGGGCCTGACAGGAAAGCTTTGCTGAATGTGGAAACATGTGGAATAGGTGTTCCCGGGCCTGGCTTGCTCACGGGAGCCCAACAGACCTGGGATTACATCATGGTTCTGTCACTTACTATCTTACACATGTCACTTAAGTTCCTCAGAACTCAGTTTCTCTACCCTCACAGAATAAGTGTTGAGGAAAATATAATGTACTATTATAAATTGCATCATGAAATATGACTCTAAAGGATCAAAAGTGTTTGAGAAAAATTTGAAAAAAGCAGTCCCTCTTTGGTTCCTAATTTCAATAATTAAGTCAAAAAATATCACTGAAACCTATTATATGTGACAGGTAGGTTTGTTTTGTGTGTGTGTGTGTGTGTGTGTGTGTGTTTGTGTGTGTGTGTGTTGGGTTAGGGGACAGTAAGGATATTGATAGGGTGTGCTCTGGAAGAAGGAACAGGATATGCAGAATTTCTGCAAAAAGAAGGTCTGTACAAGTTTGAGGATTTGAAAGGTCTGTGTGGTAGCAACACTGAAAAATAACATAGAAAAATTATACTTTAAGGATAAGATGGGACCAGGAACACTGGTCATTTAGTGACTTATAAACTCAGTGTATTTGTCTGAGTCCCTGAAAGGGACAGACAGGACAATCAGGTTAGGGTAATTAGGGAAATTTGAGAAAAATGCATTAAGGGACTGTTTATAAATGTGTAGGCAGGATGCAGTGAAGTCAGTAGGGATAGTGCAGTGCCCCAATACTAGTAACACTGGCGTCTGGTTACCAAGCCTAAAGCAAAGGGACAAGGGGAGGGAACAGTGACCTCATAGAGACCCAGGGACAGAGAGGATTGAGTGAAAAGGGGCCTTGACAGGAGGCCTTGTGGAAAGGGTGCAGATAGTTCAAAATAACCCCACAGGAAGGAGCCCACCAAAGGAATGAGTAATTTGACTTCACTCTCCTTCCTCCCTCCATCTTCTTGGCAATGCCTTCCACTGGCTGAATCTTACTGCAGCCAAAGGCAGAAGAGCCCACGGATGCCATGATCCATGTGAGTCAGCTCCCAGGGCACTGGGCAGGTTGGGGAAAAGGGACAGTGGGTCTGGAGTGGCAAAGGGAAGGGACGTTCCCTGTAAAGGAATGTGTCTTTATTCTAATGGCAATGGGAAGCTGCCAGCTTTAAATTCTTTTGCCTTCTAGAGCCCATGGTTCTCATGCTGACATTTACGTCTCTAATTTGATTGCTTGGGAATAATAATAGTAAGTTTTCATTAGACTATTGAAAGGATTAAATGCAATAGTGCATTGAAAGCATTTAGAGCAGTGTCTGGCAAATAATAGGCACAAAAAAATTGCTTACTTTCCTGATTCATATTATTATGTCAAAGAATAAAGAACAAAAGTTTAGAGACTTCTCCAAAAATATCATAACTAGTCAATGTTGGAACTGAGAGGGGGGAGGGAAGGAGGGTCAGGAAGAGGAGGTAGAGAGAGAGAGAGAAAGAGAGAGATTTCAGTTCAACACAGCCACTTTAATAATGGTAAATCTACACTTTCCTTGACTGCTCTCCTAGACTGTGAATCCTCTAAGGCTAGGATTATGTTTTTACTCATTTTACATCTCAAGAACTCATTTTGCTCAATAAATGTGTAATGAATGAGTCTATAAAACACAGTGACAGAAGGTATATAAGTAATTCGTGGAGGACAGAGGAGAGCTTTCCTTGCAAGCCTTAAGTCATTCATTTTTGTCCTATATAAATAATTCTATAAATAACAAGATGTAACTTAGCTTCTTCAACAAAGTACTGAGACTCAGTAATACATTGTAAATAATTGACATATTATATGACTGCTCTGATGTCCATCCATTACTTTGGTTTGAATATTTGAGTCACCATTCCTTAACCACGCCATCCCATGTATATATTGGAAGCTAAGATGCTCTCTAACTTGTAGAAACTCATTAAAGCCAACATTTTCTACAGGATAGGGTTTTTGTTATTATTTGGTAGAGGAATAATGTATTATTTAATGTATGCTTTTAGTGGTCTCATTGGAGTTTTATTTATTTCATCTTGCACTGAAAGTATGTGGAAAGCTTGGGGCTTCTCTGAGGAAATTGAGATTGAAAGTGTATAACTAAAGTTGTAATATTAATATCTTACTTGCATGGAAGTAAGGTAGGATTCTTAAATGGTAACAGAGTAACTGAGTCATCTTAGGGTTGGAATGATCTTAGAATAAATACTGTTTGTAGTTTGATGCCTATAAAGCCATAAGGAAAAATAGACTAGGAGTCAGGAGATTTGGGCCATATCATTGACAGTTGGTTGGACAGGGAAATTTCAGCACTTGTGAAATGAGAATAATAACTTTCCCTGCCACCACCTCAGAAAATTCATTAGAATTCGATGCAATTTTATCTGTGAACATGCTATGAATAATAATATAAATGGTGATGCAAAATCCAAAGTTATTATTTTTCTGTTTAGTATATTTGACTATTATACTTTGTTTTTCCTATTTGATATCTTTGGTATTTATTGAGGTTTTTAACATTTGATCATGGTTTGTGGCTATGCTTGAGTCTAGAAAGGCCCCAGTGTAGAAAAAGGAATGCCTGCCTTCCATTCCCTTATAGATTTGGGTAGATCTTAGCAGATTTGTAGCAAAATTTGGGTACACGTTCACAGCCTGCAGTTGCATTCCAGAAAGCATAGAGTTAGTTATACTGTGCCTCTTATTCACTGAACATTTAGTTAAAACAACAAACATTTACTAAGCATGTATTAAAGCCCAGGTGCTAGTCTAGACAAGGGGTCTATAAATGAATATTAACAAAAATGTCCTCTTTCCAGGGAAGTTCATGGTTTATTACAGTGCACTGCAGTGATTCAGTGAGAGCTTGGGGTAAGTAACCTGATGTTCTCTCTTTAAGTCTCTGTTTTCATCATGTGTAAAATAAGGATAATAATTATATCTACCACTTAAGATTGCTATGAAGATCAAACAGGTTTGATAATTATAAAAATTTTAGCACAGTGTATGTTACATAATAAGTGCTCAACTAATGATGGCTATTTTTGTTATTGTTAGAAAAGACACATGCAGAAACCGATCTCACTGTGGCATGGGCTATATAGTGACAGACAGAGATGGTATGGTTATCTAGAGAATCTTTACCCATTTTATCTTACCTTCCAGGAGTACAGGCATGTTTTGTTGTACACTCAAAAATTAGAATATCCCAGACATGAACATGATGTTGCAGACATTCCATGGAAGGAAGAAAAGTAATCTTCTCCTGGGGGAAGTATGCGTGTTCCCATTGGTCCCTGCAGGCGTGTACAGCTTAGCTCAGGCACTCTCTAATGAAGGGACATTTTAGGAGACCAATTCATTTTGGTGTCTAAACGGCTGAAATGCTACAGGAGAAAAACAACTTCAAATTATCTTTAGAAATCCCCTAAATTTTTGATACTTCATGAAATTAAGAAAATAGTATTTCTTTGCTTCCTGTTAAAAGCAGAATGTTTTTCAAAGACCATGTAGAAACAACATTGGCACTGTGAAATTTTAAGATTTATGAATCTTATGGGCTATAATTAACTTATCAAGGATTTTTTTTTAGATTTCAAATAGTTGGAATTTTTTGTGCAAAGAACGTGGATTTTAGTTTTCATCCCTTTCAATCATGATTCCTAATTCGACATACACTTAAAGGTTTTGTTTTGTAGCTTCAGTTAACTAGTGATAGAATGGCATAGACAATACATTTTGGAAAAACTAAGGTGGGAAAGTCACAGGGGGTTTCAGGAGGCTGTGGAAGTCTTTCTAAAGGATGTAGGCCATGAGCTGGGTTTTAAGGGCACACTAGAACAGTGGTGGGTAGGGGTGGGTGGGAAGGTTTTACAGAGTGGTAAGAGCAATGTTAGGCATGCATGGAGGGGAAGTGGTTAGCAAGCATGCCAGCTGCAACACATGACGTTGACATCCCTGTTTGGGGGAGCATTGTGTTCATTCATGGTAAAATTGGAGGAAAATTATTGTGATGGACATGTTCCAGGGGAAAGTGATGGAAATCTAGAGCATTTCTTATAGTTCACAGGTATGACTATATAGCATTATAAATCTCGGCAGTTTCACAAATTCTTATGATCTCTTCCGTGAGATATAGATACAGTTTGATCGTTACCTAGATGGTAGTGAATTTGCCTCAGCAGCTTGCAAGTGCAACTACAGTAATTTCATAGAGCCCTTTAAATAAACTTGTGGAAAGAGCTTCATGCTCATCAGAATTAGTCTGGACTCGTGTTTCCTGTGATGCATATTGCACTCATCTGTAGTATAGCTGCATCCAGAACTGTGTGGGAATGCTGACTTCTTGTTCCTCCCCAGGACCAGTCAAGGTAAAAAATTGCAAATGAGACTCTAAGTTCCACTATCTCTGAAGGGAAAAAAGAGCCTAAATACAGGCCAAGGGACTGACAATTTTAGACCCCAGTCTCTGATTTTTCTTAAGAATTTGATTTTTTAAAGAGATATTTGGGAGAATTATTTTCCCAAAGGTATTACGAGGTGGGGAACCTGTGGCCTTAAGACCACAAGTGACCCTCCAGACCCCCAAGTGTGGCCCCTCAACTCAATCCACACTTTACAGAACAAATCCCTTTATTAAAAGGATTTATTGTATAAAAATTGAATTCAGTCAAAAGGCCACATTCAAGGATCCAGAAGGCCACCTGTGGCCTTGAGGCTGCAGGTTCCCCAACCCCTAATGGGATGGCATTTTTTTCATGAAAGAAAAAATAAACTATACAATTCTCAATACAGTGGAAGCTACTTATTTGGAATTAGAATTTATCTAGGAAGTGTTCAGAGCTGCTAATCCTCCTTGAATTATTCTACAATCGAATCCTTCTCTCCTGATCAGTAGAATGGAGAGAGATTGTACATGAATCTTTGTAAGCTGCCTCAAATCCATTTTGGAACAAGGATGAGTAAACATAAATACACAAAAATAAGTAATGCTAAGGATGTACTGTGATTTCACTTTTATTTCAGCTGGTATTTACTGAGTGCCAACTATGTTTTCCTGCTTTGAGTAGGCAGTATTAGGAATTGAGGATGTAGCGGAAAAGAGATACAATTCCTGCCTGAATTTGCTCACAGTTTTATTTTAGGTAAAAAGAAGAATCAAATCAGTGCTTTTAAAACCTGGTTGTATATAAGAATAACCCATGGTGTTTGCTAAAAATACAGAATTAAACTATCTAGGGTTCGGTCTGAGAATTTCTATTTTTATCAAGAGCCCCAGATCATTCTGATGCACAGCCACATTTAGGAAACACTGAATTAGACGCACGCTAGAATCCCTTCCAGCTTTTGAATTCTATGACTTTGTATCATTATAAAACTTTCTCACAAAAATAGTGAGAAAAAAAGAAGTGTATGTTTCTGCCAGCAGAGCCTTACTCTGAGAGGAAACACTAGGGCAAAAAACGATGAGAGTTGGTAAGTAGGATAGTTTGGCCTGGAAGGTCATGGGCAGTTTGGTCCAGCACCAGCCCAAATTTTCAGTGGCTTAGGTCAGATGTATTAAATAGATTTCCTAGGATTCTTCATAGGAAATAGCACGGATTGTGTTGGAGGGCTAATGAAGAGGAGACCAGGAAGGTTTAAACAAGGGCATTTAGTGTAGTGTTTTGCACATAGTGAACTGTCAGTGAGTGAGTGTTTAAAAGATATTATTATTTGGATGACTGATGGGGGAGGTGGGCGCTTAGGCTGAGGACTGAGATAGGAAAGTACACACATTTGATCAGCAGTAAGAAAGGAGATTGAATAGGCGCTAGTGAGGACTATCCAAAGGAGATTTCAAACAAGACAAACGAAGCCACATTCCCTAGGCACTCTATGCAGTGGTTGGGTGATTTTTATTGACTGTTCACTGCATTCAACGTGCTGATACACGTTGTATCTTTAAGATACAAAGATAAAGGAAATCAGGAAGGGACTAATATTTCTTGAGCCCCTATACTGTACTGAGTACTGTAAAGTGGTTTTCATGTTAAAACATTTAATTCTCAGATTTACCTACTGAGGCAAGTGACATTAGCTCCATTTTACAGGTTGGGGAACTGAGGCTCAGTATGGTTATATAAAAGTCATGGTCTAAACTTCGGGCTTGATTGAGAACTACTTAGCATATTCTTTTAACTGTCACTTGGAAAAAAATCACCGTGATGGTTTTTATTCTGGCATATGCTTTAGTGACCATAAACTCACCCTTTGCTTAAGGTCCAGAATGCCCCACTCTTACTTGGTTTGCTTTGCATTTTCTTTTAGGTGTGGCTAACTTGAGTGACTTAGACTAATTATGAAATATTAATATAAGCCAGCACAGTTGCTTGTATTTCCAATGTCTTTTCTATTTAGTAAAATAGTAAGTCAAAATGCATGTGTGTACCTTGCTATAATAGCAAAGCTACAGAATACAACTGTTTTCTTTCTTTAGGAGGAAAGGACCTCAGTAGAAAATGGCCTTCCGTAGACAAAGCCATCTAAATAGAATCAGTTCTCTTCATCACAGAAAGCCAATATAATGTCTATTGAGGGTTATACACTAAAAAGGCCATTTGTTAGTCTTTATGTAGGTTAGGATTGCTATATAAACACTGAAACATCAGGCAAGCAGTTATTAACATTTTATTATATATATATGTAATAATTACATTTGTTAATATTGTTAATGATTATGGTGGCTAACATTTATTATTCAATGGTTAACACCTCCAGGCACTAGGCTTTGGAATGCTTTCCATACTTTATTCAATTTTCATAATAGACCATATGTTAGATCCCTTTTTGATCTCCATTTTACTGATGAAGAAATTGAGTTTTATAGAGACCAAATTCCTTGAAACATCCAGCTAGTAATTTCCGGGCAAGGACTCATTCTGTTTGATTCTGTAGCCCATTTTTTAAACACTACACTGAATTAGCTCTAAGTAAATAAGACATATCTTTCCCTATGGCAGAATATCATTCTGTAGCCATTAAACTATTGTTCTGAATAATATTTAAAGGCTTGGGAAAATGTTCATGGTAGTAGAAATGTTCATAGACAGTAGTAAGTCTATATGACATACGCCAAGAAAATGTATAAACATACTTAGGAAAATGCTTAAAGGAAATACATCAAAATGTTACTATTTTTCTCTGAACTACGAAATTAGATATTTTTTGTGTGTTATGGCCCCAAATTCTGTTTTCATATTTTCTATAATAACTATTTATAGTTAGAAAGATAATTATATATCATTAATTAAAATAGACTCCATTAACGTATTGGAAATACTATAAGGAAATACATGAAAATATTGAGAAAGCTTTTATTTAGGCAACAGGGCTATGAACATGCAACAATATCTTTCTTTTGCTTATAATTTCTGAAGGCTCCTCACAGAAAATATAGTAAAAATCCAAATACCTTAGCTAGCATACAAAGTTCTTTATAATCTAGCCCTTGGCTACCTTTCCAGATTTCTTTACTTTTTTTTTTTTCACAAATTCCCTAATGGGCATAATAGACATTTTATGTTATTTAAAAAATTATTTTTAATTCTTATGGATATGTAATAGTTGCATGCATTTATAGGGTACATGAGTTGTCTTGATACAGGCATGCAATGTAAATTAATCACATAAGGGTAAATGGGGTATCCATCACCGCAGGCATTTATCATTTCTTTGTGTTAGAAACATTCCAATTCCACTCTTTCAGGTATTTTAAAATATACCCCAAGTTATTCTTGTTTATAGTCACTTTGTTGAACTGTCCGATATTGTTAATTCTATCTAACTGTCTAAAAATATTTTTGCATCCATTAACCATCCCCACTTTATTCCTCTCTCCCCACCACCCTTCCTACCCTCCGGTAAGCATTATTCTACTCTCTGTCTCCATGAGATCAATTGTTTTTAATATTTAACTCCCACATATGAATGAGAACATGCAAGATTTATCTTTCTGTGCTTGGCTTATTTCACATAACAATGTTTTCCAGTTCTATCCATGTTGCTGCAAATGTCAGGATTTCATTCTTTTTCGTGGCTATATAATATTCCACAGTGTATATGTATCAAAATTTCTTTATCCATTCATCCTTTGATGGACATTTAGGTTGATTCCAAATATTGGATATTGCAAATGGTGCCACAATAAACATGGGAGTGCATATATCTTTCCCATATACTGAATTTCTCTCCTTTGGATAGATACCCAGCAATGGGTTTGCTGGGTCATGTGGTGGTTGTATTTTTAGTTTTTTGAAGAACTTCCATACTGAACTCCATAGTGATTGCACAATTTAAATTCCTACCAACAGTATATTAAAGTTCTCCTTTCTCTACATCCTTGCCAGCATTCATTTTTGCCTGTCATTTTGATAAAAAACATTTTAACTGGGGTGAGGTGATATTTCATTGTAGTTTTGATTTGCATTTTTCTAATGAATAATGATGTTAAGAATTTTTTCTTAAATCCGTTGGCCATTTTTATGTCTTCTTTTGAGAAATGTCTATTCAGATCCTTTGTCCATTTTTCAACTGGATTATTTGATTTTTTTTCCTGTTGAGTTGTTGGAGATCCTTATATATTCTAGTTATTAATCCCTTATAAAATGCGTAGTTTGCAAATATTTTCTCCCATTCTGTAGGTTGTCTTTTCACATTGATGATTGTTTCCTTTGCTGTGCAGAAGCTTTTTAGTTTGATATGATTCCATTTGTCCAATTTTGCTTAGGCTGCCTGTGTTTTGGGGGTATTACTCAAGAAGTCCATGCCCAGACCAATGTCCTGAAGCATTTCCCTAACTTTTTTTAGTAGTTTCATAGTTTCGGGTCTTAGATGTAAGTCTTCAATCCATTTTGATTTGATTTTTGTATATGGCAAGAGATAAGGATCTAGTTTCATTCTTCTCCATGTGGATATCCAGTTTTCCCAGCACCACTTATTGTATAGACTGTCCTTTCCCCACTGTATGTTCTTGGCAACTTTGTCAAAGCCAAATTCACTATAGATGTGTGGGCTTATTTCTTGGTTCTCTATTCTGTTTCATTGGTCTATTCCACTGTTTACATGCCAGTACCATGCTGTTTTGGTTACTACAGCTTTGTAGTATAATTGGAAGTCAGGTAATGTGATTGCTCCAGTTTTGTTCTTTTGGTCAATATGGCTTTGGCTATTCTGGGTCATTTGTGATTTCCATATAAATTTTATTATTATTCTTTCTATTTCTGTGAAGAATATTTTTCATATTTTAATGGGGATTGCATTGAATCTATAGATTGCTTTGGGTAGTATGGACATTTGAACAACATTTATTCCTCCAATCCATGAGCATGGAATATCTTTCCATTTTTTTGTGTACTCTTCAACTTCTTCCATCAACGTTTTGTAGATTTCATTATGGAGATCTTTCACTTCTTCAGTTAAGTTATTCCTAGGTATTTTATTTTATTTGTAGCTATTGTAAATGGGATTACTTTCTTGGTTTCTTTTTCAGATTTACTATTGACATATAGAAATGATACTAATTTTTGTATGCTGATTTTGTATCCTACAACTTTATAGAATTTGTTTATCAGGTTGAGTAGTTTTTTTGTGGAGTCTTTAGGTTTCTCTAGATATAGTATCATATTGTCTGCAAAAAAGGATAATTTGACTTACTCCTTTTCAATTTGGATGCCCTTTGTTTCTCATATGGTTTCTGTGCTATGCTCTATTGATATGATGTAGCAACTTGATTGATTTGCATATGTTGAACCATCCTTGTATTCCTGGGATAAATCCCATTTGGTCATGATGAATAATCTTTGTAATGTGTTGTTGAATTTGGTTTGCTAGAATTTTTTTAGGGATTATTGCATCTATGTCCATCATAAATATTGGCCTATAGTTTTCTTATTCTGCCGTGTCTTTGTCTGGCTTTAGTATTAGGTTGATACAGGCCTTGTAGAATAAGTTTGGAAATATTCCCTCCTGCTCAATTTTTTGGAATAGTATAAGTAGGATTGTTGTTAGTTCTTCTTTAAATGCTTGGTAGAATTCAGCAGTGAAACCATCAGGTCCTGGACTTTTCTTTGATAGGATACTTTTTATTACTGCTTCTATCTCATTACTTATTATTGGTTTATTCAGGTTTTGGATTTATTCCTGGTTCAAGCATGGTAGGTTGTATATATTTAGGAATTTACCCATTTCTTCTATGTGTTTTTCCAATTTATTGGCATATAGTTGGTCATAGTAGGGTCTAATGATCCTTATTATTTCTGCAGTATCAGTTGTAATGTCTCCTTTTTCATCTCTGATTTTATTTATTTTGGTCTTCTCTCTTTTTTACTTAGCCCAGACTTTTTGATTTGTTTGATTTTTTTTTATTTTAGCATATTACAGGGGTACAAATGTTTAGGTTACATATATTGCCTTTGCCCCACCCAAGTTAGAGCTTCAAGTGTGTCCATCCCTCAGACAGTGTGCAATGCACTCATTAGGTGTATATATATATATATCCATCTTAATTCTTAAAACTCTCTATGAGATACATTCTACTCTCTAGTTTTACCAAATCCTAAGTTAAAAACAAATACACAGTTGCTAATGAGGGATAGCAATGAGGAAGCATTTTGAGACATGGGTTCAGATCCTAGTTCTACCACTTTACCACCCATGTGATTTTAAGCACATTCTTTAACTTTTCTGAAACTTATTCTCTTCAGCTGCAAATTTGGTAATAATAGAACTTTAATATAGGATCATTGGGAAAATTTAATGAGGGAATACATGTAAACATTTGGCACCACGCTGTGACACTAGGCATACTCAATAATAGTTAGCTGTAATAGTGCATATTTTCATCATGGAAAGAGCAATAAACTTTTCTACTTCCTATGAATTCAATCTTTTTTGTTGGGAGTACAGAGTTGTGAAGGGTCTATGGAGGAGGTATCATCTGGTCTTTGCAGCCACCTCAGCAACACTGGGGAATCTGAACATAAGAATGCACTGCTTCATATTTTCTTGATTCAATTAACTGAAGAATATAGAACTAGGAACTGTTGAAAAATGGGACATCTCTTTCTAATTCAGGCAAGCATGTTTAGTAAATATTTAGTGACTCCAAAAACAAGGTCTAAAATTATTGTTTGTAGCATTGTCTTTCATCATATGTGGAATTAATCACACATGCTTATACTGTTAATATAAATATCAGTAATTATTCCAAGCAAGAATAAATGTCTCCAGATTCATACTGTTGCAAATGCACATCCATAACTTGATCTTATGCCACTTAAGTTAGTCTCCATCCAGTCATTGACAGTTTGTTGAAAATTAGTGGAAAACATCCAATTTATGAACTCTCAGTAATGAAGTTTTTATGTTTCCAAGGTGAATATAGATGAGAATATCCTCTTGTACCAAGTTCATCAAATATGTGAAAAGAAATTGACAAAGGAAAAGACAGATTTTGTTCTCCACAATACTGGATGAAAATTTGAAAGACTGCTCATTTTTATGAAGACACACCTCATTACTTCTTAATTTCTTCCCAGAAAAACAGACTGGGAATGTGAGGTGTGACTAAATGACTAAGTGATATCTAATTATCACAAACTGAACACATGGCCCGTCACTGGGTATTTGGTCAATTCACATTTCTAAATTAATTAGCAAAGCGGTGAGAAGGGAACATTAAATAACTGAATATTCTCTGGATCCACATTTATTCAAGATTACATCGTCTGGCTGAGAAACACTAACAATTAACACCTGTGCATTTAGCCTGCAACCATATTTGGCTTTATGTTTGTGACTTTCTCTGGTTTTGGCCTTTTTTCGGGGGGAGGGGGGAGGAGCAATACCAGAATTATATTGTTAAACTGGCCCTGTAAAATTGTGGAAAATAGAGTTGGTATCACTAGAGATGCCCTGATGACCTGATGTGCCATCTGCCTCCAACTATTTGTGGCTTCTTGGAGAATCTCTCAGCTTTTTGACACTACTCCATCCTCCTCTAAGGACCTTGCTGTGACTATCCTTTGGACACATCTCTAAGTGTTAAGCAGAGGGAAAACCCAGAAGTGACAAGAATTACTTCATGGTAGCTTTTACATTTTTCAGAGACCATAATATGCAGAACTCTCAGTGCAGCTGCTTCTGCTCCCTAAAGCTCTCACATTTGTCCGGGAGGCACTGGCACAATCAATCTCTCTGCACTAAGACAAGGAAGATCCCTGGGCAAGAAGCCAGAAATGTCCCATTGTTTACTGTATAACAAAATAGTGTTTAGTTTGGGGTTTCTAGCAATTCATGAATATGATGTGATTTATTTTTTAAATTAATAGACTTTTTAAGAGTAGTTTTATATTTATAAAAAAAAAACCTGATCAGAAAGTACAGAGTTGCCATATACCACCCTATCCTCACTTTCCCCTAATATTAACATCTTGCATTAGTGTGGTACAGTTGTTACAATTGATGCACCAATTGATACATCACTGTTTGTGTTATACATTCTATGACTTTTGACAAATGTATAATGATATATATCCACCATTATAGCATCATACAAAATAGTTTCACAGCCCTAAAATCCCCTGTGCTCTACCCATTCATCCTCCCTCCCATACCTCCTTAAAACTCCTGGCAATCACTCACATTTGTACTGTCTCCATAGTTTTGCCTTTTTCAGAAGGACAATCGTTGGGATTTTCAGATTGGCTTTTTTCTCTTAGCAATATGCTTTCAAGGTTTCTCCATGTTTTTTCATAGTTTTGACAGTTCATTTCTTTTTATCGCTGAATACTATTCTATTATATAAATGTACCAGAGTTTGTTTATCCTGAAGGACATATTGGCTGCTTCCAAGTTTTGGTAATTATGAATAAAGCTGCTATAAACATTCGTGTGCAGGTTTTTGTGTTGATGTAAATTTTTAACTCATTTGGATAAATACTAAGGGGTACGAGTGCTTAATTGTATGGTAAGAGTATGTTTAGTTATGTAAGAAACTGCCAACCTGTGTTACAAAGTGTCTGTGCATTCCTCATTCCCATGAGTGAATGAGAGTTCCTGTTGCTCCATGCTTTTTTCTTTCTCCTCTGTCCAGTTGAATGGTTGTTACTATTGAAGAGGTCCTTAAGCTACATGAGTTCTACAAAAGATGTGGGAAACATCTGAACACGCAGGCAACTAGGTAACATACGACATCTCACTGTAGAACAACCCTCACCCCTATCTTTGAGGTTTTGAACTGCAGTGTCCACCTTTGTGTAGTCACTCCATGGCTCTTCACCACTGCTATCATGACCCTCATCCTAGCTGGCATCGGGGCACTCTATCTAACCTCATGCTGGCTCTTCCAGCATCCACGCACACTCTTTGTTCACTAGGCAGCCAGAATGAGCTTTTAAAAATGCAAATCCCAACCTTAGGAGACAGTTCAAATTCTTAATATAATCTATGAAGCCTTGTATGTGCTGGTAACTGCCTACTCCTCCAGGTCTATTTCTGACCATTTTCTCTCCTGCTTAGTTCACAATCCATCTCTACTGGCTTCCTTCCAGTTCCATGTGAGTGTTGAGTTATTAAAGTACCGCAGAGCCTAAGCACATAGCATCCATTCCAGTGGAAATGTGTCTTCTCGCCCACTCATTGGCTTCACAGTCCTTCTTCAGGTCTCCACTGAACCTTTTCTCAGGAGGCCCTGGCACTGTGCTCACATTGGGCCCTAAGGTTACTGGCTTCCCATGCCCCATATTCTTCACCATATCCCATGCCCCATATTCTTCACCATATCCCATGCCCCATATTCTTCACCATATCCTCCACAGTTGTTATTGCACAGTTATCTATTTGATATTTATCTTCTTATCTAGACAGATGTTGTGTGAGGGTAGACCTGCATCTATTTTACACACTGATTTATTCTTAGAACTCATAATAGTGATTGAGCATTGTAACATAATAATACTTATTAAATGAATGGATAAATGATAGCAAACATGTAAATATTATAATTCCAGAGAGTAATTACTATGAATTAAGACAAATTTATTAATGCACTACTGAAAACAGACACTTCTATTATCCATGACAATTTCCATTTCTTTTAATGGCTCCAGAAACCTTATAAAGTCCTTTATCATACACAGTTAACCATACGTACAAGGTTTTTCATGACTTCACTCCTGCCTGCTTCTCCAGCTGCATCACCTGCCACTTCTCCCTTATACATGAGGCTCTAGTAATGTTGAACTGCTTGCTACTCCCTACAGGCACCATGCTATTTTATAACCCTGTGGCTTTGCTCAGTCTTTTTCTACTGCTTGAAAGATATGCTCTTATTGCCTGACAAACCACCTCCGATTCTTCCTGATACAGGCTCATATGTCAGCTCATATGTCGCTTCCAGGAAGCCTTCCTTGAACTCCAGCCCAGGTCAAGTGTATCTCTGTGTTGCCACATTACTTGTGTAGTCCTACATCATGATGCAAATGTTCAACAAATATATAATGAAAGAAATTGAATATCACTTACCAAGTGACAGCAACATTATTGGACCATTTCTGTTTATCGTCATATCTCCCTCTAGAGACTGGGAGTGACATCAGTGATGGAACTGTTTGTCTTGTTAAATGTGACATCCCTAGTGCCTAACAATGTACCTGGCATGGAGTAGCCCCCTGACCTGTGTTCATGAAAATTAACTGAAAGATCAATTAAGCTGGGATGGATTTGCTCACCAGCAGTTAACTGAAACAATCACAGCATCCTTTTTGTTCATCCTAGATAACCTAATAATTTGTTAAAAATATAAATTTGCTGACTTTCCAAACAGCTGTCAGAATTCATTTCTTCTAGATTATAAAAAGAATGATTGTGTCCAAGCTGCAGTCTAAGCTGACCTAGGACCACTGAATTGATGTTCCTATCATTAGAGTTGCCTTGCAAAGTAAGATTTTACCAGGGTCTCTTGGATTACATTTTAATTCCTCCTTCAGTGATTGAGACAAGAATTATTAATACATTTACACTCTGAAACATCCCTGCCTACCACCAAATTTGACCACTCTCTCCTCTGAGCCCCACTACACACCGTACATGTCTCGATCATAACCCTTATCAAACTGTAACGAAAAATCAATGAACCTATGTACAATAGAAATACATTGTAGCATTATTAATGGATTTTATAAATATATAAAAACCAAAAATCCACAATGTTTGAAAAATAACATAAAATCTCTAGCATTGGCTCTGAAAAAAGGAACTGACATTTACTGAATGTCTATCATGTGCCAAACACTGTGCCGGGCACTTTGTCAATATTATCTTGTTTCATCTTCACAACTTGACAAAATAAATACAATCACCTCATTTTTCATATGAGGAAACTTGAATTCAGAGAACAGGGCTAGAAATTTAAGAAATGTCTGATACTATAGCTTTTTTTCCCTGCTATTCAGAGACCGTTATTTAAAGAGGAAAATACTCAGAATGGGAGAGAATATATGAAGGAATAAGAAGAAGGGATCTCTGATTAAGGGCCAGTGGAGTGAAAAGTAATCCTTTCCATGCACAAGTTTACTGGCTCAGAACACAAGGTCTCTTTCCATCCCCTTGGCTGCCCCCTGTTCACCACTCTGTGTCTAAGTAGAAAGAACTCACTCTTCCCTGGAGGGGCCTGTCCTAGCTGTAGTTTTCTAGGACTGATGGCATAAGCAGATGCTTTAAATTAAGGCCTTTGCCAAAGGAGACTTTCAAAACTGTGATTGCCTCAGTGCATTTCTGTTTCTGTTTTTCTGAATTTCCCTAGCACTTTTATTATAACGCAATTTTTGATCTTCGCAAGTGGATTTCATAAAGACGGCTCAATAAATATATTTACCAGTAATGTAATAGAACAGTAGATGAAAAATGTTGAGTTTTTATAGGATTGAGCAATACCTTGTAGTATAGTGTGTAGTTTCTCTGGGAGTTCATACATTGTTCTCCTCGTTAGATTATAAGATCTTTGGAAGTAGAAATCACATTTAGCTTAGCTGTGTATCCCAAACATCTAGGATACTATCTTTAATGTAATAGCTGTCAATTGATGAGTTAGTTGTTGAATAATTTAAATATATATATATATCATTCTGTCATCTGTGAAGGTTCTGGAAAGCCTGAAAAAACTATATACTTCGAGATGAGGGATAATTTTTCCATCTTATACATATGTAATCTGAGACTGAGGGTAATAAAATACTTTCTTCAGACCATGAGTTGTGAGGGATGAGACTCAGATTCCTTGACTCTGAATCATCTCATTTTGCAATTTAAGCATCTTGAAGGCTAGGGGTTGTCTTGATATGGCATACCTTGAGAAACCAGCATATTTCTGACAATGCGGTTTTCTGTTTTCAGAAATTGCAAGCTGCCATTTATGCTATGCAATTTTAGACACATTAGCAAGTGAAAATTGAAAAGCTGGAAATAGCAAAGTTTTGTGGTTATATATTAAGATTTCTGGGAGTTGACCCATAGGACTACAGATGTTTTCTCTGCTAGTCTCTGTTACATAATAGCAGAGAAACTTCTCAGGAACCGAATAGATTTCATTCTTGCAACTGTTACGGTTCTGGGGGAGCTCACAGGAATTAATAAGCTTTAGAAAGGAAGTTAGCTTCTGTGATAATAAAATGCTGCCATGAAATAAAAGTAGGAAAAAAATTGTGCCTAGGACAAATTCCACTCTTATGTCAGAGGTTTCCTGCACATCTGAAATCAGAAATTGCCTGATGCCTGCTTGTTCTGCATTTTTAAGACCATGAACAATACTTTTACCAGAGTATAGCATGAGGGCCACTGGAAAAGTAGAAAATTATTTTTAGTATTAATACTTACTGATGAATATTTTTATTTCAACAGTCACATATTTTTATGGTTACCTTATATTTATTAAATTACTTTTTTCCTACTTAGGAACTCCTACAATTCAATAGCAAAATATCAAATAACTCAAATAAAAATATGCTAATAGACATTTCTCCAAAGAAGGCATACAAATGACCAATAGCTATATAAAAAGATGCTTAATGTCACAAATTATCAGAGGAATACAAATCAAAACTACAATGACATGTCACCTCACACTTTTTAAGATGACTATTATCAAAAAACCAAAAGATAACAAGTGTTCACAAGTTGGAACTTTTATTAGGAATATAAAATGGTGCAGGAACTATGGAAAACAGTATGGAAGTTCCTCAAAAAGTGAAAAATAGAACTGTCTTACGATCCAGCAATCCCACTTCTGGGTATATATTCGAAAGCAATGAAATCAGGATCTCGAAGTGATACCTGCACTCCCAGGTTCATTGCAGCATCATTCACAATAGCCAAGATATAGAATAAACCTAAGTGCCTATCGATGGATGAATGAATAAAGAAAATGTGTGTGTGTGTGTGTGTGTGTGTGTGTGTGTGTGTGTGTATATATATGCACAATGGAATACTATTCAGCCTTAAAAAATAAGGAAATACTATAATTTGCAACAACATGGATGAACCCAGAGGATATCACACTAAGTGAAACATGTTAGTCACAGGACAAATAATGCATGATTCCACTTATATGAGATATCTATAATACTCAAACTCATAGAAGCAGAAAATGCAGTGGTTGCATGAGTATAAATTTTCAGTTATGCTAGATGAAAAAGTTCAAAAGATCTGTACATCATAGTGTTAAGTTAACAATACAATATTGTGCACTTCAAATTTGTTAAGAGGGTAGATCTCATATTAAATGTTCTTACCACACACACACACACACACACAAAGACACAGGAAAGTTTGGAAAGTCTTGGGTATGTCTACTACTTTGATTGTGGTAATGGTATGATGGGTGTTTGCATTACTCTAAACTCATCAAATTGTATACATTAAATATTTACAGTTTTTTTGCATATCAGTTATACCTCAATAAAGCTGTTTAAGAATGTAAAATAAATTTTCCTTCTAATATAAACTTATTTCAGTATAGAAGTGATTTTATTCAGAAACAACAAATAAGCTAATAGTAGGGGTAGTACATGAATATGAAAAATTATTTCAGATATATGAATGACTGACATTTAGAAAACACTATGTTTCACAATATAAGTTGATTCAAATATTCTTCTATTTTAAAATATTCTGTGAAAAATAAAAGACTCCTTCAGTGACACTTCCTTAGCATGTTGAGAATATCTTTCCTATAGAATGTTTTGATAACTTTTTTTTGTCTGTCACAGATGCTAATAACTTAAAAGTTCTATGTATTATTTTTCTTCAAGACATAATACCTGGCACAGTAGGTGCTAAATAAGGGCAACTGATTATGCACTTAGTAAGAGTTTGTTGCTGACAATAAGTATAAAAGCTTGAAAATGGATTCCAGAGATGGAATTGACAATATTTGGTAACCAGATGGTTGTGCTGGGTGACCAGAGAGAAACATCACAGATGGATTCTGGGTTTTCTAAATTAATATTTAATTAGATAATACTATATTAGAATAAATACATTTTATAATATACTCATAAACTGGTCTCATCTTCTTGAGATTCCACATTTGATGTGTACATTCAAAATAAACCTATTTTAAGCTATCACTGACTGCTTTTATAACACTGTGTTATTCATTCTTAATGAAATCATCTTATTATATAACTCTAAGAAATATATTAAAGTTAGTTTTATTTTTAAAAATGTTGATATTCACCACATTCTCACTCTTGTCTCATGGGCTTTTCTTTCATTTGCCCAAAGATAACTGTTACTTTAACAGCGAAATGAAATCTCTCAGCTTCCCTGGCACTCTGTGGTCAGTACACTTTGTCTAAAAATGTAGCTTTTCCAGCATTGATTTTGCTAGAAAATGAAATAAAACAAGTTCTCAGGATACACATTTTCTGTGCCCATTATCCTGTTGTTTGATTTCACACTGGTAAAACTTCCCTTTTGTTCCTGTGGGTATTGTCTCTGCCAGCTTTCTCCCCACATAGTAATCTGCAATAACCTGTCCTGAGGTAAGCTTAGTTCCCAGACCCTGAGCCACGGAAACCTGGAAGTAGGTTGGGGAGCTCCTTCCCCTTGACTGGTGAACAAGGGCTGAAATGGACCTGCCGCCTCCACACCTGATATCCAGGGCATGTGTGCAGCGCCTGGGTGTACCTGAGAACATTAAACCACAGGTGCACACTTGCATGGACACCCATCTGTGTGTTCTGTCTTCTCGCTAGTTTATAACTGGAAAGTAATTCATTACCCTTTCATTTTATTCTCATATCTGCAAAGTCATAATGCCCAGATGTCAAGACTGTTCAGGAGACGCTGACCAGGGTGATACTGTCCTCCACACTACTGATGCATGACATGCCCGTCCAGACAGAGGCTCTTTCCACAGTCATGAGGGAGTGTACTTGTGAAACTGTTTGATAATCAGATTCAAAAGACACAATTATCAATTATTTTTATGTCTAGAGTGACCATATGGCCTAGTTTCCCTGTAATATTCCCCTTTATGATTGTTCTCTCGGAGTAACAACACTCCTGAGCACTCTTAAAGTTGTACTGAATTAGAAAATCAATTGTGGTCACCCTATTTATGTCCTTAGAAAAACCCGTTCACTTCTTTTAGCCTTAATGAAAGAGATTGAACACTATGATTTCTAAAGATCCTTCCAGTTTTAACATTCTACAAAAAATAAGGCCAACCTCAAGTACATAAGAAAACAATGATGTTAAAAAGAAAAAAAAAAAAAAACTTTTCTGAAATCAACCCTTTCCAAGTGTGAATATGAAATTTACTTTATTTTTGGATACACAGACTGACTTTTGCAGGATCTTTGTGTTTTATTAATGTGCAAATTCATCTTGTGCTTATCCAACCCTTTCACATGTGAAAAAAAGATAAGTTCTGATGGTCTTAGAGGCTTATTTTCTCCTAATTTTAGTATGCTTTCCAAGTGGCTCGATGCAGAGGTCTGAGGCAGCTCAAAAATAAGACAAGTTGATACTAGCAGCTAAATTTTGGAGGCCCCTTTCTAAAAAGGTTATTTTCTCAACTAAGAAACATCTTTTATTACACAGTGGAGTTGATGTTCTCTGCCTTTTTTTCCAACTTTGCTACAAACATGGGGATAGTCTCCTGCTTTGCTAGTATTCTCCATGGTACCTCCAGCCGGCCCACTCAGACACATTTCCCTGCCGGATGGGGATGGGTGGTGGGACTGCACAATTTGCTGATTCTCTGCCGTTAATCCCTTGCATGGCAACGGTATAATACATCATGACAAGATTAAAGTGCCCCTTTTATGTTATTAGTAGCTATTTTACCAGGGACAACAAACTGTTTATCATCCATATACTAAGAATGAAGCAGCTCAGTCTGACAAGGAGAGTACTAGAAAACACCTGGCCCCTGTCCTATACAGCCTTGTCACATAGCCTCCAAGTCTGTCCTATCATCTAGAAAATAAAGGCAGATTAAATTCTGGACCAATAAAGTATCAGATTAAATTCTGGACCAATAAAGTATCTAAATAAATTGATTTTGGAATCTAGGATTAAGAAAAAGAAGGGCACTAGAGGAAGACAAAGAATTTGAATCACAGATACTGTGCCTATAGATGAACCTGCAATTTAAAGCTCACATTGTGCACAGATTTCCTGTCTGCAGTGAAGATGGTAAATTCTCATAACGTGCCGCTTCTTATATCCAGATACAGATTTCACTGTTGATGGCTCCTTCCAACAGTGCGCTGTCATTAGGGTGCACATCTGGGGCTCAGCCTTTTCACAGGCAGAGTGAAGAGTTGAATAGACCCTACACATCTGGCCTCCACAACTGTGTCTAAGTCAGGAACAGCGTCTTTCTCTGGGAGGCTCGGTGCCTTACATTCCACAGGTATTCAACAAACACCTTCATGTCAATGAAAATTAATGACATTTAAGGCATTTAAGGGCATGTAACATGTATTAAACATCTTTTATGTGCTACATTTTTTCTTGATTCACAAAAAACAAATTGAACCTCAGAGAATTCATGATATTTGTAAGTAGTGGAACAAGAATGACTGTTTTTTTAACATCAAGTATCTGGCCTCCATATGGGTACGCCAGTACTGAGCAGGTCAGCAACAGGGCAGTCACGTGAGAGTCTTGTACAGAGCATCTTGTGGCATTTTTTCCCAAATCTTTGGAAAATAAAAAGTGAGGAAAGAAGCCTGTCATGATTTTGGTCAGGCTCATCCTGGTCACAGGTTCACATCATGTCTCTAATCTTCATCTAGCTATGATCCTTTTAAACAGATTTTAAAAGACTAAATGAAATTCAGCTTAAAAATAACTTTTAAAATGTCATCACATTATGTTTGGGAACTTTATAAATGAGAGCTGTAGTTATGCAATCCCATGTTTAATTACCATGTTCACGAACCTTTAAAATAAGTATAACTCTATTTACAAATGAGCTACCCCCAAGCTACTCTAAGGTTTTGATTCATGGAGAATACCTAGGGTTGGCTTTTTACCAAGAAGTATTTTCATTGGAAACCTTTCTGTTTTTCTCATAACAATAACAATACAGACCAGAATTTTTCAACTGGAGTTGCATGAATAGGATCTCCATGGTCTCAGTTTTCCTAGCATGGCTGATTTAAGCCTGTTGTTCTGGCATAATTATTAATAGCACTTTCAGAAATGAAAGTGGTTAACCTATCCAAGGTGTGCTCTTCCCAAGTAATAAAAGAATCTTGGACACATATCACTCTAGAAGTTGATGCTTTTAAATACTTATTTTTTCTAATTTAGAAAAACTATTTATATGAACAAAGGTATTTGTTCTAGCATTGTTTGTAATAATTAGTAAAAATAACCTAAACATCCAGTGCGTAGTGGAATGATTAAGGTAAATATATTTAGCCACATGCTGTGAGATTGTGTTGTCACTGAAAGCAATAAAGAGGAAAATTATATAACCCTTAGAAAAAATGTTACAGTAATAAAAAGTGAGACATAAAATTTATGATTACAATAATTTTGAAAGATGCATATGAAAATCAATAAATGAAGACTGTTTGGAAGTTTTATCTAGTGAAAAGAGATTTTTTAAAATGTAGTTATTCAGAGAGCATTTTTGAAGCACCAGATTTTGAGTCTTACTAACTCACTTGAAACCATAGGAATTTTTTGAAATGTTTCTGTATTTTATATTGTTATCATTTTATTATTATCTGTACTTTAGCATAATTATAAAGATCTCTTCTGATTATAACACATGGCAGGATAGAGTAAAAAAAAGATTTATTGTATAATGCAAAGCTGGTAGCTTAACAATTATATTTCAATGTTTGTGCAATAAATGAACATTAATAAATGTTATGGACAAATCAATGGTCAGAACCTCGGTAAAATGCTGTCTTCAGGTTCTTGAATTGCACTTGAAATGCTGTTTCCTAAATTTGCATTATAATAAAATATTTATGCACATCTGAGCCTTTAGTTAAAACTGTCCCATCTATTGTTTGGAACAGCTGGGTAGCAAATGTATTAAGAGGACAATTTTCAGTTCCACCATCTGCCTCTGCAAATGTGAAGATCTCTGAGTTCACAGCTTTTAACTGGTCCGTTTAAACATGAACAACTATTTCATAGTTAAGAAAGCAATGCACATACCTACAGACTACTTTTCCTTCTCTTAATATCAAATGTTTAAATAATATGAAGTAGTCAATGGATCATGCCTTGCTTCTTACTTCCACATCATCCAACACAGTCACTCTTACCTTTCTGCTTACTAATCTTGACATTACTTTGTCAAAAATCTTTCCATGGCTTTTTATTAACTACTGGATGAAATCATGGCATTTTTTCATTGCATCTAAGACACTCCTTAATGAATCTCAATACCCATGTCCAACTAATCTCCTACAAATACCCCATGCTCCAGACTGAACCTCTCTCTCTAAAATTAACTGCTCTTGACTCTTTGGTCATGCCTTTCTTACCCCTCAAGACTTCCCTTCTCCCCATCTTTACATGTTCTAGTCCCAAATGTCATTCAATGTGCAGCTAAAATGCTGCCTTGTTCATGAAGTGTGTTTTATACTTTCCATTGGAAGGTATTTCTCTATTTCCCAAATTTCCACAGAATTAAAATGAACTATTTCTTAGCAAAGAGCACTTTTTTCATTGTCATTTTATATCTGATAAGCTCTTGGAGTGTAAGCCCTATGTTTGCTTTCTGTAACCTTCATAGAACTAGAACTACTACCTAGTTCATTAGCATATGGTAAATAGTTTCAGGCTTACAAAAATCTAATAGTACAAAAGATCCTCATGAATCCTTCACTCAGATTCCCCAAATCTTAACATGTTACATAAACAAGTACAATTTTTCAATACCAGGAAATTGACTTCGATTCCAAACTATTAACTATCCTTCTTTTCTTTCTTTTTGGTTATTTTATTTTCTTTTAATTTTTTTTATTTCAGCATATTATGGGGGTACAAATGTTTAGGTTACATATATTGACTTTGCCCCACACGAGTCAGAGCTTCAAGGGTGTCCATGCCCTAGATGGTGCATGCTGCACCCATTAGGTGTGAATATACCCATCCCTCCTCCCCCTCCCATCTGCCTGACACCCAAAGAAAGTTTCTACTATATGTGCACATAAGTGTTGATCAGTTAATATCAATTTGATAGTAAGTACATTTGGTGCTTTTTTTTTTATTTTAGCATATTATGGGGATACAAAAGTTTAGGTTACATATATTGCCCTTGCCTGCCCCCCACCCTGAGCCAGAGCTTCAAGTGTGTCCATCCCCT
>CM052438.1:126409167-126491767 GCA_028533085.1 Varecia variegata | reverse complement strand
TGATGCTTCACTTAGTAGAATGGGCTTCAGCTCTATCCAGGATAATACAAGAGGTGCTAGATCACCCTTGTGTCACCAGTATGTGACAGAGTTCAGATTAGTACCTCAGCAATTTGGCTCCAGAGTCCATGCTCTTAACCAAAATAATACATTTCATCTTATAAGGCTTTGTGAGAATCGGGAATAGTTTTTCTCTCTCTTGTCATTAACATATCTATAACCAAGATCAGTAAGAGTACAAAGCATGGTCAAATCTCAGCATCCTGGGACAAGGAGGTGGCAAAGGAAGCTGGGATTAAGAAGAATCTGTTCCTAAGAGTAAAGGACTTGTCATGCTGGAGGAAGACAATCTAGCTACAAAATCAGATCCTGGTAGGGATGGTATAGCAACCTGAGAAATATAAGAGGGCAGTTTCATCATATTCCAAACAGGATTTATTGGTAGTATCTTCCTGCCATGCTGTCTTAAGAATTCTCATTGTTGTAACTGATTGGGGTTGTATACCATGGGTGCAGCATAGAAGAATGGCTACGCCTACAGCAGTTAACCAGTCATAGCTAGAGGCAGACCAAGAGTTGGGAAACTATAATCACAGCCTAAGGTGAGTTTAGTGGTAAGTAATTAAATGATATTTATGATCAAAAGAATCAATATCAATGTGGTTACTCAGGACTAGTTTAGATCACTGTTCTAGAATACCAGGAAGATAATCAGGCAGACTACAGAATAGATAATTGAAGCAAAAATTCAGTTTTGCAACTGGAACACCACATGTACTCACCATCAAATTGGTATTAATTGATCAACACTTATGTGAACATATAGTAATAACATTCATGGGGTGTCGGGCAGGTGGGAGGGCGGTGGAGGGGATGGGTATAGTCACACCTAATGGGTGCAGTGCGCACCGTCTGGGGGATGGACACTCTTGAAGCTCTGACTCAGGCGGGGCAAAGGCAATGTATGTAACCTAAACATTTGTACCCCCGTAATATGCTGAAATTAAAAAAAAAGAATGGAAAAACAAACACCACATGTACTCACCATTAAATTGCAACTAATCAATCAACACTTATGTGCACATATAGAAATAACATTCATCAGAAATTTAGCTGGTGGTGGGGGAGGGGATGGGTAAATTCACACCTAACAGGTACAATGCACATTATCTGGGGGATGGGCACACTTAAATAACTTTGGATTTTTTTTTTAAAGTAAAAGCCCCAATATCAACTTGTTTTCTTGTTGTTAGGCTCTTCTAGTGGACTGCAGAAATGCAATGTTTAGTTAACTGACAACAGTGTTACAATATTACTACAAGTATTAAACCTCCTTAATTTGGAAAAAAAAACATAGTAGGGGAGAAAGAAATGTTGCAACTTGAAAACCACACAACCTAAAAGGCACCTGCTTCTGGCAGTTGTAGCAAAACAGTAACCTCACTGCCAGGGCTAGGCCTACAGTGATTACACTTCACAGTAAACTTCTTTTAGTGGGGTTGAGACTGCTGGTATTCTTATTGCCTCTGCCAGAAAATGCCTCAAGAATCTTAAGAACTGCAAATACTTGAGCCTATGAATGGGGCTTATTCATTCATTTATCTTACATTCATGCATTCACTCCTTTTCAAATGCATACAATGTACCATGCATATATACAAAGGATAGACCATGATCAAGACATGATCTACATCCTTAAATAATTTATGTTCTAATGATGTAGTTCTCCAATAATAAGCACACAGTGTACAGAAAAAGGAAAAGAGACTCAGACTTGCGGTGGTGTGGGTGTGTGACAGAGTTAAGAGAAGGTTTTGTGGAGGAACTAGATCCAGCTGTGAGGATAATGGAGGCAGAGAAATTGAGATGAGTACTAACAGGAACACATACCTGTTACAAATGCAAACACATTTAAAACAATATAAAGTGGCTCAGCAAACAAGATGACTTTCTCAGTAAAAGAACATCATCAAAACCACCCTCACTGTCATTTCTGATTAGCATATTCAGGTATGGTGAAGAGGAAGGAAGGTTAGGCTGTACCACAGATTATTTATAGACTCTTAAATAGCTGCAAAAGCATGACATTGAATACCGTTTGTGTAACCCCTTCCCTAATAATAGGGATTAGAGCCGCAGAAGATCTAGGCAGTCATGGAGTTCAATATCTGATCATTTCTAATTCCAGAAAGATGTAATGGTAATTATTTATGTTAGCATAATACTTTGGAAAGCAATTTCACAATCAGTATCTTGTTTGATCCTCACAACAATTTTCTGAGATAAGCAGGGATATTATTAAAATCCTTATTTCCCCAAAAAAAGGAAACTTAAAGAGCTAGAGAACTTAAGTTAATGACTAGAGAAAACAAAACTAGGAAGTAGAGCCAAATCCATCCGGAATCCAGATTTCTAACTTCTCATCAGTGTTCTCTCCAAGATACCAACTCCTCCAATTTGCCAGTTAATCAAGGGGCAGCTCATGCTTTGCAATGGGGAGTCTGATATTCTCTGTAGTTACTCCCCATGTATCTATTGTTCCTTTCTATGAAGACGCGATGAGGAGGAGGAGTATTAATGTTATATAGAGAAAGTCATTCGAAGTATGACTCCCCTGGAACACCTATCTTAGCTTCTCCTGGGGAGTTTGCAGAAAAGCCATATTCTTGTCCTAACCACAGGCTTTCTAATTGAGAATCTGTGGGTGTGAAAAATGCATTTCTAACAAGCCCATCTGGGAATTTTGATGCACACTGAAATTTCAGAACTGCTTCTACAGAGTTTTAGTGGGCTCTGCCCTCCCTCTAGTTAGAGCAGATGAAGCAAAAGAAAAGGTGAGGAGGAAACTCTAGTCAGCTTCGTGTCATGCAGAAGCAGCATCAAGGACTAGCACTGCAGGGGCTGTGGCCACCACTCCCCCCCAGACTCTATCAACACTTGAAAAGACACACATAATAACAGGGAGCTCCCTGTAAAAATATACCTTCAAGGAACATCCCTAGGCTTTCCTTTCAAAGAAATCATTTCTCATTTAACCCTATTTTATAGAAACTCCACATCTGCCCCGGCCTGGGCTGTGACATCAGAGTTGACGGTTTTAAGGCCAAAGGGTGCAGGACCATCTCACCTTTCCCAGAGGAACTCAATAGGCAAGTGCATGTTAAAGCTCTGAAAATATCCACTCAGGCTGCCACCACTTGGCACAGAACTGGATGCACACTAGACCTCATGTTATGCTTCGGTTTTCTTAGTACAAGATTTTAGTGGGCAGATGATAATTTCGTAACCTGAATATGTTGAGATTTTATCCCCATCTCAGTTTCCAAACATCTGGGACATCCACACTTTATTTTCCATGCCAAATGGTTTGCCTCTCCACTGTTGAATATGTTCAGGATGATTGGAAATGACAGAGCCTGGGTCTTTCCCAAAATGACCTGCATTGGTGACCTCCTCGTAGAGGGCATTGTGTGTGTTATTCTGTGGGTTCCCACAGGCTTAGTGGGTTTGCAGGATTCGGTGCCAGTGAAAGAGAGATGATTATAAAACCTTAGGATAGGCCTTGGGCCATTTTACCAGGATCCAAATTATCTGTGAACCAAACAGCTTGTCTGGAAGAGATTTGAGGCAAATAAAATCACATTTCATTATATCAGAAACCTAACAACAATTTTCCACAATTAATCACTAACCAAAAATGGCAGATTATAGCCCCAGAAGCAGCAGATACTTCTAATTAGCTCTAGATGATTGACCACACACACAGATTTGGCTATACATGCTAGAAGGAATTGCAGTTAATTGCCAATGGTAACGAAGCTTATATTGACTAGTTAGGCAAACACCAAAAGCAAAACTCAAAGCTGTTTCAAGAATATATTGAAGTGATACTGAAGGTTGCTGAACAAGGCAGCTGTTTACAGATTTGTCAAATGAATATTGATATAAGAAGCATGCTAGTAAAATCCCCTTCTATATCATAATTAAAAAGGCAGATTAAACATGCATCTCCCATTTCCTAAGGTCTGAATTTATAAATCTGGGACCATAGTTAGATAAATAACTTTGCATCTTCTCCTGGTGGAAAGCCAAATGAGAGCAATTTGATTTACATTAAATATTTGCAAGTGAATATTATTAATGAAAGGCCAGAGGGGGAAAAATTGCAGGGCAAGAAAAAATGATACTGAGGCCTAATAGCAATGCATTACAAACAGACAGAAAGACATTAACAGCCAGACATTCTGTGCAGCAAACCATTATTTATGACAAGGTCACCTTTGCTACAAGGAGATATTCAGCAATCATTGAGTTATAGGCTGGGAGGGACTTTAGAAATCACAAAATCCATCCCCTTTGTCTTACAGCGTTTGCAACTGAAGCCCAGCAGTAAGGAATGAAAGAAAAGGGAAGAAACTAACAATTATTAAGCACCTATGGTATACAACTACACATTTCTATGCTTTTCATACATCCCACTCATTTAATCCATACATAAATCTTGAACCGCAGATGTCAATGGCCAGGTCATGCATAAGGAAACTGAGGCTTCAACAGAAGAAATGTTAGAGCTTTTCCTACTGCACCATGTTACCTTTCTGGGAAGGAAATATAGCTAGTTTACTTGGTGAACCAGCACTGCTCTGGGACCGGACTCCAGTCTCAGGAGTTTATCCTTGACCCAGGAATCAACCCATAACAATTCTATCAGAAGCACTTTTTAGAATCTCAAAAATAATATCTGGGAAATATTTAAAAAATGAAAACATTTGGCAAACATTGAGTTTAACGGTAGAGCATGAATCCTATCTACTCCAGAATATATATCTGTATACTTATATAGAAATGAGAGTCTATTAGAGTATCTTGATTAATAATTATGACTAACATTGATTAAAGATCAATTTTGTGCCTAGTTCTATACTAGACAGTTTAATTTTATTAATATCTGATAGTATAATTATTATTGTATCTTATAGATTAAATAATTAACATACCTTAGAATGGTTAAGTGGCTTCCACAAGGCTGCATAGTCAAGAATTAGCAAAGCAAGATTTTAAGCCCAGGTTTACAGGTATCTTTGGTATCTTTGTTGAGTGTGCTTCTAGCACAGTAAGTGTCAAATTGTTACTGAATTAATCTCCACATATTATATATACACAGACTCTCCCTATATTAGCGACTCCAGTAGAAAATTTCTTTCTTTGAGTCAGAAATGGAATTCAATTTGAATTTCTTGAATTTAAAGACAAAAAAATAAATTTAAGCCAACATCTTTTTCCAGTACATGAGATGATTAATTTTCACATACATTCATCATATACTAATTGGTTTTTATTTTTATTTTTTTTATTTTTATTTTTTTTAAGGCTGGTCAAGTGGAGCAGTGGGAGTGGAGAAGGAACAAAGGAATCTGTAACTGGTTGTGATCAATTAGTTGTAAACACCACTGCACTCGGACCACCCGACTAATTGGTTTTTAAATGAAAATAAATCATCACAGTTTCTGACTTCTTTTTATAGCCAAAGAGGGAGACTGTTAATATGATGGAGTAACTATTTTCTATATATGCACACATGAAAGCTAGTTGTAACCAGAGAAAAGAATTAGCACATAAGAATTAGAAAATGAAGGAATTATGGCTGTTGTTTCCAATACGAAAATTTAAAAATTTTAATGAAATCAAGAAACCTAGCCAAAAAAACCCCAAAATCTATAAATCATACACTTTATATCTTATATATTTCCCCAAATTTTCAGTTACAAAGAATATCCAATTTAAGTAGAATTTTTAAAAATGTTATATATTATTTTTATTTTTAAATTAATGTGATTCATGAAGTAAGTGCACTATGAGTATAACATTGTCATTCCATAAGTAAGACACCCCACTCCAATTATTTTACCAAGAAAATCTCATTTCTACTCACCTCTCTTTCTCATGAAAACCATAGGCTGCCAACCTGTTTTCCATCTCCTGGTAGTGAGGAACTAAGGCCTCAAAACTATTTAAAACTATTCTCAAGAGTATAGATACATGTTAGAATACAATTTCAAAATGTTTTCCACAAAGCCCTAATAATTTTTTCACATACCTAGGGCTTTCATTGTGTCAATGTGAACATAGCATAGCAAGTTGGGTAACATTCCTTAGACTTCAACATCAGAGAAAAACATTAAAGAATATGACTGAAGCTGACCTAAGAAATGGAGTAGATGTAGAACCAAGCTAAGTATCTAAATTTAGATGAGCACCAATGTAGTTATCTACACACAGTCAGAGAAGAGCCTACATTATAATTTAGGCTTACTATGTCCCAGATCTTTTTATCTTCCACATATGTGCCATTGTATTCAGTCAGCAAGAGTTCACTAGGCAAGTTATTCACATGGTGTTTGTGGATATTCAAATGAAATGAGAGATAAGATCTTGGCATGATAAGGTCTTATAAAATATGTTAAGTAGAATTAATATGTCTCATATAGTACTATATGATTTTGTCTTTAGAGTTTCTATAAAATGTAAATGATTAATAAAAATTATATATTGACTTTGTTATATATAGCATGTATATATTGTATATTATATGTTATAAAACTATATATATTATATATTATAAAACCAGAAAACTTGATGATAGGGCAATGGAAATTATTGAGTCTGAGGAACACAAAGAAAAAAGGTTAGAGAAGAGTGAACAGAGTTCAAGGGACCTATAAAACACCATCAAGTTGGACAACATATGTGTCATGGCAGTCCCAGAGTCAGAAGAATAAGAAAAAGAGGGAAGAGAATATTTGAAGAAATAATGGCTGAAAACTTTATATATATATGTGTATATATATATATATACATATATATATATATCTTCCATCATCTTGGAGAGATGTATATATCTCCAAGAAGCTCAGTGAACTCCCCAAGTCAGAGAAACCCACATTGAGATATATTATAACCAAAATTTTGAAAGACAAAGAGAATCTTGAGAACAGTGAGAAAAAAGTGACTCATCACATACAAGGGATACTCCATAATAGTATGAGCATATTTTTCATCAGAAATTTTGGAGGCCAGAAGGAGTGCACTAATTTATTCAAAGTGCCAAAAGAAAAAAAAATCTGTCAAAAAAGAATTCTGTATCCTGCCAAAAAAAAAAAAAAACAAAAAAAAACTGTCCATCAAAAGTGAGGGAGAAATTAAGACATTCACAGGTAAACAAAAGATGAAGGAATTCATTACCACTACACCTGCCCTACATGAAATAAGGAAGTGCTTCAGGGTTAAATGAAAGGACACTAGACAATAATTCAGAGCCATAAGAAGAAATAAAAATTTCAATAAAGGTAAATACATGGGAAATTACAAAAGTTAGTGTTATAACAATGGTTTGTAATTACATTTTTTGTTTTCTACATGATTTAATGATATGGTTATTATCATATACACATTAAAAAATGTGTTTTAATATACACATTAAAAAAACAGTTATTAGTTTAAAGCTAGTATTATTTATAACTTTGGTTGGTAAATCCACATGTTTTCATCACAATTTAGAGACTAATGTGTTTAAAAGTATTTGGGCACTGGCCGGGCGCGATGGCTCACGCCTGTAATCCTCGCACTCTGGGAGGCCGAGGCGGGTGGATCGCTCGAGGTCAGGAGTTCGAGACCTGCCTGAGCAAGAGCGAGACCCCGTCTCTACTAAAAATAGAAAGAAATTATCTGGCCAACTAAAAATATATATAGAAAAAATTAGCTGGGCATGGTGGCGCATGCCTGTAGTCCCAGCTACTCGGGAGGATGAGGCAATAGGATTGCTTAAGCCCAGGGGTTTGAGGTTGCTGTGAGCTAGGCTGACGCAAAGGCACTCACTCTAGCCCGGGCAACAGAGCGAGACTCTGTCTCAAAAAAAAAAAAGTATTTGGGCACAAAATGTATAAAAATGTGACATCAGTAACCCGAAGGGGTAAGGACAGAGCTGTTACAGGAACAGAATTTCTGTATGTTACTGAAGTAAGCTGATATAAATTCAAATCAGAGTGTTATAAGTTTAAGACGTTAAATGCAATCCCTATGGTAACCACAAAGAAAATAGCTATAGAATAGATACAAATGGGAATAAGAAAAAATTTAAATTTGTCACTACAACAGAGTCAGTTAAATGTCAAAGAAGGAAGTAATGCAGAAAACGAGGAATGAAAAAAGTTGCAGGGCAAATAGAAAACAAATGGCAAAATGACAGAAATAATTCTACCCTTATTTGTAATCGATTTAAATGTAAATGAAATTGTCTCTCTAATCAAAGAGCAGAGATTGGCAGAATGGACCAAATCACATGATCCAACTATATGTTGTCCATAAGAGAGTCATTAGAAATTCAAAGGCACAGATAGATTGAAAATGAAAGAATGGAAAAAGATATTCCATGCAAATACTAACCAAAAGAGATCAAGGGTGTCTATACTAATATCAGATAAAATAGACTTTAAATCTAAAAGGGTTATAGGAGACAAGAAGGACATTATAGATTGATAAAGGGTTCAGTACAATAAGAAGATATAACAGTTATAAACATCTACATATCTAACGACAGACCATCAAAATATATGAAGCAAAAACTGACAGAATTAAAGAGAGAAACAGAAAGTTTTACATTAATAGTTGCAGACTTCAATACCTCACTCATAATAATGGGTATAACAACCAGACAGATGATAAGCAAGGAAATAAAGGGCTTAACACAATAAGCCAACTAGATCTAACAGACATATGCATGAGAGTATACCAAACAACACAGCATATACATTCTTCTCAAATGCATATGGGCATATTTTCAGAACAAACCATCTGTATTACCACAAATTAAATCTCAATAGATTTTAAAATATATCATACAGAATATTTTCTCTGACTACAACAGGTTGAAGCTAAAACTCAATAACAGAAGTAAAACTGGAAAATTCACAAAATTGTAGAAATTAAACAACACATGGATCAAAGGAGAAATCACAAGGGAAATTAGAAAACGGTTAAAGATGAATGAAAAAGAAAACACAATATACCAAAATTAATGAAACACAACAAAAGTAGTGCTAAAGAAACTTACAGTTATAAACACACACATTAAAAAAGAAGAAAGATTACAAATCAACAATCTAACGTTAAAAGTTAAGGTACTAGAAAAAGAAGAACAAACTAAACCCAAAGGTAGAAGAAGGAAGGAAATAATAGATTAAAACATAGGTAAACTAAACAGAGACTAGAGAAAACAATAGAGAAAAATCGACAAAATCAAAAGTTGGTTCTTTGAAAAAAATTGACAAACTTTTAGATTGACGAAGAAAAAAAAGAGAGAAGACTCAATTACTAAAATCACAAATAAAAGTGGAGTCATGACTTATACTTCTACAGAAATAAAAAGGATTATAAGAGAGTATTCTATTATGACTAATTGTATACCAACAAATTGGGTAACCTAGATGAAGTGGAAAAATTCTTAGAAACACAAAACCTACCAAGGCTAAATCATGTAGAAGTAGAAAAATCTGATGAAACCTGCAACTAGCAAGGAAATTGAATCAGTAACTTAAAAAATCTTCCAACAAAGAAAAGCCCAGAGTCTGTTGGCTTTGTGGGTAAGTTCTACCAAACATTTAAGGAACTAACATCAATTCTTCTCAAAAAAAATAAATAAATAAAAAACAAACAGGAAAAAAACCTATTAGAATTAATTCAGCAAAGTAGCCGGATACATCAGTTCCATTTTTATATACTAACAATGAGCAATCTGAAAAGGAAGTTACAAAAACAACTCCATTTACAGTAGCATAAAGAAGAAGAAAATGCTTGGGAATAAACTTAACCAAAGAGGTGAAAGTCTTGTACATGATAAAATACAAACATTGCTGAAAGAAATTAAAGAAGACAAAATAAATGGAAACACATATCATGGTCATAGATTGGAAGAGTTAATATTGTTTAGATGTCAATACTACTTAAAACAATCTACAGAATCAGTGTAATCCCTATCAAAATCCAAATCACTTTTTTAATTTTTTTTTCAGAAATAGAAAAACCCATCCTAAAATTCATGTGGCATCTCAAAGGAGCCCTAATAAGCAAAACAATTTGAAAAAGAGGAACAAAGTGGAAGAACTTACATTTCCTTCTTTAAAAATTTATTGCAAAGCTACAGAAATCAAACCAGTGTGTTACTAGCATATAGACAGACATATAGACTAATAGAATAGAACAGAAAGCACAGATGCAAACCTTCAGATGTTTAGTCAAATAATTTTTGACAAGGATGCCAGCCCATTCAGTGGGGAGTATGACAATCTTTTCAACAAATGGTGCTGGGAAAACTGAATATCCACAAGCAAAAGAATAAGATTGGACACTTACTAAACAGCATATACAAAAATTGACTGAAAATGGACTAAAGACCTAAATATCAAACTTAAACTATAAAACTAATAAACAAAAAGTTAGAGTAAAAGCTTCATAACATTGGATTTGGAAATGATTTCTTGGATATGACACCAAAGGCACAGGCCATAAAAGAAAGAAAATGAGTAAATGAGACTTCATGAAAAATTAAAAATGTGCATCCAAAGACACTATCAGCAGAGTAAGAAAGCAACCTACAGAATGAGAGAAAATATTTGCAAATCATGTATATGATAAGGGACTGATATTCAAAACATATAGAGAACTCCCCAAACTCAACAACAACAAAACAAACCTGATTCAAAAATGGACTTGAATAGAAATTTCTCCAAAGAAGATATATGAATTGCCAATAAGCCCATGAAAAGATGCTCAGCACATTAATTATCAGGGACATGCAAATCAAAACTACTAAATACCACCTCACACCCAATAGAATGGCTACTATAAAAACAAAACAAAACAGAAAACACCAAGTTTTGGTGAGGATGTGGAGAGAAATTGTAATCTTTGTGCATGGTTGGTGGGAATGTATAACGGTACAGCTACTGTGGAAAAAGATGTGACAGTTCCTCAAACACTGAAAAATATAATTTCCATATGATTCAGCAATTCCAAAGAATTGAGAGTAGGGTCTCAAAGAGATATTTTGTATACTCAAGTTTATAGCAGTATTATTTACAATAGCTAAAATGTGGAAGCAACTCAAGTGCCCATTGATGGATGAATGGATGAGAAAATGTGGTATATACATACAATGGAATATTACTCAGCCTCAAAAAAGGAAGGAGATTCTTTCATATGATACAGCATGGGTGAATTTGAAGAGATTATTTTAAGTGAAGTAAGCCAGTCATAAAATGACAAATACTGTGTGATTCTACTTCTATGAGGTACTTAGAGTAGTCAAAATTATAGAAACAAAATAGAATGATAGTTGTCAGGGGCTGGGGGAGGAGAGAATGGAGAGTTATTGTTTAACAGG
Source organism: Varecia variegata (assembly GCA_028533085.1). Lineage (NCBI taxonomy): Eukaryota > Metazoa > Chordata > Mammalia > Primates > Lemuridae > Varecia > Varecia variegata. The sequence goes on along the minus strand of CM052438.1, from coordinate 126,480,330 downwards.
TGTAGACTTTCAGTTTTACAAAATGAAAAGAATTATGGAGCTGGATGGTTGTGATGTTGGTCCAACATTATGAATTTAATAGCAGTAAACTGTACACTTAAAGGTGGGTAAGATGGTAAATTTTTTGTTACATGTGTTTACTGTAATATAAAAATTGCAAAAAAGATAATTTTAAAAATTAAAAAAATAGCCACACCCTAAAGTAATCACACAGCTCCTTCTAAGAAGAGAGTGAATGGGGAGTAGGAGATGTGATGACTTTAGAAAGGAGCTGGAGTGATGTGAAGACAGGGCCGTGTGAAGAGGGTGATGTGAAGCAGTGATGTGAGGAAGAGCCAAGGAAAGCAGACAGCCTCCAGAAGCTGCAAAACGCAAGGAAACAGACTTCTCCTGAAGGCTCCAGAGGAGCACAGCACAGCTGACACCTGGATTTTATACTTTGCACCTTCAGAACTGTAATAGATCAAATTTGTGTTGTTTCATGCTCCCCCTCCAGTGGATGAAATGATCTCACCAAAGGAGGTACTGGTCTGAGTAACTTTGGAAATGAATGGAGTCTGTAAGATTAGGCAAAAGGAATTGCAAATAAGCACTCTGCTCTATTCAATATAGTCATTTCTCCTGGGGATATAGGTTAACAATTCTGATGCTGTTATATAAATATTCCTTAATCAAACAATGAAGACAATTATTAATAATAGGAGATTGTGGAAGCCAAGCTTTTTACTTTTTGAGTGGAAATTTATAGGTAACAAAATGAGGAGGCAAAAATGATCCATGTGGTAATTGTTTAGAGTTGGAGACATCAGTAAGAATTTATGTTCAACTTATTTTAGATACAGGTGGCTACATATAGAGATATTTATGGATATAGGTATATAAGCAGGTTAGTATACACACATACATGGCTTTGTCAGCTGAAAGGGTCTAAAGAAATGTAGTAATGTGGTACAAGAAGTAACAATAGGCATACCTAGTACCCAGATCAGATCTTGATTTCTATTAGCATTCTCCCATAAAAGGAACCAGGGCTCCCTCAAGACATGGCTGATTCTAGGTGCAGAAAATATACAAAATAAGGCTGAAGCATCTTCTAGTGCCATTAAGTACAAAAGCCCTCACAAAACAACAAAACAACAAAGCACATTAAAGAGCATGTCAAAAGGGCACAAGAACTAACTGAAAGATCTCTCAGTGGACAAAGATGGACAATTTGAGCAACAAAATTATGTGTTATTAAATGTTAACCCAAAGTATAAAACAAATATCCCCAATTCCTTACTGATATGAATAAATAATCAAATGAATTAATAAATGGGGAAGAATATATAAATTAGCCATATATAAGAATTCCAAATAAATTATGTAGACACATCATCCTAAAGGAGGGAGAGCAAAACTCTCCACTCTTAAGTATGGGCAGAGTCACTTCCTTCCAAAGAGTAAAGTGTGGAAGGGGAGAGGAGAAAGTAACTTTCCAGTGGAGAGAGCTGGCACACACTGCTTCAGCCAGGTGATCAAGGTTAACCCCAATAGTCATAAATCATGTTGATAGTATACACCCATGATATGATGTGATTAAAATGGCACTTCACCTCTGTGATCCAACTCTCTAAAACTCATAAAATTTAACCATGAGAAAAACATTAGGCAAATCTCAATTTGGGAACATTTGACAAAATACCTAACCTGCACTCACTCTGAAGGTAATCAAAAACAGGGAACATATGAGAAACTGTCACAGCCAAGAGAAGCCTAAGGAGTCATGATGATTAAATGTAATGTGGTACCCTGAATGGGAATCCCGGAACAGACAAAGAACATTAGCTAAAAATTAAGAAAATCTTAAGAAACTATGGACTTCACTTAATAAATAATTATGTATTCATGTTCATTAAATTTAAAAAATATACCATACTAACATAAGATATTCATAATTGGGTAAGCTCCATGGGGTGGGGAGGAGGGATAAAATGGGAAATCTTTGTACTATATGTTCCATGTTTCAATGAATCTTAAACTGTTGTACAAGATAAAGTCTCTATTCATTAAAAATCAGTTCAAAAAATGTTATTTATAATTACTTGATGATATAATCTAATAGTTTCTGTTTTAACTTTGTGGAAAGAAGAAATTGTGTTGGTTTGATTACATATTTGTTTTATTACCATGTGATTGATGAAACATGTCACTAAAACTGAACAAAATTTTATCACATGAAAGTAGTAGCAGGAATATGCTTCCAGGAAAGAACATATGCTTGACAGAAATTGATATGGGTTACAATTTGGGGGCATCTAGTGATTTAAATCTTTTATGACACATATGTATTAGTAGAATATGTCAGAATGTTAATTTAAATATAATTATGTGATAATGTATTCAGTTCAAAAAAGAATAACACAGGAACATTTGTCACTTGGTCTCACCATGGATTCCTGGACAGATATGAGCATATTGCCACTCAGCAGTAGCCAAGCCATTTAAATGCTTTTTTCTCATTTTTAACTCAGTTAAATTAGAAATATATCCTTCACTACATGGTAAAATAATGTGCTCATGGAAAATAACTTTCAATAAAACCAGAAAAACAAATGGTTAGTATATAGTTAATACCATAGAAAGTTAGACAAAAAAGATTTTTGGAGATTATCTAGCCCCAGTACCATAGCTGTCCAGTATGGTAGCTACTAACCACTTGAATGTGGCTAGTATGAAATTATGATGTAGTGTTAGTATAGAATATACTTGTGGTTTTGAAGAATTAGTATCAAAAAAAGAGAAAACAAAATGGCTCAATAATTTTCATATTGGTTACATGTTGAAATGGTAAAATTTTAGATATATTAGATTTTACCTGCTTATTTTTACTTTTATAATGTTATTAGGAAACAAAATTATACATGTGGCTCACATTCTATTAATCTCACATTATATTTCTATTAGACAACATTGGTCTACTCTGCTTTGCTTTTTTTTTTCTATTTTTTTTTATTTCAGCATACAAATGTTTAGGTTACATATATTGCCTTTGCCCCACGGAGTCAGAGCTTCAAGTGTGTCCATCCCACAGACACTGTGCAAAGAAGAAATTAGGTCCAGAGAACTTATATATGATCAATGCAAGGTCCTGTTCTTAGTTGATCTGAATACTTTTTAAAAAAATAAAAAATGTTTCTCTATTGAACCAGGGAGAGGAGTTGTTTCAAGTTATGTGTCACTAAGGATATTTTCACCCAGGCTTCACAAAGTTCAAATGTTTAACAGTTTCATTGTTCTCTTCTGAAGGAATATCTTGGCCACCTGCCCTTCTGTGTTAAATAAAATGAGCTACCATTTATTGAGTGCTTCCTGTATCCAGACAAGTGCTATACTTTGTATAATAAATAGCTTACCTAATTTATTGAGCTTAATTCTCTCAAAAATCTTTTATAGATGAAGAATCTTATGCTTAGAGAGGAATTTGCTTAAGTAACCACATTAGTCAGAAAGTGGTAGACATGAGATTCAAGTGGGATGTTGGATACAAAGTCTATGTTCTACCTACTGTTCCTGACTGCTTCCTGAATACATGAAGTGTTTGTCTAAGCTGCTGGAGCTGTAAATACAAACCCTGTATGGACTATTTAGCCTTCCACAGCTATTTGTGTTTAGAAGGCAGTGGAGATCCCTTCAATTCTTCATGTGGCAGAACCTCACCATGGTAGTATTTGCTCTAAAGAAAACAAGCATCTACCATATTTCTTTCTCTAGTGCCTGAAATGCATCAAGCTCTGCTAGATATAAGGGATCACCCTGTAACAGAGGCTAAGGAGAAAGGAGAACACGGTTTTCAGTCTGAATAAGTGTTCAGTTTTTCTTCTATTTAGCAACCTCCAATTATCTGAAGATTTCAATAACAGGAGTTTGCTCCATGCTCTTTCAGGAGCAAAAGGAAATGACATCAAAGTTTTCTAATTTCAGAATTAAAGAAATTAATATACTCACACACCCACCCTCATACCCACCCACACACAGAGCTCTGGAAGAGATTTATCACCCTTGAAACTGCTGCTTCTCCTCCTAAAGTTCTACATTGCAGCTAAAATTTTTCCTTATTTGGGTTCTTAGTCACCAAAAAGCAAACACTACAAATCATCTGATTCAAACGAAACTTTTTCACCTAGCACATCAACACTGTTGCAAAGGTCCATTAATTCCGACTCCATGATATCCCTTCCATCCTCTCCTTGTTCTTTGTTGTGGCAACTGCCGTAGTCATGGACCCCGTCCCCTCTTCCTGGACTATATCTCCTTCTTGCTCACAGCATTCCAACCTTTCTGGTTTTCTTTCATATCCTCAGAAATGAGAGCTATGTCCTGTGCCTGGAATGTTTTCCCCATACATCCTTTTTCTAGCTATGTCTAACTCATTCTCCAGATCTTCTGCAGAACCCATTCCTGACCTCCCCAGATGAGGATTAGGTCATCTTTGAAAATTTCCAAAATACTTATGAAACCAGCAAGTGTTTGTTCGCTTATTTTTAACTCTCATTACAGATGGTTGAGAGCATGGTTTTATAGTCACGGTTTTAGACTCCTCTTCTTAGCCTGTCTATGAGGTTGACCAAACTGCCTTTCAGTGTTATGATATTGGAAAATTACCCTAACTTCTCAGTGAGTCAGTTTCTTCATCTGAACCTCATAGAGTTTTTAGAGATGAGAGTTAATTCACATAATATATATGGAGGGTACAACATAATGTCCATAAAGTTGGTAAACATTAATTTGCATTTTAGCTGTATCTGTGTATTTAGTAAACAGAGAAAGTGTTCAATATATTAATAATTTCTCAGAAGCAAATCCTCATTACTAAGGAGAAGAGCTCTCAAATGTGACACAAATTTGCATCTTCCTTTGATCTATTCACACATGTTATTACTGTAGTCATTAAAATAGGACTTTTCCTCACTAGGAAATCTTAAAAGTTATTGCAAATAACCTCAGGCTGATCCTAGTCTTTCTGAGTAGCTGTACATAATGGCATTCAGAGATAGAAAAACAAACAAATAAGACAATAGAGAAACAACCAAGTTACTGTGATATATATGTATTTTTGGTGGATTCTTTTGTGGAGAGGCTCATTTTGAAGAGCATTTGGGAGTAGAGGTGGTTAAGAAAGGAAGAATGAAGGGGAAGAGAAAATTCAACAGCTTTAAGATACATCTATCTGATTATCAGCACTGGTCATGTCTGACTCCAAAAGGTACCAGAATTTGCTCTGAGCATTAGCAGCAGAGAACTGGAAACACTTCACAAAGGAAGATGGCCTCACAAGATACATGCAAGAACTCTTATTATACAGGTACATGTCTTTCATTTGTTCACAGATATATGCGGAGCCTAAACTAATCTATTTAGACTTCTGTGCCATATTCTGCCTGGATGTGAAGTTAAGGAATGTAAAGCCATGATGCAGCCCTTTGCTCAGAATTTCCAAGCAGGCTGGATTATCCTGGCTGTGATTTCAGTCGTCATAACTACATTCGATTCTCACAGATGGTTCCCTGGTTGTTTCCAACCAGGTCCATTTGTCAGGCAAGTAGAGAGGTTGTTCTGCTGCTCTGAGACTTTCAGAAGGGTACCTGGGTTCCTGCTACGTGGGAACAAAGAGGAGAACCTTTAAGGTGCTGACAACACAACTCCTCAGGCCACCACAGGGGAACTAGCATCCTGGATTTAATCGCCTCTTAGATAAGTGACACCTGTTGAAACTGACAAACCAACAAAACCGAGATCCCATGCTGAGCAGAGAAATTAAGGACACTGAGGCTGCCAACAGCATGGCTGCCTGACAGCAGGAGACTGAGAGTCACATTAATATGGTATTGGATTTATACACGTGATTTCCAAGCCTTCCTCATATGCTATCCTTCTTGGATAAAAATTTTGCATTGACACATTAAAAAGTATTGTGATTCACAAAATTACAATTGCTATTAATTTAAATTTTTACCAACACTTTTCCTGTATCTAATGGCATTTATGAACATGTATATTATTGGGTCCAAGTTTTTACAAAAACTTTAAGAAAAAATTAAATTTTTAATAAGAAAATGACAATTCTTCTAGTAGTAGCAATGATAATAATAATGGTTAAAGGGTGCAAAAATATAGTTAGATATAGATAGAATGAACAATATTTGATAGTCTAACAAAGTTACTATAATCAACAACAAGTTAGAATATTATTTAAAATAACTAAAAGGGTGGAATTGGAATGATCCTAATACAAAGAAATGATAAATGGCTGAGGTGATGGATACCCCAATTACTCTGATTTGATTAATTCACATTGTATGTCTGTATCAAAACCTCACATATACCCTATAAAGATATACAACTATTATATATCCATAATAATTAAAAATTTAAAAAATAAAAGAATAATAGTGATGGCTAACTTTTACTAATTACATATCTTTTACCAGACACTTCATATGTCTTTACATGTATTGGCTCATTTAAGATTGTCCCTATTACAAATGAGGCCATACCTCTCTATGTTCTGAATATTAGAAATCTTTAGGTTTTAGCATGTTATAGGGGAAAAGTTGTCTTCATTAGCATAATGCCCAAATAATTAAAATGTTAATTCACATAGTCTAGGACTGACCAGCGGTGGTTATGGCAGGGTTCAAAGGAAACACCAATAGTGATAATGGCTGAACTCATTCATGGACCACTCACTATGTATGCCACACAGAGCCTTTTACAGACATTATTGGTTTTTATCCTTGCAACAAATTTATGAGTTAAAAATTAATATTGTTTTCATTTGACAGATGACAACTGAAGTTTGGAAATTAAGCCATTTGCCCAGGATCACCATGCTAGATTGTGGCAAAGCTAGAGCCAGAACTGAAGTCTACCTGACTCCATAGGCTGAACTCTGAATTACTGTCCTAACTGGTGGTACCTAGCTTAATACTTTCTAAATATCATTTTGGTTTCTACATGTTTAAACTATAGTAAAAACATCTTCATATATACTTATAAATATCGATGCTGTCTGTTAGATTTAGTGAGGCTTAATAATCCCCTTTTCTGGTAATTTGGGGACATCTTTAAATCAAACTCAACATGATGGACTTGTGTGCAAATGATTTGTTCATTAGAGTCAGCCCTGAATCTTTAGAATCACATAAAATATCCAACATTAAATTTTAGGTGTCTTCCTCATTGCCCATATATATTGTGACTAAGCTGCCATGAAATAATATTTTATCATTCTACATGTTGTGTATTTGTCACTTACAAGTTAACTATTTAAAATTTTGCAGGCATTAGAACACTACACTTCAATAAGGAAAAAAGATAATGAAGGTAGGCAGGTGTGTCAGAGCAGTAATTAAAATAAACACAAAAACAAAGGAAAACAATGAAGCAGAGGTCATAGTTTGAGCAGCACACATGTCCTATAGTTAGGTCTGCTAAAGGATAACCATGACTTTCCAGACATCTGATTTTTTTTTCTTTTCTTTTTTTGAGACAGAGTCTCACTCTTTTGCCCGGGCTAGAGTGCCGTGGCGTCAGCCTAGCTCACAGCAACCTCCAACTCCTGGGCTTAAGCAATCCTTCTGCCTCAGCCTCCTGAGTAGCTGGGACTACAGGCATGCACCACCATTCCTGGCTAATTTTTTCTATATGTATTTTTAGTTGTCCAGATAATTTCTTTCTATTTTTTAGTAGAGATGGAGTCTCGCTCTTGCTCAGACTGGTCTCGAACTCCTAACCTCGAGTGATCCTCCTGCCTCGGCCTCCCAGAGTGCGAGGATTACAGGCATGAGCCACCATGCCCTGCCTGATTTTTAATGTTTTGTTTTCTCTCTCTCTCTCTCTCTTGCAACTCTACCCATACTCGGATGCTAAGAACATCCATATGATTGAGGTAGCAGATGACATACAACAGAATGAAAGGAGCACTCCTATTTCTTATTTTGTTGTATGCACTTAGAAAACTTCTTAGCACTAGTTCTCTTATCATTAAAATGAATGAAAATACCTACCTTTCAGGGTTTTAAGAGGATTATATAGGATAGTACTTGGAAAGCACCGTACACACTGGCACATAGAAAACACAAGTGATTATTTTTGCATTCTATCTTGTGATCCCATAAATCTGCTAGCAATGAGTCCTCCTATATGCTGAAGAAAAAAATAATTCTCCATTATCAGTGGAGTGCTGATGACTGCCTCATACCAGCTTACAGGAGCCCATTACACAATTTTTTCCCAACTTTTCATAATGCTACAAATAAAGCTTCTCCCCCTACCTACCTCAAACTTTCTCCTAGAGATCCCATTGTTATTTGCTAAATATGTAACAATGGGGTCCCTAGGAGAAAGTATATTTATCCTCCATCTTCTTCCCTCTAGGAAATCTTACAGCAGCAGTCAGCATGGAAAGCAGCTACTGGAAAGAAAACAAGTATTTATCTTGTTTGTGTTAGCAGCAACTTTACGTTCTGCTCAGGTGTCAAAGACAATGCACCACCACCTAATCTCATGCTGATCCATTAGATGGGATGTCCAATCTCTTAGTGTAAAATTCTGATAGAACTACCAGTAGGAAGCCCACTTTTTTATTCTCCACTCTAGGACTAATTGATCAAAGTACTCTTCCCACTGAGTCCACATTTATTTAGGTGCCACCTATTATACTAAGTTCTTTGAATACAAATCACATCTAATCATGTAAGTAATTTTGTGTGGTAGATATTATCCACCACACAGTACAAAGGAATATTATGAGGCTCCAAGAGACAAAGTGAATAACCTAATGTCACAGAACTGTTAAGTGTTAAAGATTGACTGGCTAGAACACAGACCCCAAAGCCTGTGTTTTGTGTCACTGTATTCTATGCCCTCCCATTCGGTTGAATAAAAACTGTGCTTCCATGGGGAGAAAGTATTCATTTTATAAGTGAAGGTAACTGAGGCATTAGGAAATGAAAGCTTTTTTAAAAAAATGATTCCATAAAAGCAGAATTTCATTTCTCTTTACAGAATTACCCAAAATACAAGGCAAGTCCATAAACCCGATTAGCAGATAAGACTGTCCATCTTTGGGAATGTTAATCTCTGGTCACATGTTGCAAATATTTAACTGTTATATCCATCACATAATCGCTTCTTTTAAATTTGTATTGAAATACATTTACAGCTCTCTCTGTGACATATAACTCACAGGAGAAGACCTGACTTTAGCCAACATTTTGAAACCATTCTCAAGAGATGTTAAGGTGTAAAATTCTATATTCAGTTTAGCACACTGTGATAACTAACACATTAAAAAAGCAGAACATTTCGATTACTAGAATTAAACAGAGCTCTTAAAAGATTCCAAATGTATTCTGCTGAGGATTGTCAGTGGAGGTGGAGAATACGGGATTATCTTTCTATCTCAACTGAAATGATCCCACAGTAAGCATTTGGTTACTTAGTAACATTAAAATTGCAATTAAGTTCCCTTATAATTAAAGACCTTCAAATAAATAGTTTTGTGAACAAATTACATACTTCACTAGAATTTCATTCTTCTATCTTGGTAGTTATTTCAGTCAATTTCTAAATGTAGAGAGCATGATCTTCTTCTCCAAATGCTTTTTTACATTTTAAAAAAGAAAGGTTAGCTTGTACTGAAACTTGATTTGAAGATGATTAGAGCAAGAGGAAATGGACTTAAGTATTTTGAAAAAATGAATTGATAAGGATGAAATGGTCATATTCCTTATGACCTCAAAACATTTACAGTTAAAGTAAAATAATTTAACAGATGAGCAATCATATCTAAGTATATTTGTGTATTTATGATGTTAAAAACATCGTGGTAAATTATACATTGTCCCCAGACAAAATGCATTATGCAGTCACAGCATTAAAGAAGTTAATAAGAAGAAAAGAGTATCCATATTTCCTCATTTTTGACATGGTTAGTAACAATAATAGTCATCATGCACCATTTAGCTACAGAAAGGGTGAAAAGAAAGTATTGGAAAGAAAACAAGCTGATATATTGCTTGTGTCAGCAGTACTCTCATGCCTTTGATCAGGTACCAAATTTATTACAATGTTACCTAATCATATATTGACACATTAGAGGGGATGCCCAAACACAAAGTGTAAAAATCTGCTAATTCATTCAAAACTACCAGTAGGGAGGAGCACACATTTCGATTGTCTGCTTTTATGTCCATGTGCCCGAGAGACATCAGATATTTGCCATACACTGTGCCAGGTACATGAATATGACATGAACCCTCATACCAGAAAGGTTGTGGTCCCAGAAGCAGATGACAAAGATATAGCATAGTGAAATGGAAGTATGCATGATGGAGGTGATGCTGGAGATGTGTTCTGAATGACAGGCAGGAGTTTTACAGGTAAACAGTCTCATCTCAGCTATCATTTCCTCTAAGAAGTCTTTACTGACTGCCCTTCCTGCACCACCCAGAATGAATTTGAGGACTGGTATCTTTGAGCTCACAGAATATTTAATGCATTGCATTGCCACGGCTTGATATAATTAGATAACACCACAAAATCATCTAATGGCTTCCAACCTTATTAAAAGTAAAAGCCAAATTGCTCATAGTTCTTACATTACTCAACCCACGCTCTTTGGCTTTTTGGCTTCATCTCCTTCAATTCTCCTTCTCATTCATGCCATGTCAGCCAGACTTTTTTCTATTCTTGAAATGTATGGAGCATCTTCTACTTCCGAGCTTTTGTTCTTGTTTTGCCCTCAGCTTGGAAAGCTCTTCCTACAGATGCCATCATGGCTCCCTCTCTACCACCCTTTAAGTCTTCTTGAATGTCACCTTCTCAGTAAGGTTATTCTTGACCACCTTATTTTAAAAAATCACCTTCACAGACTCTTCTAATGTCCCTTTCCTGCTTTATTTTTCTTACATTACATGCCTTTCTTTTTGTGTCTATTGTCTATGTCCTTCTCTCTCCCCACTAGAATGTAAGCATCACGAAGGCAGGGACTTTTGTTTGTTTTGCTCATTGCTCTATTCTCTGGGCCAAGAAGAGTTCCTAGCACATAGCAGGCACTCTACAAATGTTTGTAGAATGAATAAAACTGAAATAATATATTTATTTATTCAAAATACATAGTAAGTCATATAGTGTTTCAGATGCCCTTCAGAGATGGCCTTTAGGTAAAAGAGACTGACGATATACAAGTAAATAAATAAAATCAATTAAAGGTTATAATTAATATAACGAAGAAAACAAATAGGATTCTTTGCTAAAAACATGGACTATGTATGAGTGTGTGTGTGTGTTTATGTACATGTCTATGTTTTAAACCAGGGCAATCAGGAAAATGCTCTTCTGAGGAGATGGTATTTTAGCTGAGACTTAATGTCTAAGAAGAACTAATTTGTAGAGCTGGTGAGCAATTGTCAGTAGTGTTCAAAGCAGGAGATAAAGCAAGTATAAAAAAATCCAGGGCAAAAAGTAGTTGGAATTTCTTTTTTTTTAATCCCAGGGCCACTAAAAAGGAGAGGGCATGGAGAACAGCAGAATAAGCAGGGCTGTTGGGAGAGGCCACATCCTACAGGGCTTCAGGAGACATGATAAGAAATTTGGATTTATCTGAAGAGTCTTTGGAATATGTCAAATGGTTTTAATTAGGGAAACAGCATGATTTCCTATAGATTTTAAAGAGTCTTCTGGATCCTGTGTGATGAGTGAATGGGACTGTGGCAAGGATGGAGCCGGGACAATAGAAGGATCCTATAGCATTCCAGGTGAAATTCTGTATTTGGGTTAGAATAGTAACATAAATGATAGTGATAAGTGGAGATGTTTAAGATCTATTTAAAGATAGCTCATCAGGTTCTGCTGATGGATTGAATTTGGGAGGTGAAGAAAAGAGAGAGGTCAAAGATGACTCCATTTTCTGGCTTTGATAATAATATCATTTACTCAGAGAATCTAGGGAAATGACCTGAATAGGAGGAAAGGGATGGAAATCTAGTCTTGACCTTTAAGTTTGAAAGGCCCACGTGATATTCAAGATGTCAAGTAAGTAGCTAGATACATAGATTGGATGTATGACTGTCTTTGCTATTACACTATGAATTTCCCAAGGGAAAATATTTCACTTTATTCATCTTTAGGCCAACAGTCAGCAAAGTGGTTGTTTTACAAGTGTTGCTGTGAAAGACGACTCTCTTCATATCCTGCTGGCTTACCAGCTAGACCTGCTAAGCACTCTAGGATTGGAAGAATCTTCTCTACTCCTTAGGATCAGAACAGGCCATTATAAATAAGTGGTTAGCTCCAGAATAACTTTTCAAAAACTTTTTTGTTTGTTTTGAAAATAAACCTGATAGGCCCTTTGGATATGACACAACAAACCTGGTGGCATTTTTTAGAAGAAACATAACAGATCAAATATAACAACAGCATTGCCTGTATAAGAAAATATGAAGAATTTTACATTGAGGATCCTGCGAGAGACTACAAGGGAGTAAGAAGAGAATGAGGGGTCATGTGAGGTGGTAAAGCGCATGGAGACGACTGGGGGGTGGAAAGGAATTTCATGAACAAGCAAATCATACTGTTATCCAATAATTCCATTTACCAAAAATACTGAAATTATGGTTTTACAATGTGTTCCACAGGATCTATATTTCACATGACTTCTTTCCTAACTGAGAACAAAAAGACACATGGTTACACTTGGCTATAAAAGTAATCAAAGTAAATTACTAAAAATATGTTAAATTATTTGAGATCCTTAGAAATGTGACTATGATGGGAACAGATTTTAAAAAAATTCTTAATTTCCAATTCCGTTTAAAGCAACTATGCTGTTTTTGAAATTCTTTCAGTTGCTAGGGAAACTAGAAAGGGGCTATTAAATTGTGTATGGAAAGCTATTTTGCAAAATACATCAAGTGGAAGATGTAAGCAGTTAAATATAATTTTGCATAGGCAAGAAAATGTGTGAAAACCTAAGGGATAGCTGAAAACCTCCAAACTGGTAGTTTGGTAGAAATTCTGTGCCTAATTTACCATGAACTACTGTTATTTTCGTGGACAACGATCTTCTCATCAGCCTTGTGGGGAATGTATTGTTAAGGAGGTTGAGTAAACCTGGAAGAAAAGTCAAGATCTTGGATCAATAACATAGGAATTTTAACTAGGCTGAGAATTAGAACCATGTTCTAAACTAGGCCCAGATATGAACTCAGGAAAGTTCATTCCCCTTTCTGGTTTTGAGTTGTTAACATCTTTCATGAGGGATATGGGGAAAATAATTGTTAAAGTTCCTTCTAGCTATAATAATCTAATCTATGACTGACAGATGAATGGCAACCTAAGGAGTGGAGAAGGATAATTCCCTCAAAAAGAAGGAAATTGTGGGTAGTGACATAAACTGTCAAGGTTTGGAGGCCAAGTTTAAGTAGCATAGAAGCAAAAATAATCTTTAAGTGAAAATTTAAGAGTGAGTTATTTAAGCAAATTCTCTATCTGTTACTTAACATACCTGCCAATACATAATGATTTTGAAACAGCTTTTGCCAACTACGCTGTATTAAGTCATTTTATTTTATTTATTTTTTTAATATACTGGGAATTTGTAAACATTTCTAAAATCTTGTTATGACCTTTATCTTTTGGAATGGTAAAAACCTCTTGACTATCCCCTTGTGGTACCATATTAACACATTAACTGCCAAGTGAGTTGTATTGAACTCACACCAGTTTTGAGCCCGGGGTCTCATGAAGCATAGGTAACTCATGTCTCTTCACCTTGGGAGCTGTGAGAACTATTTTGCAAGTTGCATACAACTCACGCACAGAAAACAAAAATGACAGATTTGTCATTATATTATAAAGGATCATTTTGTTTTCAGTTTTTATTCTATTTTTTTAATAAAACACTGTGGCCCCAAGGAAATTTTTTTTTCTAGTGTGGCAGTCAGTGTGTTAAAAATGGAAGGGAAAATTTTTAACTCTTCAAACCACAACCCAGTGGCATTCCATAGTCCAGCAGTCCCCAACCTTTTTGGCACCAAGGACTGGTTTCATGGAAGACAATTTTTCCAGGAACCAGGGAGTGGGAAGGATGGTGAGTGATGGGGAGTGGCTGTAAATACAGACGAAGCTTTGCTCACTCCTCACTGCTCACCTCCTGCTGTGCTGCCCAGTTCCTAACAGGCCAGGGATGGGTACCAGTCCCTGGCCCAGTCTAGAGAATAACTCTTGAACTCTAAAGTTAACCAGTGCCAGTAACTCTTTCTTCCACTTATCCTTACAGTAAATTCTATGCTGTAGTAATATCAAAGTATGAGCAGCTACCCAAATATATAATGCTCTTTTGTACCCTCATGTCTTCATATAGACCATTCTCCCACCTACAATCTATTTCCTCTCCTTGTATTTTTACCCAAACCTGCATATCTTCAGGATTTAGCTAGTAGCATATACATATACTAAATAAAGTCTTCTTTGACTCCACTAAAATCAGTAACTAATGTCTAAAATAGATTTATTCAACAAATATTTATTGACCATCTACAATGTGCCAAGCAACTTCTAAGTATTCTTCCAGATTCTCTATGCCACTCTTGCACTAATTCCATATTTTCATTTATCTATCCATTCATTCATTACTAATATGATTCATATTGTTTACACACACAGAATACCACCTGTACTGTATTATCAATCTTTGTGATTGATGTTCCCATTAAACTCTGAATTATTTGTGTACATAGATTCTATCTAACTCATTTTTTTGCACGTGGATCTCTTTATTTGGTTTAAGAAACATGAGGAAAAAATGAGATTCCTTTTGAATGTTGTATTGTTTCAGGCATTCAAATTTACTATAAATTATTTTATTCCACAATTATATTAGAGGTACTAAAAATATATTCTTTATAAAAATTCTTCTCTACAGTTTTTCTTCTTCTTGCCCTTATTTCTTTATTTTTTATTTATTTTTATTTTTTATTTTTTTAAATTTCAGCATATTATGGGGGTACAGATGTTTAGGTTATACATATTGCCTTTGCCCCACCTGAGTCAGAGCTTCAATTGTGTCCATCACCCAGATGGTGCTCACCACACCCATTAGATGTGAATATACTCATCCCTTCCTCCCACCTCTCACCTGTCCGACACCCAGTGAATGTTACTATTAAATGTGCCCATAAATGTTGATTAGTTAATACAAATTTTATCATGAGTATGTGTGGTTGGTGCTTGTTTTTCCATTCTTGTGATACTTCACTTAGTAGAATGGGCTCCAGCTCTATCCCAGGTACTATAAGAGGTGCTAGATCACCACTGTTTTTTGTGGCTGAGTAGAACTCCATGGTATACATATACCACATTTGATTAATCCACTCATGTATTGATGGGTACTTGGGTTGTTTCCACATCTTTGCAATTGTGAATTGTGCTTCTATAAACATTCTAGTGCAGGTGTCTTTGTAATAGAATGCCTTTTTTTTCTTTGGATAGATGTCCAGTAATGGGATTGCTGGATCAAATGGTAATTCTACTTGTATCTCTTTGAGGTATCTCCATGTTGCTTTCCACAGAGGTTGTACTAGTTTGCAGTCCCACCAGCAGTGTATGAGTGTTCCTATCTCTCCATGCCACCATTTATTGTTTTGGGACTTTTAAATAAAAGCCATTCTCACTGGAGTTAAGTGATATCTCATTGTGGTTTTGATTTGCATTCCCCTGATGATTAGAGATTTTGAGCATTTTTTCATATGTTTGTTGGCCATTAGTCTGTGCTCTTTTGAAAAGTTTCTGTTCATGTCCTTTGGCCACATTACAATGGGGTTGTTTGATTTTTTCTTGCTTATTTTCCTGAGTTCTAGATAGATTCTAGTTATCAGCTCTTTATCAGATGTGTAGTATGTGAATATTTTCTCCTATTCTGCAGGTTGTTGGTTTGCTCTTGTGATAGTTTCCTTGGCTGTGCAGAAGATTTTTAATTTGATCAGGTCCCATTTATTTATTTTTGTTGTTGCTGTGATTGCTTTTGGGGTCTTCTACATAAAGTCTTTGCCTAGGCCAATGATTAAAAGTGTTTTTCTAACATTTTCTTCTAGAATTCTTATAGTTTCATGTCTTACATCTAAGTCTATTATCCACTGTGAGTTAATTTTTGTGAGAGGTGAGAGGTGCAGGTCCTGTTTCAGTCTTCTACATGTGGCTATCCAATTTTCCCAGCATCATTTATTGAATAAGAATTCTTTTGCCCAGTGTATGCTTTTGTCTACTTTGTCAAAGTTTAGATGGCTATATGAGGATTCATTGCAAAGACAAAGATACCACGACATATACTCATCAGACTGACCAAAATAAACACGAAGGAGGCCCTCTTATGAACTGTACAGAAAAAGAAGCAGATAACCTACAAAGGAAAACCCATCAGAATAACTGCAGACTTCTCAACTAAGACCTTACAAGCCAGAAGAGACTGGGGCCCCATTCTTACTCTTCTCAAACAGAATAATGCCCAACCTAGAATCTTGCATCTTGCAAAACTAAATTACCTATATGAAGGAGAAATAAAGACTTTCTCAGGCAAGCAAGGACTGAAGGAATTCATCAAGACAAGACCTGCCCTCCAGGAAGTACCCAGCACAGCGTTACACATGGTTCAGCACAATAAACACTCACCAGTGTAAAATCATCCAAAAGCTAAAGGTCAAAGGCCAGATACCACAGAGAGAAAGCAAAGCAATAAAATTCAACTCAATAGGATGAACAGAAATCTGTTCCACTTACCAATTCTTTCAATAAATGTTAATGGCTTGAACTGCCCACTGAAGAGACATGAGGCCAAATGGATAAATATATACGAGTCAAGTATCTGCTGTCTTTCAGGAAACACACCTAACCCACAAGGATGCATTCAGACTCAAGGTGAAGGGATAGAAAACACTATTCCATGCCAATGGAAGCCAAACAAGAAAAAGAGAAAGGTATGCATACATATATAAGGAAAGGAGCATAGTTCTATCACACTCTTAGAATCTGGATAATTTCTTGATTCATAGTAGGCACCAGGAAAAGTTTTCTACTAATTAATGTATACCAAATTAGTTTTAGAGACTGTACAGGCATGGGCACCATCTCTGCAAAGTTTAAGTGTTCAATGAACAAATGATATTTTAAGAAAAATATTCTGTTGGATCTTTAGAGGATGAATCAAGGTGGAGACACTAGAAGCAAAGTGATCAGTTAGGAATCAATTGCAATTGAGATATTAAGAACATGAAGTTAGGTGAATCAGTGGGAATGAATGTGAGAAGCATCATGGAGGTAAATTTAACAGAACTCGGAAACAAAATATATGTGTTGGATATTCAAGAGATTCAAGCCTGAGCAATGAAAAGGATGATGATGAGAGAGCATTAAGGTGAAGGGTCACATCCTGTCACTGTAGGGTCATTGTGCCTGCCTTGTCCACTTGAATGGATGAAGAATTAGGGTAAATAGTACATTTATTTTCTAATTAATTTGCCTCCTGGATGGGCTACATGTAGTGTCCATATTCTTCATGAGTCTGGAGCCCAGTTAGTATAATTAATAGCTAAGACTATATATCAAGAAATTCAGGTTCTAAGAGTATAATAAAACTATGCTCTATATATATGCCTTTCTCCCACCTGTGTCATCATGAAAGAAACAGCCACCTGTTTATTCTGTATCTTCCCTAGACAGCAATGTGGATGAAAAGCCCAGAGAACTCTGATAGGGCATGAGTGCCATCCTTCAGGATCTATTACCTAAGAAAGAATTTTGGCTGTGCAACTCCAATGAAAGACCAAATTTCCATAAGTAGAATTTACAAAATTTTCACGTTAGAATAAGCTAGAGCATTTTATTGATAACAATCAGAACCAGAACATGTGGAAAGATGGTAAGATCCCCATTAGGGGAACATGAAATGTGTTGAGAGGGATTCGGATCCCCATTTGTAGAATTCTGCAAGAGAGATTATAGCATATTGGAACTGAATGGGCCTTTATTTCACAAGAAAGAAAGCAGTGTCCCAGAGAGGAGAACAACTTGGCCAAGGTTGCACAGCTAGTTACGGATTCTGATCTAATTTCAGATTCACAGCCCACTGTCCTCTGTACTACACAACACTGGCTACCTACATCCATGCAGCAGCATTTGACTACCTCAGGGACATCACAGAAGGAAGGCCTGGCCTGGGCTGTGAAGAAAAGGGAAAGTAAGTTGACCATGAACACAGATAGTCTGTCAGTATGGATTATATAGTAGGGAAAGGCAAATAAAGGATTGTTTCTCACTTGAAGACATCTGTAAAACCATTAGAATAGGTACCCAGAAGAACAAAAGTCATTCTATAATAAAGACACCTGCACCCGAATGTTTATAGCAGCACAATTCACAATTGCTAAGATGTGGAAACAACCCAAATGTCCATCAATTCATGAATGGATTAGTAAAATGTGGTATATGTATACCATGGAGTATTACTCAGCTATAGGAAATAATGGTGATATGACATTTCTTTGGTTCTCCTGGAGAGAGTTGGAACCCATTCTATTAAGTGAAGTATCCCAAGAATGGAAAAATAAGCACCACACGTACTGACCAGCAAATTGGTTTCCCTGATCATCACCTAAGTGCACATTTGGGAATAATGCCAATTGGGTATCGGACAGAGGTGCAGGGTGGGGGGAGTGGATGGGTGTATATCTACATGATGAGTGCGATGTGCACTGTCTGGGGAATGGACACACTTGAAGTTCTGACTCGGGAGGATGGGAGGGGCATGGGCAATATATTTAACCAGAACTTTTGTACCCCCATAATAAGCTGAAATTAAAAAAAAGAAATAGGTAATTACTTTTACTAATAACAATCACCAACTACAATATTAAACAGTTATTTTATGCAAGACTCTGCGATAGATGTTCAACCTATCATAACAACTCTATCTGTTATATACTATTCTTACTCTCCATTTTACACATGAGTAAAGGAAGGCTTAAAGAGGTTTTGTAAGTTGCCAGAGATCATTTCTCTGGTAATTGGTGAACTGAGTCCTGAAACTCAGCCCATGTTCTTAACCATTTGCCATGTTGCCAATGTGGTTATTATAGTGGGTCTGTTAGCCTGAGAAAACAAAGGATTTAACCCTATTGTATAGAAGAGCCCTGGAGAAACATTTCAGAAGCTTTCTTGGAAAAAAAACCAAAACAATTAGCTAATCTTCTGGATTGTTACTTATTTAATGAAATGTATTAGTAATTTAAAATGGACTACAATGAATTACTCAGAGAAAATGGGTTCAACTAATTGGTCCAGAAAATCATCTCAAGGATATAATTAAATTGCTTGGTGTACTATTACTGCTAGCATAAACACTATTACTGATCATCAGGACTGCTTGCATTTCCAGTATAATTAAAAATAAGTGGTGGGAAAGACAAGATCCATGAACACAATGTGTTTCAAGGAATCAGTCATGTGGTTAGCTAATGAAAGCAAAGCAAGGTCAGTATTTGAATTGTTTCCAGCACTTCGGTTTCTGCTATATTTTTGTTCCTAGGGATCATCCATTTAAATTAACCATTAAACACATTTTTTTAAAGAAAAGCTAGCATCTTATTTAAGACCACACTTGCAGGTCCTAGTACGTTGTTTGGATCAAAAGATGCTTAATAAATATATTTTGAGTAAATGAGTTCAGTTTTTGTCAAGCATAACGTTTTCTTCTGAATTTTATGGAAGACACAATTTAAAACACACATTTGACACTGACAACATTATTTAGTATATTTATGCTGTTTCATGCTAATGACAGAGGGTTGGATCATCAGAATATCACATATAGCTTTGATTCAATGTTGTTACTTCTATAGAAATTTAGGGTGATGAAAAAGCCACGGACAAATAGTAAGGAATAGGATTATTTTTTTAAGTACCAGAATACTTCCATGACTGATTTTCATTATGCGTGAGAAGTCACGAAAAAGAAACCAATCATATCTGCGGTGGATCCTGCATTATATATGCCTTATAAATAGCCTAAAAAACTAATTTGAACTTGGTAAATGGGTAATAATGTTCTTGAGATCTTTTATGGGTTTCTCTTTTCCCACAAGTTACCACCTGTGAGGATCGTGAAGTAATGCCATTGTCTGGGAAGATGCAGACTAAACAGATGCCGGAGTTTCTTTCATGACGACACCAGTGGGAGAAAGGTATATGAGGAAAGGAGCATAGTTGTATCACACTCTTAGTATCTGGATAATTTCTTGGTTCACAGTAGGCACCAGGAAAAGTTTTCTACTGAATTAATGTATGCCAAGTTAGTTTTAGAGACTGTACAGGCATGGGCACTATCTCTGCAAAGTTTAGGTGTTCAACATGAGAAGATGGGATTTTTAATTAACAATTCAGTTTTAAAGAATTCTGAGAAAGTGCCAAATATAATAAGCATGTCTTAAGTGACCTAAATAATCATCCAAAGAATCTTACCATTAAATTTTTCTAAGGTTTACTTGAGATCATACCAACGACACTGTGAGCAGCCAAAACCAGTATTTAGTAAGTCCAGCAACACTAATTTCACCGTGCTAATAATAGCCTCTTCCTTTTGCTTTTTTAAAATAGGTTCTAAATTTATTGGATTCTCTTATCTGTCACAATACAGGAGCCTATTGTGGTGTAAGACAATTGAGATGAGTTTCTGGATGCCTATATTTCTATCTTGATTTTGAAAATATGATTCACAATACAAATTTAAGCAATTCCATGAATTGCTATTGTTAAAAACAAGCATTAAGGATCTATCTTTCTCCCTTTCTGGTCTCATCTCCCCTTTTATTTAGTTGGAGAGCTAAGAATAAACATAGAAACTAATAACCCTTAATATATCATGACATATAAAACACCATGCTGTTTTATCCTTGTATGCATTTTTTCCAACATTTGGAAACATCTTTAATCTTGTTAATAATCAGATTGAAAATTCAAACAGTTAGATACCTAGTCTTGACTTTTAAATCAACAAGATTTTTTATTCTAATTTTTAATGAGAATCCCCAATCCTGTTAGAGGTGCAGCAAAACAGTCACGCTCCCACATTGCCGGTGGAAATAGTTTGGTACAACCCTTTCAAAAACCAGTGTGGCACCCCAAATTTTATGTTGGGTACTAAAATATATTAAAGTGTTATTTATAAAAGCAAAAATTAGACATAATCAAATTATAACCATTTATAATAACTTTCATGAAGAGTTCACAAAAACATACAAAGAAGCATTTAAATTTTTTTTTTATTTCAGCATATTACGGGGGTACAAATGTTTAGGTTACATATATTGCCTTTGCCCCACCCAAGTCAGAGCTTCAAGTGTGTCCATCCCCCAGACGGTGCACACCACACCCATTAGGTGTGAATATATACATCCCCTCCTCCCCACTCCCGTCTGCCAGACACCGGTGAATGTTATTACTGTATGTGCACTTAAGTGTTGATCAGCGAATACCAATTTGATGGTGAGTACATGTGGTGCTTGTTTTTCCATTCTTGTGATAGTAGAATGGGCTCCAGCTCTATCCAGGATAATACAAGAGGTGCTAGATCACCATTGTTTTTTGTGGCTGAGTAATAAAATGTGGTATATGTATACAAAGAAGCATTTTCATGCTTTCTTTATTCTGTATCTCTCTCTCACAGACTGGGCTCCCATCCTTTTCTGTTTTCTCTTTTCACTTTCACTTAGCAAATAGCAAACTCCTATTTGTCCTTTAAGTCCCAGGTCAAATATCAATTTCTGATGGAAACTATTTTTCTGAGACTAAATGTACCTCTTCTACCTAATCAGTGTTAGGTGGCATTTAATTCTGATCTCAGTCATATTTTCATTGAATGTGATAACATTATTTAACTATTTTTTCTCCTATCCTTTCATTTGTCTGAAAAATCTGTTGAGGGCATTTGTCTTATTAATTTTTCATCTATTCAGTCCAAAAACTTTTAGTGAACATTTATTATGTGCAAAGCATTGTCCTTTGCACTAGAAATTCCTGGCCCTAACTTCTGTATATTATGCAGAAAATAGTTTTATGGAATGAATAAATGAGCACTTATAACAAGTCAGAGAAATTTTACAGGGCAGCTTACTTTAAAGAAAGATCTTAAATGGAAAGTTGGTCATTGTGAGGTGGTGGTCCAGGTAAAGCAGAGAACAGTCTTCATCTCACATCGTTAAATGAATAATTCTCTATCAAACAAAAATGATGTTTCATCTTTAAATGTTATGTCTTCTCTACAGTGTTAACAACATTGGTATGAAAAATAAAGAAAAAATGAATAAAGAGGTTTTTGAAAAGCAAATGGTGTTATGTTATTAATATGGTCATAATTGTTTTACTGATAGGGATGTCTGAGGGAAAGTTGGGATTGGAAAATCTTGACTTTGAGTCAGTCATGAGTGCTTTTGTACTGTTTATTATCTCATGAAAGCATGAAAGTGTGCGATAGTGGAACCTATTTTAAATGACAAATTAGAAAAGACTCAGAAGTCAAACTTGCAACCTTGGCACTTATTCTGAGATAGCTCTGAATGTGTATTAAATGAAAAAGGTATAAAGTAAAAAATAAAACAAAAGCTTTTGTTTCCTAAAATTAATATCTGCTTATTATTCAATGTTGTCAAAGATGTGAAAAACAGGGACTCTTAAGCCCTTTTGTGAGGGAAAATCGGTAATATACATCCAGAGTTCTAAAAAGTACATGGCTTTTAACTTAAAAAGTGCATGGCACTTTCAGAAATTGCTCTTAAAAGCTATTGTGAAAGTGTCTCATCTTTTCGTATAAGAATTTTCATTGAGTTGCTGCTTATAATAGTAAATATTAGATTCCACCTAAATTTTCATTATTGATTTTCCAAATATTGTATGGAAGAGCAATAAAATGAAAATTAAGCACATTAAAAATGAAGATTTAAAGTTAATGATTTAACATGGAAATTTATCAGCAATAATTAATTAGGGACTACAAAATAGCACATGCAGTGTTATCTCATTTTTGTAAACATCTATGTGAATGTATATTTCAAGAGAATTATGCACATTATTATGCATATGATATACTATGATACACATATGTTTATGCATGGAAAGTTTTGAATGATATGCATCAAATTAATAATCCTATTTATATTTTGAGTGCAGTGAGGTTATGGATAATATGAATAAATATTAATAGCTTGAAATAAATAATACAAAAAAGTATAAGTGCATGCTATAAAAATATTCCAAACTTCAAATAATACACTCAGCATCTTTAATGGAAAGTAGATGTGTTTCCAGCCTAAGTTTGCATATAAACATATGTGGATTCCTAACTCGGGTTTCTCTGGAGTAATGTTAGCTTTTTTGTATATTCATGGTCATGGCAGTTCTAGGATAATAGAGGTCAAAAAATCTCTTTATTTTCTTATCCTTCCCCTACAGAAATGAGAATGGCATAAATTGCTTAGAAGGTGCTCAGCTCAAACTAAATACTGGGTAACGCAGTCGAGCATGTATCGATAACCCCAATTGAAACAGTCTGGGCTTTGGTCCCAGACTTCCTGGCAAACAGCAGGCTCTGTGGGCTGATAGACAATGGAAGTGAGAACCAGCCTGCCAGTGAAAAGAGAAATTGACATCATGAATGAGTTCCTAACCTGAAAGAAAGTCTAAGAAGCAATTTCTAAAACAGCCCTACAGGGAGATAATGCACATCCGTGAGAAAAGCAAGAAATAAATAAATAAAACCTCAGGGCTTGCAGAAAACTTACCTACCATTTAGCTTGATTCTTTCATTTCATAGATGATGAAATTGAGGCCCAAAAGAGGAGCAAATTGCTAGTCACTCTGAAAATTAGTTCTTTAAAATCAAGTCTCCATTTCCTACCCTAGTGCAGTTCTTATCTAGGACTCCTGAGCCAAAACGCTACTGTTTTGTAGGCTGTGTAATTTTCTGGACAAAAGGAGATTATGTCATATCAAATACTTTTCTGATCATCACACACGCAGTTATGTAATGCTTTTATGGTTCTACAACATGCTTTTAAAAAACCCATGAGATTGTTTGCAAAACATTATCAAAATTTTGGCTTATCTATCTCCTATAGTAAATTCTGTGTTCCTGAAGGACAAGAATTATATTGCATTCACCTTGACTCCTCAGTGCCAATTACATTGCACAGAATATAGCAGGCACTCAGCAAATATTTTGTAAATGAATAAAATAATGAATGCTTTTTCTTGTATTGTAAATCGTCACAAGAGGCATTCTTAATGCGTTGGCCAAGGGGCATCACGACACAGTGGAAAAAGCAAGATCTCATAGTTAAGAGACCTGGACTTCAGCCTCACCTCAATCAGTTCCTAACTGCAATGGTAAGAACTTTAAGTGCCCTGAGTGACATATTCCTTATCCATAAATCAGGAGAAATCATACCTGCTATTCTGCCTTCCAGTGTGGCCATGAGAATCAGATGTGATACATGTGAAATGTAAAGCAATCTTATTAATAGTAAATTATGACATGAATGGAAGGAATGTGTGTGCAGGGCTTTTAAATATGGTCTAGCTTATTCAGGACATGCCACTGAAATAGAATGCCAACTAAAATAAAATAAAATATGTAGGGCTATTTTTACTGGTATATGACATATGGTTCAGGTATTTTACTGAGAAATCCAAAGTTCTTGTCTACATAGCATTGAGAAAATGACAGCTCAGAGGCATATAATTAGAAATTTGACATTTGAGAGTAATACATCTATAGATTTAGGGATTCAAAAAACTTGTGAAAACTTTAAATTCCAAAATTTTCTCCTAAATGTACAAATAATTGCAAGTGTAGGAAAAGAAAGCTATGTTGTGGGATAACTGAGTAAAGGATTTGTTCCTATCATTCTCCAGATTTGAGATTCTTATTTATGTCTTAATAAAGCAATAAAGTACTACATGGGACAGGCTTCTGGGTTCCCTTTGGCATAGAAGACATTGTGAATTTTAAATTCAAGAATGCCAACAATCTGCTATACCTGCACACAACAATGTAGTTCTTTGAGATAAATAAATATACTTGTAAATAATCATCCATCCAAGTCTTATTGGAGTAAAATTCAGGAACAAGTGATTCTCTAAGTATGCCCACAAATGTAAATTCTATGAGTTGATCTCTAAAGATTCATTGATCCTTTCTTAAGCACCAAAGTAGTGTAGCAAGAGGACAATGGGGGAAAATGAGGCATAGATGAGAAGCCTGCGTGTTTGGAGAATTAGGTTTCTCACACACAGGTAAGTGAGTATAGTGAAAGGGAGGGCACATTTGCTTCAGACACACACATTCCTCCATTTAAGTTTGGATTTAAATTCTAGTCCTGCCATTTAGTAGATACAACTTATAAAATTTTATAACCTCTATAATGTGAAAAGCTGATATACACCATTTTACCAGGGACCAGAGAATTTATTATGCTGAGCAGAGGTTAACCCTTTCCTGGTTACAAGTATATGGATGATGCAATAAAGGCCAGGAATATTCCCAAGTTGCAGGAAACCCATCCTCTTGGCCAAAAAGAGCAAGTGTAGAGAAAGAAATGTAGAGGAATGCTTTAGGATAGCTTTTTCAAGCTTCAGGGAGACAGATTTTCTCTTTTTCTGTGTTTCTTTAATATTATGCTCACTTTCAGATTTTGCAATGACAGTGATGAGAGCTCATGAGTCAAGATTTAAAAGAAACATAAAGGAACATAACGAAAAAGAACCAAGAAGAACATTTCTTCTGGTCTTGGCTTTAAGGCTTTATGAGGTCCAGCTCAGCTCATGAAAATCAGAAATTCTAAATACAAGTTCTATGCCAAAAGCTCAGTTGTAATAAATTCAGTGATTTTTTTGCAGACTCTCCCCGGGAAATGCATGCATTGGAGATCTAATGGGGATTGTTGCAAGCATAGTAGGTGGCTTGTTAAGGAGCTGGAGCCAGAGTTTCTGCTGTATCTCACAATTTCCACATGCATCAACTCATGAGTGCTGATATTTCCCTGCATAACTATAAGAACCAGAAAATACTGATTCTTCACACACTTAATGTTGGTTTAGGGAAAAATAGGGCAGGTTAACCATCTGCATAGCTTTACTAATGCAAAAGCAAAACAGTTCAAGGCAAATGGAACATTGATTTGACTATGAATCTTCACTGTTCTAGTTAAACATCCTTTTCAAAAATTCTAAAAACCCAGAGAGAAGGCTTACAGTTCATCTTTGATCCTCTTTTTCCTGTTCTCAGTGGTTAGCACATAAGTGTTTAATAATGTTTTTCTATGAGGGAATCCAAATCCATCAATCTCATTAAAAAATATATATCTCTGACTTCTTTTTCTAATTGAGGGTTATTTAATATTTTAGATGTAGTCTTTTCTCTTTTGCTTTCCTCCTTCATTGACACTGCCATTTTAAATTTCTGATCAGGGCTTCTATTTCTGCAGCTAGCTTTGACTTTTTACTCTTCCCTAGGTCTCTAGAGGTCAGGCCCTTCAAAGGCAGCTATCAAATACTGCCAGGAGAACTCAAAAGGAAGATAACAATTCAGATCCCAACTCTGACATTTACTGGCAATATGGCCTTGAACAATGTACTTAATCCCATTGGACCTCAATTTCCTTATCTGAACAATGTAAACAACTTTAACTGTGGTTCTGAACCAGAAGTGCACATCAAATCACCTGTGGAACTCTGTTAAACATACACAAACCGGGTTCATCCACAGACATTCTGATTTAGGAGGTCTGTGGGGAGGAGAACAGCATGTCAATGTGTGTATTTCTAAGATGATCCATATGTTTCTTTCACGGTTTGAAGTTTTAGAAATTCCAGAATTCTCAATCATAAATTTAACAAGAATTTATTAAAAAGGCATGGTGCGTTCTTTATTATTCTAAATCCTCTGGAGGAAATACACTGGATATTTCTACATTGACCTAAACGTTAATTTAATTGTTTCATTAATCATCAATTTTAATGGTCACTTTAATTATTAACAACTGAGTTTTAACTCCTTGGGTTTCTGCGTATAGCTAGTCAAGTTCCAGAGCCATGGACTTTATATGCAAAATTTACCTTATATTTCAGACAGTTGATCTCTACTGTGAATACTAACTCGCTCTCAGGAATTGACTGATAGTGGAAAGGACACAGCTCCGCGGCTGATACTCCTGAGGTTACTTACGATGGGGCTAGATTTATACCTAATTATGGAGTAGACCAAACTCATCATCTTTAATACCCTTTATTCCCTTCAGCACCCTCATCCTGGAAATCCATGCAGAAATACACAATGTTCTAGGATATCTCTTTGGGGTCCTATGAAACTTTCCCCATCTTCTTATATCTATATTGGTTTAATGTGTTATGATCCTAATACATTAATTGATATCCAGCTAGTATTGTTATCTCTCTACATCTTTATTTCATTACCTCAAACTTTCAGATATTGACTACATTTTAAAGAGAATTTCAAGACATTAATTCTCTTCTTTTAAGACTAGATTCAAATGTTATTTCTCCTGTGAAGTATTCCCTGACTTGCCAAGGCAAACCAAGATTCTACCTCCCCTAGGCTGCCTCTGTATTTTATATGTTGCACTAGTTATCTGTTAACATGAATTTCTCACTAGACTCTTGGTTCATTGATGGTAAAGACATTGCCTTTTCAATATCTATATTTGCATTGTCAACTATAATTCATAACATAGTGTTCAAAATATGCTGGTTGAAAAAACGAATGGGTAACATCAGGATTTCAGAAAGTTTTTACAAACTGTCTTAAAGCTTCAGGTACGTTTTTAAAAGGGACCTTTGCAAATCCAAAAAAATTGTGTCATCGAATGATTATATTTCTTAGCAAAAGACATAGCATTCATTCATCCATGCATTTATTTGTTTAGACAAGCTGTGTCTGTCAACCCATTCAAGATAGGCATGCAGAACTGAATCTAAAATGGACCCTGCCTTTAAGAAAATTACAATCCTTGTCTTGTTCCTGTTCTTAGGGGGAATGCTTTCAACTTTTCCCCATTCAGTATGATGTGGGCTGTGGGTTTGTCCCATATGGATGGCTTTTATTATTCTGAGATATGTTCCTTCTATGCCTAGTTTGTTGAGGGTTTTTATCATGAAAGGGTGCTGGATTTTGTCAAATACTTTTTTTGCATCTATTGAGAGGATCATATGGCCTTTGTTTTTGCTTTTGTTTATGTGGCAAATGACATTTATTGATTTATGTATGTTGAACCACCTTTGCATCCCTGGGATGAAGCCCACTTGGTCCTGGTAGATTATTATTATTTTTTTTATGTGATGTTGAATTATGTTTGCTAGCATTTTACTGAGGATTTTTTGCATCTATATTCACAAGGGATATTGGTCTGTAGTTTTCTTTTTTGTTGTTGTTGTTTTGTCCTTTCCTGCCTTTGGTAACAAGGTGATACTGGCTTCATAGAGTGAGTAGAATAAG
Organism: Varecia variegata; assembly: GCA_028533085.1. Taxonomy (NCBI): domain Eukaryota; kingdom Metazoa; phylum Chordata; class Mammalia; order Primates; family Lemuridae; genus Varecia; species Varecia variegata. The sequence goes on along the minus strand of CM052438.1, from coordinate 126,451,733 downwards.
TTGGATTCCCTCCTTCTTGATAATATGGAATAATTTCTGTATTATGGGTACCAGGTCTTCCTGGTAGGTCTGGGAGAATTCAGCAGTGAGTCCATCTGGTCTGGGGCTTTTTATTATTGTTGTTAGGAGGTTTTTTATTACTATTTTGATTTCACTGTTCATTATTGGTCTGTTCAGGAATTATGTTTCTTCCTGGTTGAGTCTTGGGTGGTTATGTGTTTCCAGGAACTTGTCCATTTCCTCTACATTTTCTAGTTTATGTGCATAGAAATTTTTGTAGTATTCATGGATGATGTTTTGTATTTCTGTGGTACCAGTTGTAATGTCCCCATTTTCATTTATGATTGAGCATATTTGGGTCCTTTCTGTTCTGTTCTTGTTTAGTCTAGCAAAGGGTCTGCCAATTTTGTTTATCTTTTCAAAGAACAAACTTTTAGTTTTATTAATCCTTTCTATTTTTTTATAATTCATTTAGTTCTGCTCTGACATTTGTTATTTCTTTTCTTCTGCTGGCTTTGGGTTTGGTTTGTTCTTCCTTTTCTAGTTCCTTGAGATGTGACACTAGGTTGTTAATTTCTGATCTTTCAATCTTTTTGATGTAGGGATTTAAGGCTATGAATATTCCCCTGAGGAATGTTTTGCTGTGTCCCAAAGATTTTGTTAGTTTGTATGCTCTTTGTCATTCAGTTCAAAGAATTTTGTGATTTCCATTGTTCTTGACCCAGTAATCATTCAGCATCAGGTTGTTTAATTTCCATGACTTTGTGTAGGATTAAGTGTTTCGCTTATGATTGATTTCTAGTTTTATTCTGCTGTGGCCTGAGAAGGCACATGGTATGATTTCAATTATTTTGAATTTGTTGAGACCTTTTTTGTGGCCTAAGATATGATCAATCTTGGAGAATGTCCCATGTGCTATTGAAAAAAATGTGTATTCTGTAGTTTTGGGGTAGAGTGTTCTATAAATATCTGTTAGGTCCATTTGATTTAGAGTTTGGTTTGAGTCTGTTGTCTCTTTATTTACTTTATACTTTGTTGGTTTGTCTAGCTCTGACAATGGGATATTAAAATCCCCATCAATTATGATGGTGCTGTTTATTTCTTTGCTTAACTCTAGTAAAATTTGCTTTATGTATCTGGGAGGTCCTGTGTTGGGTGCATATATATTTAGGATTGGTATGTCTTCTTGTTAGATAGCTCCGTTTACCATTATATAATGACCCTCTGTCTTTCTTTACCATCAACACAGCAAATAGACAATGTACAGATTGGGAGAAAATATTCACAAGCTATATATCTGATAAAGGTCTAATAACCAGAATTTACAATGAACTCAAGCGAATCAGCAAAAAATAAACAAATAACCCTATTAAAAAGTGGGCAAAATACATGAACAGAAGCTTCTCAAAAGAAGAAAGACAAATGGCCAATAAACATATTAAAAAATGCTTGACGTCACTTATCATCAAGGAAATGCCAATTAAAACCACAATGAAATATCTCCTTACCCCAGTTCGAATGGCATTTATCAAAAAGTCCAAGAATAACAGATGCTGGCATGGATTCATAGAAAAACAAGCACTTATACTGTGTTGGTGGGACTGCAAATTAGTACAACCTCTATGGAAAACAGTATGGAAATTCCTCAAAGAGCTAAAAGTGGACATACCATTTGATCTGGCAATCCCACTATTGGGTATTTACCAAAGGAAAAAAAGACTTTTCACCAAAAAGATACCTTCACTCGAATGTTTATTACAGCACAGTTTACAATTGCAAAGATGTGGAATCAACCCAAGTGTCCATCAATTCATGATTGGATTGATAAAATGTGGTTTATGTACACCATAGAGTACTACTCAGCCATAAAAAGATGCATTAACACCTTTTGCCACAATCTGGATGGAGCTGGAGACCATTCTTCTAAGTGAAGTATCATAAGAATGGAAAAACAAACACTGCATGTACTCACTATTAAACTGGAACTAACCAGTGTAACTAACATGTACACAGAGGGAAGTAAAACTCAGTGAAAACCAATGGGGGGGGTATGGGGGTATAGGGGAGGGGTATAAACCTACCTAATAGGTACTATGAGCACTCTTTGGGTGATGGGCACACCTTTAGCCAGGACACAAGCATTAAAAAAGTGATCTGTGTAACCTAAAACATTGTACCCCCTCAATATTTTGAAATAAAAAAGGAATTTACAATCTAGTGTAAATGGTAAAACAGATAAAGAATAATAATAATATAATGTTATTATATAAGTTAGGCACAAAGAAAGTTCAACAAGAATTCGGAGAAAGTGATCAAAGAAGGAATTATAGTAAGAGTAGACTTTGAATTAACCCTTAAAAATTATGATATCTGAATATGCAGAGAATCAAAAATGGGTATTCTGAGCACACAGAATACACATGCAAATGATAAGGATGTGAGTAAACCATGTATTGAGTACATAAATATTTCCATTGATTGGAAGAAAAGTTCAAAAAGGTGTTCAGGATGTGGGCAGATCATGTATGGTTTTATGTTAGTGCAACTGAATTTAAACTCTATCCTCTTATATCAATGGGATTTCTTATCAGGACAAATGACCATTATAAAAAAAGAGAAGGTCTTCTCCCAGAAGATAAACCTAAATTTAAATTTCACTTCTGCAATTAATTAGCTGTGTTACTTAGACACTTTGAGACTCAGTTCCTAATTTGTTTTGTTAGTTACTGTAATGACTAACAGAAATGATCACTTAAAGCAATGAATAGTGTCCCTAGCTCATAATATTCACTCAATAAAATCTTGCCACTTTATTTCATTTTAGAAAGCTTTTCCTGTCTACAATGGGGATGTTATTTTGAAATCTGAAGAGATAAGAAAAGGAGAAACCAATTAGGAGACATTTGCTTAAATGGAAAGAATTAAGGTTGAACCTAGGCTACTGCCAATAGGAGGACAAGAAGAGAACCTCCTCCAAGAGCATGGAGATATAATCATACTATTGTGTTCTACTACGTTTATGTGAAGCATCTCCCTGCTCTGCTAAGAGTCAATGTAACATTTACCATTGATTATATCTACAACCATGCATACCACCACTCTAGTAAGCACTCCCTGCTGGGCCCTGAGTCAGGAGTGATTGATGGTACATCAACTTTTTGAGAAACCTACAAACTACAAATAATCATTGGCCAGCAGGCTGTTAAGCAAGCCTGTCACCAAAGGAGAGACCTGACATGCAAATTGCATTTAGTGTTTCATGAAGCAATTAAAGAGTACCCCGGCTAGTACCAGTAAGAGGACAAGAAGAGGAGCCATATTTCAAAAGTACTTAGAGCATAGAGAGATAATCATGCTAGAATTTTTGTTTCTGAGTATTTGTTATTATTCATATAATGCTAATTTTAATCCCAAAATAGGTTCATTGCACATTTTGTAGCATATATTTTGGTAGAATATTCAATTTTAAATTTCTAGATTTTGGTTAATCTATAATATGATGTTTACAGATAACATTGTATAATATCTACTGTTCAATCAAGTGTATTTGATGGTATGTATACTACATACTGGATATTATTTATAGCATAGACATATTTTACATAGTGTACATATGGAATGCATGGGCACGTGTATTAAAGCCTTGTTATCTAGTATCTCATATTTGAATTTTCTACTAGAATATAAATTTTGAAATGACATTATTTTCTAATTTCTAACTAATTACAGCAATCTAAAGCATTAGCAAGATATAAGAAAGTCTGTCTGTCCTTAGACAGTTTATATATACTTTACATTTATAGAATTTTAGTTGTAATATGCAGGGTGTGTGTTTATCATGCAAACTGTATATTTAAAAGAAGTAGCAGGCAGACAAATAACTGTAATACTAAAACTGTGTATTTATTTGGATTATAATTTTTAATTTCTCTACTATAAAAGGAACAGAGAAGCAGAGAATGGCATGGGTCTTTATATTCAAATTGCATGGAATTGTGAAAAACACCTTAGTAAAGTGAAAAAGTAAATTTCCATAGACTTTATTAAGAGGTGACCAATTACTCAAAAACACATTCAAATATAGTGACCATGATATATGACACTTCTAGCTGTCAACATGTTATATTGGAATCTAAAATACCACTGTAAGAAAGATAATAAAAATAATAACACTAAAATTAGCTACTTTAACAGATCCTCTTTTTCAACCTCTTGGTCTTCCTAGATGAACTAGTGTCTTGGTGGAAATCTGTGAATTATGCTGATTCCATGTTCATGAATATTAATCATGTACCTTGAAATATAATCCCTGAACATGAATTCATTCTGCTTCCCACGACACATTTTTATTTTTTCACATTTCACAAAGATTTATGAGAGACAGCTCTTTGGAATTTGTTGGCATCCATGTTTTACTAATTAACATTCTTGTATATCCATGGGGGAGAATGGACAAGGCCTTACAATCCACTTCCTTTATCTATGAATAACGTGTTTGTTCCTGTGTGCAGACTGTTAATTAGTTTAACCGGAGACTCTGTAAAAACATTTTCTTTTTTATTTAAATTCTCAAGTCACTGAGAAAAAACACAGAGCAACTAATTCAAACCAAGCATAAAGCATCACCTCATATATTTCTTATAATCAAGGAATTAATTGGAAAATAGTCTCATCATGGAGTTAGGGCAATATCCAACTGGAGAACAGGAGGTGATGAGTGAGTGTATTTTCTTATTTCATCAGACTTCCTTTCTCTCTAAGGGATAGATTAGAAAGAGCTTTTAACTGTTGCCAGTTTATTCAAGTTTAAGCCCCCAGCTTCACCATGAATTGACTCTGTGATCTTAAGCAAGTCAATTAGGATGGTGGCAGAGAAGTGTGGAGTTTATACCAGTTCATTTGGTCATTTGTTTCCTTTGATGAACCAGGCACTTTGCTTTATGTAAATCATCTCACTTAATCTTTACAAAAATTACCATTTTTACCATTCATCAAATTAGGTATAATTAACCCTATGTTATATCCTATACAATTGAAACCCAGTAATATTGAACAACCAAGTTAATAACTGGTAAAGATAATAGCTATGCACTTGGGTAATCTTGAGGAAGAAATAGATAATAGGTGTACTTTGAAAACACTATAGCATTACAGACATGTAAGGCACTGCGTCATATAAGGACACGAAATCAAGATTGACTGAGAGCAGCTATCATGCAGTTAACATGTCCAAAATAAGCTGTGGTGATTCCTCCAGGATAAGGTTGCCAGATTTAGCAAATAAAAATATAGAATGCCACTTGTATTTGAATTTCAGAAAAATTGTGAATTTTTTTAGCGTAAGTATTTCCCATGCAATGGTGGGGATAGCTTATACTAAACAAATGCAGTTTTTAAACTTGATATTAAAATTTAACAGGATGTCTTGTATTTTATCTGATCTCCTTATTCAGGGACTTTCCCTACCAGAAATAAAAGCTAGAGAGGCATCTGTTACTGAGGATAGAAACTGAGAGAGCTTCAGCAATGGGAGTTCTACGCTTTGATAAGTTATCTGATATGGTGACCCTCATTCTTGGGGATGAGGCCCCAAGTATGAGAAAGACTGCAGAGTGCAATAGTTGGAAAAACTGAAGTCTAGTTCAGCAAATTTGAGTTAATGGAAGGCTATAATGTGAGGCAGTCCAGGAAAGCCAGTAATAATTAGGTTAGGATAGTTGTGGAAGACTTTCATGAGAAAAACTTGGCTGGGTTCTTAAAAAATGAATAGAATTTGGGCATATGAAGAGGAACAGTCTCTCTCTGGCAGCATTAGCAGAAATAAAGACATCAGAATGAGTCTTTATGAAATATCAATTCTGTACAAACATATCTATTTATACAAATATTATATGAAGTAACAACTAAGATAAAAGTAAATGCACATAAATACGACGAGCAAGGTACTGTGGGGCTCTGGAAGCTAGAGATTAAATTAGGGAGGGAGAAAATACCGAAGATCAATCAGAGAGCTGTTAGAGTAAGCATGCTGCAGAGGCATCAACTGGTGGAATGAATCCTCCCCACTGCTTCAACAAAGGCATAAGAGAAAGAGAAACAATTTTTATTGAGAACTTATGTTTGTGCAAGTCATTGATAGGTTATTATATTAAATACAATGAAATTAATTGTGAAGTACAAATATAAATGCCAATATAAAGATAATTAATGCCAACCAGAATCATTGTGTATGAATTTTTCTTAGTCTATTTATTGCCATCTATGTTTAAGGAGGAAGTTAACATTGGCAGGTGGTCTTCATGCCCTCAGTGATTAAATAGTTATGTCAGTATTTAAGAGAAGCAGAACTGGAGTTAGGAAACCCAGCTGTGCTACTAACAAGTTAACAGAGTTTATTCACCTGTAAAATGGGAACAAGACCACCTCAGGGAAAAAATCATGAAGATTAAATTAGACAAGCTTTGGGCAACAATTAGTTCTAATATCCTAGGTCCCCTGCTTTAGAAAAGCCATTGGTCTAGAAACACTTCTATTGTCCTTTCCCTTCTCAAGACGCTGTGACTCTATGAGACTGGAGGTGGATCACTTAGAAGGACCACAATTCAAGTATTCAAACATGTATCTCCAGCAGGACAGGGACTAAGCTGGTGTCACCGAGGACAAATAACAGAGATCCTTTCTAGGAAACGTTCTGAATACACTTTAATAGACTTCGTGACAGACTGAAGAAAGGGGACAGAGAGCATAAAAGGCTTGTCATGAAATCTAAAATACAAAGAAACAAAGGACTTTGTGAAGCTGAACCAGAAATCATAAACTCAGTTTGAATATGGGCTTTTGTAGAATCCACAGTATTGTCTAGTATTCCGTGCATGTAGAAAAATTCTGACCTTGGATCCTTCCAGACACAGAGGGAAGAAAGGATTACAGCAGGCCTGTCTTGGAAGTAGAGAAGAACATGGTTTTGTCTGATAGCAGCCCTAGTGTGTTCTTGCAGATTGAATGGGACTACTCTGTTGATTAGTGAAAGTAAAGTGGATTTTCCGAATTAGAGAGAACTGCCTCTACAATTTAATACCTATAGGACAAACTACATGCTTGACAAGATGGGAAGTAATGATACAAAATGTATATATTGTTGTGTGTATTAAATGAGCTATCTTATATACAGCATATCACAGACACACAATAAATGGTGGTTTCTTTTCTTCTCTAATCATACTTTACCTTACCAGACCCAATGCCTGTCCCTTTCCAGGGGTACGATATGCCAAAACACCCAGAGCTCAGTTATACAAATGTACAGCACATATCTGGGGTAATGGCCAGGAATGACATACTTTCCCCTAACAAAGTCTTTCCTCTAGAGTGTAGAGGGGAGAATTAGGTCAGTTATGTAAGACTCATATTAAATGAGTACACTCTGGGCCACTTTGGTGATATTGTTAATGTTACTGCCTTCAAGTGGTAACAAGAGGAAGGTAAAGTTAATTTCCCTTGCTTCAGAAGTTATATGTTTTATAAGTCTGAAGGGTGCAGTATTAAAATGATAACCTACATACAAATATTAACCATTTTCTGCCAAAAGAAACACTTTATTTCAATAGTAATTCCATAAACATCCAAGAGAAATTATCCTAATATTCACATATATTGCAGTTAGCTCAGCAGGAAAAGCCATTTTAGTGATGAGGCTCTGAAGAGGCCCCACAAACTTGAGATAATTATATGTGATACATCAACTACCAAAGCCGTATTCATGAGAGCTGTTCAGTTAGGTCTGACTAAGAATTATAGAATATTCTAGCTTGAGTGAATCTTTTCTAATGCATTTATTATAAAGATAAGGCAATCAAGACATGCAGATGTTAAATTGTTTGTTTAGAGTTGCCCGATAAATAGAAGAGATGGTTCTGAACCAGATCTTTTGACTTAAATTTTTCTAATATATTTATTGTAGAGATGTTAAATTATTTGCTTAAAATTGCCCAGTATGTGGAAGAAATCATTCTAATCATTTAAGTCTTTTGATTTAAATTTTTTTCAATCAACAAACTCTTATTGTTGATGCAAAGACTGACACTTTGTCTCTGCCTTGAATGTCTTTATAAGGAAATGCAAAGAACCTATGAAAACCTTTCAATAATGAACGACAAACTTACAATGTTTTTTTTCCCCCAAAACCCAGGTTTTAACATGGAAAGCTTTGAGTTCCAGTAATTAAAATACTTCTTTTGAAGCTATATTGGAATAATAAACACCCAGTTTTTTGTTTTGTTTTGTTTTGTTTTTTTTTTTGAGACAGAGTCTCGCTCTGTTGCCCGGGCTAGAGTGAGTGCCGTGGCGTCAGCCTAGCTCACAGCAACCTCAAACTCCTGGGCGTAAGCGATCCTCCTGCCTCAGCCTCCCAAGCAGCTGGGACTACAGGCATGCGCCACCATGCCCGGCTAATTCTTTCTATATATATTTTTAGTTGGCCAGATAATTTCTTTCTATTTTTAGTAGAGATGGGGTCTCGCTCTTGCTCAGGCTGGTCTCGAACTCCTGAGCTCAAACAATCCGCCTGCCTTGGCCTCCCAGAGAGCTAGGATTACAGGCGTGAGCCACCGCACCCGGCTACCCAGTTTTATATATGGAGAAATTGAAACACCCAGTTTTATATATGGAGAAATTGAAACACTGATATTTTAAATGTTTTGAACATAGTTTTCACAGTGAGATAAATAACTGGAATCAAGGCCTCCCAATCTCTATTTTTTACTCATCTTTTATATCCTTTTTTACCTAAATGTTGGTAAAGGCTGACCTTCCTTTCTTATCTCCCCATCTTCACCACCAATTTGATATGTTTATATTTGATTTTTGTTTTGACCTTAGTGTAAGATATTGTATTTAACTCATTTTTATATTTCCTTTCCTTTTCTTTTTTTTATTTTTGGTTTTTGTTTTACCACATTGCTTTAGCATTCTATTGCCTGCCAAAATTCTGAATTTCTTGCCCAAGAAATTGGTGACTCTTACCAGGTTTGTATCACAAAGAAATCTGTTACACATTATCCTTCAGTCTTTCAACAAGTTGCTGACATTTTACTCATGTTTGTATCCCTGTGACTTGCAGGTAGGGGGTACTAAATACTGCCTGCTAAGTGCATGCATGATTAATGGGACAGCATCCTAGGCCAGGGCTTTCTGAGTTCTCCTGCCAGGTTTGCAGAGATGTTTTAACCAATACACTTCAGGTATCACATTACGACCTGCTGGAGTCCAACTTATTCTACCATCTACCTCACTCCAATTTTTTGTGACTCATTAACAAAAACAACAACAACAAAAATAAATACCAATGAAAACTCTGTCATATTCTTGAAAAAAATCTGAGGCTGACATTGGTAGAATGTCTTCTAGTTTTCTCAGCTCCTTCTGATACAAGTTTTCTAAATATAGTGAAAATTTTTATCACAACTGCTTCATGATGAAGTGAGAAACGGACTATGAACATTTTAATTAATCCATAGTATCCTCGGAACTTAAGCAGAGTAGATACAGAAATGTGTGCACACACATTTTCACATAGAACATATGAGGATTCATGTAAAAATGCTGGACCATCTAGATAATTCCAGACTTGGACAGGAATATACAGTGCTGAATTAAGTAGCACATAAATTCTTAGAAAAGCACTATGCTGTCTTTATTACATCCCAGTTGATTCCACCTGTATATCCTATAAACAATCTTTACAATAATATTTACTTCCTTATTTAACCACTAAGCCAAAAGATAAGGAAAGGTAAGACTTAGCTTTCTAAAGTCCAGCTGCTTCTAGGATGTAACAGTACTTTCAACTAGTAAATGATTCTGAAATTATTATCACTGGACTCTGACTTTTGACGAAGATGCAGCAGCAATCAGATATACTATCTCATCTGAAAAAAACTGGGCAAAATATATAAAACAATGGTTTTTAAGAAATTGGATATTGAACAATGTAAGAAAGTTATCCCTGAGAAACGAGAAATAAGTAATTTGAACCCTATCATCACACCAGCCTACAGTCTTGGGGAAATTTCCAGGCATTGCTCAAGGAGTCTGGGGCACAAAGGCTGCTAGAGTTTACAAGACAGAGGACTGGAGCAAAGGACCTGAGAGATCTAAGAGGGTCTCCCTCAAGTTTTTAGCAGGACTTGATCAGTACCTGATTGTTGAGTTACCTAGTAGAGGCTATGGAATGTATTAATACTAGCTGAAAGTATTGGATTGAACAGTATCTAGGTCTGTTCCCATAAACCAAAGTGGAAAATCTCATGATTCACAGGAATTAAGCAGAGTACTCAGAAGCCTCTTCTTGAATGTCTTTATAAGGAAATGCAAAGAACCTATGAAAACCTTTCAATAATGAACGACAAATTTACAATGTTTTTTTTCCCCCCAAACCCAGGTTTTAACATGGAAAGCTTTGAGTTCCAGTAATTAAAATACTTCTTTTGAAGCTATATTGGAATAATAAACACCCAGTTTTACATATAGAGAAATTGAAACACTGATATTTTAAATGTTTTGAACATAGTTTTCACAGTGAGATAAATAACTGGAATCAAGGCCTCCCAATCTCTATTTTTTACTCATCTTTTATATCCTTTCTTACCCAAATGTTGGTAAAGGCTGACCCTTCCTTTCTTGTGAAAGGAAGAAGTGAAAAATAGTTAGATTTAGACTAAATACAGATGGAGTCCCACCTAACAAATTATAAAATAGGACTAGTAAGGATCAAACTGCTTCCAATTAACTGAACTGCATCCCCGAACAAAATTGAAGATATTTATAAGAATTAAAAAATACACGGCAATCACAGAAGTAAAATTTATAATATCTGGATTCCAGTGAAAAAGTTACCAGGCATGCAGAGTAGTAGGAAAACACAATCCATGATGAAAAATATTCACTTGAAACATTCCCAGAATTGACACAAATATTACCATGGATCAAAATGTCAATTCATCAAGTGAACACAATAATCCTAACATGTAAGCACCTAATAATAAGGCTTCAAAATACATGAAGCAAAAATGAATGGAACTGCCAAAAGAAATAAATGAATTCACAACCATAGTCAAAATTTAAATATCCCTTTCTCAATAATTGACAGAACAAGTCAAGTGAAAAATAATAAGCATATAGAAGGTGTGAACAACTGAGTTACCCAACATGAGCAACTGGAATTTATGGAATATTTCACCAAACAACAGAAGTATATGCAGTCTTTTCAAGAACACACAGAGCATTTACCAAGAAGGACTATATTCTGGGCCATAAAACAAATCTCAATAAACTTAAAACAATTCAAGCCATACAAAATATACTTTTGACCACAATGAAATTAAATTAGGAATCGGTACTAGAAAGATATATGGAAAATCTTCAATATTTGGGAACTAACTAAAACATTTATAATAACTCCAGTGTCAAAGAAAAAATAAACATGGAAATTAGAAAGTATTTTGAAACAAATAAAAATAAAAACATATCAAAATCTGTGTGATCGATAGAGAATTACTTAGGGAGAAATTAAGGGCATGATATGCCTGCATTAGAGAAGAAAGAAGGTCACAAATCAAGGGCCTCAGCTTCTGCCTTCAGAAGTTAGAAATAGAAGAACAATGAAATTAAAAATAATCTGGAAAAAGAAAATAAAAAATCAAAGCAGAAATCAATGAAAAAGAACAAAGAAAAGCAACTGAGAAAAATCAATAAAAAAGCTGGTTATTTGAGATCAATAAAATTGATAAATCTCCAGACTGACCAAGGAAAAAAGAGAGAAGAGACACAAATTACCAATATGAGTTATGAAAGAGGTAACATAATTATGAATTTTATAGATATTAAAAAGATCATGAAGGAGCATTATAAACAATTTTATGCCCACAATTTTGACAACTTAGATGAAATATTAAATAGTAAAATCTAATAGCAAATTCCTTCACAACTCATTCAAGAAAAATGAGATAACACAAATATATTTATATTTATTTTTAAAATGAATTTGTAGTCACATATCTTTCTACCAAACAAGCAAATAAAAAAAAAAAAGTCAATGAATTACTATTGGGTTTACGTCAATAATTTGAGATTGGTTTATTAAACATATCAATAAAATAAACAACCAAATTATGCTCTATTAAGAAGACAAAACTTGGCTCTAAGTTTCTGTAGTTTTGGCTCACATAGTTTATGGTCTGAAAATATCTTCAAATTAAATTGGAAGTTTGTAGTAGGAACACATGCGAGAATTTTACACAAATAATTTTGTTTATTTCTGCCACTGATATGTAAACAGTATGTAAAATGCCCTTTTGATTTAAGAAAATCATTAAACTTAAATATGAGATTAATTAATGATCATCATTATATATGAGAAAAATGAGGTTCAAATAAACTAACTTGGCTGAGATATCACAATAGTTGTTCACAGTGCTAAGAACTGAACTCAGCTCTGTCAGACTTTGAAGTCACTATTTTTATCCCACATACTGCGCTGCTTCCCTAAGTCTATTTCTTCCACTTTTATAGTCATGGTAACTTGCAAGTAGTAAGTACTCACAGAATGCTTATTAAATATCGAGCAAGTTTCTCACTGACATTTCCATTACTTAAACTGATCAAAATATCAGTTCCTTTTTGGTTTGAAAATAAGATAGTTTATTTATTTATTTTTATTTCAGCATATTATGGGGGTGCAAATGTTTAGGTTCTGTATATTGCCCTTTCCCCACCTGAATCAGAGCTTCAAGCTTGTCCATCCCCCAGACAGTGCACATCACACTCATTATGTGTGTATATACTTATCCTCTCCTCCTCTTTCTCATCTGCCCAGCACCCAATGAATGTTACTACTATATGTGCACTTAAGTGTAGATCAGTTAATTCTAATTTGATAGGGAATACATGTGGTGCTTATTTTTCTTTTCTTGGGATACTTCACTTAATAGAATGGGTTCCAGCTCTATCCAGGATAATACAAGATAGTTTATGAAATATAAACATACCAAAAAATAAATCTACCTCTATTATCAAAAAAATTAAAATGAACAGAGCTTAAAGGATCTGTGACAGCCCCATCTCAAAGATGACTGGGAGGACCAATAAAATCCTACATATCTCTGTTGGCAGAGTACATTTGGTTTAGCTGCCACCATTATTACTGGCCTTATTCAACAATAGATTGTATCATGATTACGACAGAAAAATAATCAGCTTTTGACATTTGACAAACACCTCTGTTCTGCACAGAAGTATATGACCAACCTATATTTTGAAAGTATATACATGATATATTATCAATTGGCTTTACAAAAATAAGAAAAGTTACTTCATTCAGCAGACTTGGAGAAGTGGAATGATGAATACATCTTTCAAATGTGAATAAGTCATGCTCTTTTTGGTAGCAAGATTAGACTGATAAATGAAGGGCTGCTTTGATAGTCACATAATTTTCTCATTGTTGTTAAACATTTATTACTTGGAAATTAATGCTTTGTAAGTTGTAATAAAACAATACATCTTTTTAGTATGTATACAGTAGGCATTATTCAATCCTGTCATTCTATATCACATTCCTAAGTTATTCTCCTCAACGTATCTCTAATAAATCACTTCATTTGCAAAACAAACCTGACTAACAGTCATATCATATATCTCTAAATCAATTTGTTATGAAAACTAAAAGAAATAACATGTGTGCAGTATTTAGTCAATGTCTGGCCCACACCAAGTGTTATCACCACTGCACCTGTTTTCTCACCATCCCACTTTTCTCTCCGAAAGAGAATGAAATATTTACAAGTATATCCTTTGGAGGCATGGATTCCTAAATACATACTCTGACTAGGAAATATAGTGAACACTAAGAGCATGGCTTTTCTAAAATTGGCCCCATCAATAGTTCTTTTCCTTGAGGCACTAGACAATATAGCCTGTTACAAGGAAGGCGAAATTATCTTTATTCAGATATAAGATCTCATTTTAGAAATATGCATTAATGGAGGTTGCTGTCTGCAGATATGCATCACTGAAGTCAGGAAGTTTGTCAGCAAAGGTAATGCTCTGATGGCCTCAGCTGAGATTCCAAAAGTTCTCTACATCAGTGTTAAAATGCCCATAAACAACAAGATAATTAAGTATCTGTCCTGAAAATCCATTTGCAAAGAGCTGTTATAAGTTTCTGAAAGCAAGCCATCAAAAAGAGAGATGTGAAAGCACCGGATTTAGGCTTCTTTAATTCACCGGCCTCCTGTTACCTATTTAAAAAGATGTTTATATCTCCTCTTTTTTGTTCTCTACATCTTTGGAAATTTTCCTGAGGAGCCAAAAAGAAAGGGTGAGGATAAGGTAAGAGGATAAAGGGTCATGGTCTAAAATGTTTATTGCATGAGCCAGTAGCTCTTAGTTCCAGGACCAGCCTCAGACAGGGAGAGGCTCAGTTTTCAATGCCATCTCCCTCCCTAACATGTAAGCCACATCCTCAGTTTCTCTGCTCCTTCTCCAGTGCTATTTCACTCCCACCCTGAGCAGCTCCTCCATGAATTATTTCAATGATATCCCAGCTGATCTTCCCAAGCTCTAGTCTGATTTTCCTTTTGATCCACTTCCATATTATTCCTGGAGTGATCCTTTAGATACAAAACTTACTTCTGCATTTCACCTGCTTAAAATCTTCCATAACTATTGCTTTCATAATAAAGTTTAGCATGGAAAACACATTACTCCAAATTTTGAACCTATCTTTCCAGATTCTTCTCAAGTCACAAAGAAGTAGAACTTGAAAAGTCCCTTGAAATACAAGTATGAATTGTGCAGAGGAGCAAAGGTATTAGTGTTTTCAGAGAAGACAATAATGGAGGCAATAATGAGCAAAAAATATCTTCAAGAGATACAACGGGCTTGGCATGAAAAGACTTTGACCCTTAGAACAGCTTTGAAAGATAGAAGGAACCAGATTAATCAAGATGGCAGGTGAGAAGATTCCAGGGCAGGAGGAAAGTTTCGCTATGACCCTGTGAGAGTAGTCGATAAGATTTGTGGTCTGCATAAGATGACGATAGCATTTGCCCACATACCCTACTTCTCCACCGTGAACTCATTTGTCCCCCTTGGAACAGACACAAGAGTTAATCCACAGAAATATTGGTGATGAATGAATTACTGAATAATAGATTCCTTAATTTGCTACCTAAATTTTACTCTGAAGTAGCTTGTGCCCAACGCTGTACAGGGAAGCTTGTCTCTTTGATGCCTCTTTCATGGAAAATCATTTAAGTGGAAGTTGTTACTCCTTTTTATGAATTGAAAAGAGATGCTACCTCTCTCAGATTTTTATTTGGATTAAATAATTTACATGACTTCATATAACATATATTTTGTGAGCAACTACTAAGTACCAGGCACTGAGAACACAGTGAAAAAAGTAAACATAATCTTTGCTCCCATGGAATTTCTGTCATTCAATAGTTGGAAAGAGAATTAAATAAACAGATAATTTCAGCACAGGATGACTCATACTTTGATAGATGGCTAATTGTGTCCTAGCCACTGTGCTATGCCTAGTTGAGCTTATGATCTTATGAATAAGATATATATTATATAGATAAAAATACCAAATAATATCTAATTATAAATTACATAAATGAAATTATTATAATATAGGATAATATGCAATCATGCAACAGGGATGTATTTATTTTAGGTAATAAAGGAAGACTTCATTGAGGAAATGACATCGGCAATGACATTTGATGGATGAGTAGGAATTAGCTGGCTAAAAACTAAGAAGAGCATTCAGATTAAAAGAAGAGCAAGTGCAGACACTCTGAGGCAGAGAAAAGATTGGCATATTTTAAGAACTTAAACAAATTCAGCTCAGCTGGTACATGGTGAGAAAGTGTGACAGCAGACAGGGGCTGGAATAGAATTGCCATTTTAGCAATATTGATTCTTCCAATTTGTGAATGTGGTGAATCTTCCCCTTTATGTCTTTTAAATACTTTTCAGTGATATTGAATATCCTAATCTTTTTCATTCTCCCTCCATCCCTCTTTTTCCCTCTCAAAACTTGATATATCTTCCCTTTTTCTCCAGTCTTTTTTGAAATTTGACAAAAAGGTGCCTCAATATGGTGGTATTTTCACCCATTGAGGTATTCAGAGCCATTTCAATCTTCATATTCTTCATCTCTGGGAAATTTTCTTAAAATACGGTTTTAATGATTCATTCCATTCATTTTCTCTATTATTTCTCAGACTCTTCTTATTCAAATGTTGGGGCATCCTGGATCAGTTCTCCAGTTCTCTTGTATTTTATCTCCTAAATACCAGTCCTTTGCCTTTGGCTTTACATTTTTAGATGTTTCTTCAATTTATTTCTTCATACCCTTCTGTCTTAGTCTGTTTTGAGTTGCCATAACAGAATACCTGAGATGGATAATTTATAGAGAAAAGAGGTTTACACTGGAAACTAAGAAGGGGAGAGGCAGAGAGAAGAGTAAGGGATAAAAACTTATCTGTTGGTACAATGTACACTATTCTGATGACAGGCACATTCAAAGCCCTGACTTCAGCATTATACAATTCATCCATGTAACAAAAACACTTGTACTCTCTTGATATTTTTGAATAAAAATATAT
Source organism: Varecia variegata (assembly GCA_028533085.1). NCBI lineage: Eukaryota > Metazoa > Chordata > Mammalia > Primates > Lemuridae > Varecia > Varecia variegata. The sequence continues at coordinate 126,435,057 of CM052438.1, read as the reverse complement.
TTAAAAAGGGGTTTATTTGGCTCATGGTTCTGCAAGCTGTACAAAAAGCATGGCACCAGCATCTGCTTCTGGTGAGGGCTTCAGGGAGCTTTTCCTCCCAGCAGAAGAGGAAGGGGAGCAGGCACCACATCATGAGAGAAAGAGCAAGAGAGAGGAGGGGGGGTGCCACGCTCTTAAAACAGCCAGCTCTTGAGTGAACTAACAGAGCAAGAACTCGCTCATCGCTGTGAAAACAGCACCAAGCCATTCGTGAGGAATCTGTTCCCATGACTCAAACACCTCCCACTAGGCCCCACCTCCAACACTGGGGATCAAATGGTGACATGCGATTTGGAGGGGACAAACATCCAAAGTATATATTTGTGTTATTACATATGCTTTCATTTTAAGACCTTTTCTTGTTATATTACTTTTGAGCAGTATTTTCTATTTTGAAGAATTCAATATCCCTTATTATGTGTTTGAAGATATTACTATTAGTTTTTTTATTTTAGCGTTTCATCTCCCTGAAGAGTCTCTGTGTCCTTCAAATGATCTTTTAAGTTTGTTGGTTTTGTGCTCTTTGACGTTAGAAGTTTTTCTCTGTTGTCTAGTGATGTGCAATGGTCTCTTCATATTTAATGATGGGGCATTTAAAAGAAAAAAAGACTGGATAGTCATTGCCTGTGGGTGGGGATTGTCTATTGTCGACTTTACATTCAGGGGGTCTTGACTGGGCTGTTCCCTGGGCGATCACTGATGTTGGGCTGGTCTCATGTCTTGGGGAAGAAGGTACTTCTCTCCTGCTTAGAGAGAAAAAACTGGCTGCCTGCATTTTAGGCTCCCAAATGGATAAGAGGATTGGAGGTGTCAACATTTAGTTTGTAAAAATTTACTTGTTTGCCCATTTCAGTGTAGTGCCTTGCCTCTAAATTGGCTTTGGGCCTTTTAATCCAGATTTCCTTACTTTTAGCCTGTACTCTAAATTTCAATTTATTGGCCAGTTAGATGAGATTCTGGGGATATTCAATGACTAAACAAAGTTTTAATTACTTTTGCTTTTTATAGTCTTACTGTCTTTCTGGCTTCCAGATGTAACTGCCATCACAAATTTCGGAGCTTTTGGAAGGTTCCATGCTGCATATTAGATGGCTTCATGGCTGAGAATTTAGCTTTCTTTCCAAATTAGTTATGACTTCTCTATTTTAATATTTGTGTTGTTTTCATGTCTTCTTCCATTCTTTTTACCTTTTTATAATTTAAGGGAAAAAAAACATTTCTTTATTCAGGATGGAGGCATTCAGGAAAAAATGGATTAAATGTCAGCGTTCAATCTGCCTTCATTATTGAAAGTTGTTCTGATTGGCTTTTATGGGCTACACAGAATACTCTGCTTGTAGAGAAGGACTGAGGATATTAGTAGTCTTGGATGAACATACCAGAAACTGCAGGGCTAGATTGCGTGGAAAAATCCTTTCATATGTTTGAATCACTATATTAATTGCCCTTTACCCCACCAACCCATACACAAGCACTAGAGTTTATTTAGAAAGCTCTAAATTATTAATCAGCATCTACATGTGTGTATGTGTGTGTGTATGGGTAAGTATATGTATATATTAAATGAGTATTCTTAACTCTCATCATCTGTTATGAGTCATATGTTTGCATTGCATGTTCATTTCCAGAGTTACATATACTGCATCCATAGTCATAGGTATAAACCCAAACATGTATTTAATCTTAGAGATATAACACAGCTGAGTTAATACACGTGAGCTCACTTCTGACCAAGAATGCCACCTGAAACTAAGTACTCTGCACAATTCATAGTGCCTCAGTCTGATGTGTTTTCTTTTTTCTTATGTTCTCATGCGCAACTTTTATTTTTATTGCCTACCTGTTGGCTATTCAATTTATGCTTTGGATGGTATAAGTTATTTCAATTAATGGGATAAAGATCAACTAAGCTGGATCTTATGTCCTTTAAGATTTGTTTTTCTTAATTACTGCCAAATTTCTTCTTCCTTGATTTACACTGTTTCTGTGAACGCCGCCCAAGCAAGTTGGAAAGGATTTTGCTCTTTCATCCATGTTATCAGCTGCTTTCAGTTTTTCCTCCAGAGGCACTACATTTGCACAAGCCCAATCCATTCATGAAGACCAGAGGCAGTCTCACCTGCCCTAGTAAGTCCTGTCTCTCTGTCATCTTAATTATATTAATTGAGAAATGAGTTATGTCTTACATCAGCAAATCAACGTTTTCTATGACTTTTATCAAGATGAGGGAATAGATATAATTCGACATACAGCTGTGGGCCTCTCTCACAATACCTCAATGATGCTTGTAAGAGATTGACAACACAAGTCACAAGTGGGGTACACTGAGTGGTAGACATTTGAAAAAGCTGCTTTGTGTTTTAAATATGAATGAATCACTCAAAATATGAAAGTGGAAAGACAAACTGGACTCAAATGATTGCCGCTTTTGGAATTAAGATAAATTAGGGTGAATACCAGCTCTAACCGTAAGAGAAATTATCACTATACATTTTTGAAGGAACACTGAAAGAAATTAAGGTAGTGGATTTTAGTGCAAATAACATTACATATTTTCTAATGTTTCTAGTCATCCTTTTTTAATTTACCTGTTAACACACTACATGCTCAAACACTGTTACAAACATTAACTAAACTCTACATTCTGAGTTAGAAACAAAATACATTATATTTTTTGGACAGTTACTGGGTTATGTTGGAAGAAATAATTACTTTTATATAAAAGAAAAGAATGAGTCTCACAGTAGGTGTCAAGGTGGTATTTAAAGTCATCACTTCTCCCTCTGGAATAATATCCTTACAGGTATACGCACAACTAGGGAATGCCTCGAATGGCGGTTCACAAACACCATTACAGCTATAAAATGACTTAGGGCCAACAGCTTTGGCAATTCAATGTTATAATTTGCCATTTTTTTTTGGCAAAATAAATTACCATATAAGAAAGAGTATAATATAATGATTTAATATAAGAAAGAGTATTTTACTTCCAAAAATAAAAAAGATTATTTCTTCACTGTACATATCAAACTTTAAAACTAGATATTTCCTATTTATTTTTTATTTTTCTTAGACCTCAATCTCCATAAGGACAATGATACATCAGTCTTTTTTGCTACATTATATTTAGGGTATAGTGCCTACAGCACAATAAATACCAAATTGATAGTTTTGAAGGAATAAATGAATGAAAAAAATTCTTTTCAAAGTAAGGGCAGTCAATGACTACAAACACACAGACACACATATATATATGTACACATAATTATATATACATATGATTGTTTTTATTTATTTATTCCCATTTCACTTTGGACCTATGAAAGTTTCATTAAAGCCTTCTAAAGGCCTATAGACCTGCATTTGGGAGCCACTAGTCTAATGTGTATTCAGGTGACTAATGTCTATTTTCAACCATCTGTACATATTATCACTGGTGACTATCATGCATTTATTGGACAAGAAGAGCTAAATGGCATAATGCCCATAAAGGCATTTTGTAATCTTTAAAGCACTAGATAAATATAAGGAATTGGTACTATTATGGTTATGATATTGCCTCAAAATGCACAGTAACAAAAATTCTCATTGCCTACTTGAAAATCATAAGATTATGTAGATTTTAGAAATAAAATTTTCTCTCAGGAGGCTTAACCACCAGTGTTTTCAATTGTTTGGTAACATAGGCAAGCCTGCTGTAGCAACTGCAAAAATGTAAACATGGAAGTGTCAAGCTATAATAATCTTTTGAGATACCATATTAAATGTAAATACATATTAAAAGTTTTTGGCATATCATTAGAGCTAAGATTCTTTGTAGGAGGTGAGAGGTTTATTTGTAATGAATTTTTTTTTAAAAAAACAACACTCTCTTCTCAGGCTGCATAAGCTATTTGTACAAATGACAAATATCTGGGTTTTTTGCTTGAGAAATGAGGACATCTGAACACCAAAACAAAGAAACCTCTATGTAAATAACTCAGAAAAAATATTTATGTAAACAACTTAACCAATGAGCTAAAGGCAGTGTCATTCTCATCTACTTTAATACAGTTTATGCCTGTAATCCCAGCACTTTGGGAGGCCAAGGAGGGAGGATTACCTGAGACTCCATCTCTACAAAAAAATTTAGCAAAACAAAACAAAAAAATTAGCCAGGCATGATGGCACATGCCTGTAGTCTCAGCTATGTAAAATTCTAAATATTACAAATGAAAATATAAAGCATCATTGTTATTTCAGTGGAAAAGGGTGATTTATTTAATAGGTCATGCAGACACATCTGAACATCTACCTCAAAGAAAATAACGCTGGACCTCTAACTGCACAGATTTTAATTTAAAAAAATTCTAGTTGGATTAAATGAGTAAAGGTACAAAACAAGCAAACAAAAGTCTCCTGGTTCTCAGAGAAACCTTTTTGATCAAGGAAGGAAATCCATAAACTACAAAATTTTAAAGATATATATTTGATTATGTACATAAAAAGAATGGCAAAGTTTAACATAATTAGAGTCAATAAATCAAAGTATATATTGGGTAAAAATGTGTGTTTCGATGATTATAAAACCAAGTAGAAATGTAAGAAAGAGAACACTCATATTCATATTGAGGGGAAGAGGAGGAGAGGAGGGAGGAAGAGAGGAAGAAAAAGAAAGAGGAAAGAAAAAAGAGGAGACAATGGAAAGGAAAAATAAAATAGATAATGGAAACATTAGAAAATATTCATTCATATAATGTCTACTTACAGTAATACTACATGATAAAAAGGATGAATGGGCACATTGCAAAGCCTCAAAGAGGAAAAGACAGATATTAATAAAAATAAAGTTTTGATTTTGGGATTTGATTTTGGAAAATAGTCCAGGTTTTCTGTTATATCAATATAGTATCTTTAAAAACATATTTAAAATAAACAAGTAAAACACTATTTGAGTGATGAACACACCAAAAGCTCTGATTTAAGCATTATAAAAGGTATCCATGTAACAAAAACATTTGAACTCCCCTTAATATTTTGAAATAAAAAAAAAAGTAAGAAAACAGACTGTGGATCCAAAAGAAGTTAAATTTAGAGAATCTGTAAAAATCATCTTGAAAAAACAAGAATTTGTATCATGGCTTGAGAAGATATTAGAAGACAATAAAGCTTTAAAGTGTCCCGAACTCAGTGCCCAGGGCTGCCAAGATTCCATATAAGAATGATGGACTTGTAGAGAAACAACTACACATGGGCCAGAACCAAAACTTCTAGAAATTGAGGAGGATCCCACACAGGGCTTCCAGAAGCCAGTTGAATGCCCATGAAGCCTATTAAGAAAGCATTCCTTTTATTTTCTAAAACACCTTTATTAAGATGCAGTCACAAACCACACAATTCCCACCAGTAAATCCTGCACGTCAGTGGCTTTTAGTGTATTCCCAAATCCTTCATAACAGTACAGATACTATTTCCATGTTCCACACTGTCACCCTTTCCTATGTTTGGACCAGCCCACCTTGATGTGCACAGGTGTGGGCAGAGCGGCCAGGGTGCTCAAGACACCCACCCTGAGGTCCTTGGTCTGCAGGGAGGACGGAGCTCCCATCATAGCCCCCTTGAAATGCTGTTATGTAAACCACAGTGTGACACAGCCCAATATAAAGGGAGAGACCACGCCGAGTCCAGTGTTTACTCACATTCCTGGACGGGTGACAGGGAGAGCTGAGCAGGAGGATCTGGAAGAACAGCCTCTTCAGATCCATATTCGGGTCCTCTCAGGGCGCCCTGTGGTCGCCAGGAAGGAGGCTGGGTGGGTTAATGGGTGGGGAAGGGGACTGATGGGGTCAGGGCTGGGAAAGGGGATGGGTTGCAATTGGGGAGGGGAAGAGGGCCTGGGAGGAGTGGAGGGGAGGGGGATATTGGGCACCTGGGAAGAGGAGGAGGAGGAAGCGGTCTGGGAAAGTATTGGGGTCAAACGAAGTCCTTGAGGAGTGGGATGAGGGTCAGGGTATGAGCAGGTTTGCTGAAAGCAATCCAAAAGGGGCAGGTGAGTGGGACACTCAGGATAATTTGGAGGGGAACGGAGCTCTGTCTTCCTCCAGACCTTACTCCCGTGTGGTCCTTGCTTTAGCAACCAGATGCTTTATACTCCCTGTGGACCGATCAACTGCTTGCCCTTGGAACATCACAATGGGCACCCTTGTGTGACCTCAGCCCACTCTGAGGACACCCCCTCCCCCACCCCAGCCTCACCAGGTGCTGTCCCAAGGACAGACTGTCTCTGGAACCTTCCCTGACCTTCTGATTTCTCATCCTCCCCAATCCAGCTCCCCTGTCCCAGCCTCTGGGCCTTTCCTTCCTTCCTGAACTCCCACGGGTTCCCATGATCAGTCCTGGCTGCAAAACAGAAAGTGAATGATGACAGAACCTCAGGAAGGACCCAACACACAAGCAGAGTGGGAGGTTTCACACCCCTCCTTCAACAATTCATGTAATCAGCAACAAAACACCAGGAACATGTGGAAGATTCTAATAGAAAACTACCTCAACCATATTTATTTACTATCTATCTAACATCTTTCTATCTAAGCAGCAACTGTTCAAGATGCAGTAATTTTAAGCACACATGGTACATTTAAAAAATTTAACTCTATTTTTTTGTCCATAAAACAAATCTCAATATATTTCAGAGGAATAAAATCACACTGCGTGTTTCTGATACTGCAATTGTGCTAGAAGTTAATAATAAAAAGCTACCTAAAATTCCCATTGGGTTGGAAAACCAGAAGCATTGTTTTGAGTGAAAAATAAATATAAGAAAAAATCCAAAATAAAAAAATAAAAATAAATAAATAATAAATAAATAAAGTGTCCCAAACTAATGACTGGACCATTTCTAATCAACATTCACCTCCTTAGTTGGCAAGTCTAATAGTGCGAGTTCAGAGTACTGAAAAACTAAATCTATTTTCTTTCCCTTTGAAAGTAACCAAAACCTATGTATGAAGCCTTCCTTTAAAATAGCACAAACATGTATCCAAGTATGTCTATGGTCTTCCTTGTCTCACCACTTTACTAATCATTTGACATTTCCCATAGCAAGTGATTGAACGCATGGATAAGCCTCATAGAAAGTACTCATTTCTTCACTGATGTGTTTTGTAAAGGCCAGAAGCTCACCATTCTGTACTAAAAGCTATGAAGTAGACCTTTCTCATAAAATCATGGGGAGTTTGTTATAGGGAATTACCTCCGCTCTCCACTAGCAGACTTTTGGTTGGCTTCCTTGCAGAGCACATGCATTCAGTCTGCTTTTCTACACTTAGAGCCCGAGAAATTTGTCTTTTACTTAGACTGATTGATGTTGGAGAGAAACTTTTTCTATATAATGCCAAACTTGTTGTTTTTTTTTTTTTTCTCTGCAGTTTCAGCCATTCTGAAATATTTACAATGCATTAAGTATGAAAAGCATGAAGATTAACAAACTTTTGCCCAGGTTTTCAAAGAGTTCATATTCTAGTGAGGAAGGAAAAGAGGAAACAGAAAAATAAAAATTAAAAGGGGCTGTAAGAGGTCTGGGAAAGTCCTAGTGGAGTTCAGGAAGTGTTCAAAACTGTCAGAAAATGTTGCCTAATAAACCTAATTTTGTAGGTAAAAGACAGGGAAGTCACTCCAGGAAGCAAAGAGTGTAATTGACACTGTAAGCTTGGTAAGTTTGGGGAATTATAAGAATTTTGATATAGAAGAAGTGAAGACTTGGTAGAGGTGGAGGGTGTAAAAATGTCTCAGTTCTGATATTCAGCTCATAATCATCGGTGTAAATTTACCCACTGGTTATAATTTGCATCTGTTCTGGTTGGACTCATGTCTTACCAGTTGTTAAATATTTTAAATCTTATCTCTGAGTGTAATAGGAAATGACTGGCAGATTTGGTCCATATTTTATAAGGGAGTATATGCCACATTATGGATTTGAATATGATGGCAAAAGAGAGTCAACTAAGATTATCATACAGAAGGATGACACAATTAAATTTGTTTTTTAGAAAAAAATAACTCTTAGGAAAATGAGGAAGATGGAGAGAGAGGAAAATAAAGAAGTCATTTTTAATCCATGTCATCAGTCCAATTTAACAAATGAGAAGAGTAAAAATAACTGTATTAGAAGGGACTAATATCGACACCTGAAGAGTACATTCCTTATTAAACTTAGCACACTCTTTTATTTTAGGTAAAATCCAATCACTCAGGGTTGAATAAGGAGATATTTCAGATGCATTGTCTGTTCCAATTGCTTTGAACATTATGTTCCAGGATGCTAAAGTCAAAACAGGCTCCTTTGTTCTTGGTCTCCTCTTCACTGAGAAATGTAGCACTTAAGCCTGCACTCCTCTGTTTAACACTCCTATGACTATCTAATGTCATAATTTATCAGAAGCCCTCCATTCTCAAAAATAATTGAAAAAATGGAGCTTATGTGCATATCATGACTACTTCTGAATAAATATTGAAAGCATAAGTCTTAATACTGTTGTGTAGGTAAGCAGGGCCATCTTTACAAATGAAAAAACTCTGAGATCAGAAGTCGGCAATTTTTTTCTGTAAAGGGTAAGATAGTAAATAATTAAGACTTTACGGGACATATATGGTCTCTGCTATTAATACTCAACTTTGATATTATAGTCCCAAAGCAGCCATAGACATTATGTGAATGACTGTGGCTGTGTTCCAATAAAACTTTATTTACAAAATCAGAAAGTGAGCTGGATTCAGCCAGGGACCTTAGATTACCAGCAGCTGCTTTAGAATGACTTATCACAGTGCCCTCCAACAGAAATATATATATATACACACACACACACACACATGTATATAATTGTGTGTGTATATATATATATATATATAGTTTACAACTGTGAATTCCATGAAATCATATCAGTCTTCTAGAAAATAATAGAACAGCAGATGTCTTTCACCTGGTTTCACTACAGAATAATATGTTTGCCTTTGTCTCTCCTCAGATATTTATACACACTTACAAAGCAACCTAAATTTTTTCTATTTACTAAAAATTAAAATTTTATCAGAGTTTTCCCAGAAAAATAGTAGCACAGTTTGAATAGTCCATCTAATCATTTGAATTTTCTGGTTTACAGAAAATTGTCCGGGTTATATTAATTTTTTTTTGAAAAGTAACCTGGACAATCCAACTTCCTGTATTTTTCTTTGTTAGAAATTATCTGTCTTTGTATTAAAAATATATTAATATTTTATATAAGGATCAAATTTATTACTGAAATTGAGAATTATCAAAGATCCTGAGATGGTTTACCAGAGCAGTTAAGGATACAGATTATCTTCGAATGTCCTCACTGTCACTTACTGTCTATGTGATTTTGAGCAAATTTGTTGTCTGTCTGTAGTTTCCTCAACATAAAATGAGGTTAATAAAAATACCTTCAAATAGGATTGCTATAAAAAGTCAATAAATTAATACCTGGATACCAACCACTTAGAACAGTGCTTGCTAAACAAAGATCATTCCATAAATACCTGTTATTATCATCCAGATATTTTAAAACTTTTATCTAAACAAATTTGAAAAGTACCATCAGTCCCAAAGCTAGCAGGACACTTGAGGATGCAGATGCCTTTAAAGCACAAGCTTTAGTGTTGGAAGAGGCCTTCAAAGTCTTGGGTTGGTTTTATCCTTCACATAGGAATACTTCTCTGTCCAATAACATCAAGGCACTCTGTTCTACTAGTGGGCATTCCCAGTTGTCAGACCCATAGCACGTTCCAACTCTGGTAAGTTGAGTTGCCATTGATAAGTTATGTCTCTGAGCTTCAAATTCTTCATCTATAAAGTCGAGTTAATATTACTCACTTCAGAAGTGACTTGTGAGAGATAAAAGAAATATCTCACTCTTTACATTTCAGGGGTGTTTGAGAGGGATTTTCACTCTCTAGGAGAGAAAAGCATGAAAGGAAAACACCCGGCTTATCTCCACCACCTCCCTCCTGTCTCTCTTAGGGACTTACCTGTCTGGTAATACTGGAGAAGGAGTTGGACATGTGTGACTCAACCTATTCTTTTCATAGAGCAGTCTTTTCTCTGAACCTAAGAGTTTTTGGTTGTCATGGTGAAAGTGATCTACTAAAGCAGGAAAGTCCTGTGATTGTCCAGCCCTGCCTGGAACTCTGGGTTGGGAGGACAGTGTTAGGAAGTCCATTTGGTCACAGATCAAAGACTTGGTTTCCAATTAGCTAATGTACATTAAATTCATGGCTGCTTTCTACCAGTTATTAATTCGAGAACAGAGCTGTTGTTTAATCAACCTTAAAATTCTGACTGTGAAAATTCACTGCAATATTTTATGTGACAGTACATGTACAAATGTTAAATTTGCTGTTATTTTAGGAACATTTTTCATCCTAATGTAACCAAATCTTCCACTCCTCATTGTTTATAACACATAGAGTAATATTTTAAAAATATAATATATGAAACCACTTATTAGGAGTATAGTTTTCCTAATTCTCCAATCTGCACTGACAACTTCTCAACCCACTGCCACCCCCCTATACACACACACACACACACACACACACACATATGCTTCCTTCTTCACCTGCTTCCAAATTTACAAAGAAAAGAGAGGCCATCAAGTGATTTTTCTATTTTCAAAGCTTTAAAATATACCTGCTCTATCATCTTTTTCTAATTTACATTCCAATTCTGGAGTTGACCCCAGCTTGTTTCCTCCACCTGTGCTTTAAATGACACCATTCTCACATTTTTAGGGATTTTATACTATTAATTGCTTCCTCTTCATTAAGTAAATCCCCTATCCTACCTGGATCCCAAAATTAAACAACCAATTAAACAAACCAACCTTTGGGACTAGACTTTATGTGCAATATACAAATACTCTGAGTCATAAAAGAAGAAAATGTCTAAAAAAATCTAGAAGTTGATCCACTCATATATTAATGGGCACTTGGATTATCTCCACATCTTTGTGATTGTGAATTGTGCTGCTATAAACACCTTTTTAACAACCTGGATGGAACTGGAGACCATTCTTCTAAGTGAAGTATCACAAGAATGGAAAAACAAACACCACATGTACTCAATACTAAATTAGAACTAATTGATAGACACTTATGTGAACATGTGGAAGTAAAACTCACTGGAAACCAAGCAGGTGGGAAGGGGAAGAGAGGTAAATTCATACTTAACGGATACAATGCACACCGTCTGGGTGAAGGGCACTCTTATAACTTTGACTGAAACTATACAAAAGTAAATTATGTAATCAAAATATGTGTACCCCCATAATATTCTGAAATAAAAAAAATATAGAGAGTTTGGTGTTTTCAAAATATCATAAAGAGTCAAAATTAAATGACAAGAGTAAAAATATTTTCAACACGTCAATGAACTACTTTCTTTAGTTTATAAAGAGTTTTTATAAATCAATAAGAAAAAATAAACAAAAAATAGACTAAGTGCAGGAATAGGTAGCTTGCAGAAAATAGAGATATATACTACTTATTTGATATATGAAAAGATGTACAATTTCATTCATAAGTAAAACACTACAAATTAAAATATTATGTCATTTTCAATTATAAGATTATCAAATAACAAATAATTTAATAATACCCTGTGTTGATAAAAATATAGAAATTATAGTGCTTTTCATTGTATAGCTTTGCTCATCATTTAAAAAATTTTTATGATAATAAATTATATATTTGGAAAGAAATATTATAGAAGTACTGTGCTAAGCAATCTCTCTTGACCTCATTTTCCCTCAAGATACACAGGTGACCCTTGAACAATGCTGGGACTATGGCCAACAACATCCCATGCAGTCAAAAATCCATGTATAACATTTGGCTGCCCCAAAGTTTAACTACTAAAGGCCTACTGTTGACTGGAAGCCTTAATAATAACATAAACAGTCAATTAACATATTTTGTACATTATATGTATTATGATATATACTGTATTCATACAAAAAAGTAAGCTAAAGAAAGGAAAATGTTATTAAGAAAATCATAAGGAAGAAAAAATACATTTACTATTCATGAAATGTAAGTGAATCCTCATAAAGGTCTTCATCCTTGCCAGCTTCACATTGAGTAGGCTGAAGAGAAGCAGGAAGAGAAGGGGTGGTCTTGTGTCTCAGGAGTGGCAGAGGCAGGAGAGGTAGAGTACGTGGAAGGCGAAGCAAGAGAGGCAGGCATACTTGGTGTTACATATGGAAATATGTGGTATTTTCTGTCTATTTTGCTTTTTCACTTCTCTAAAATATTTTCTATATGGCATCAATCCTTCTTCTACCATTTGCTTTAGTTTCTATGTCCATATGACAGAAGAGTCCATGTCATAAAAAAAGTAAAAAGCAGACTTGAATAATTGGACCCTTCTGCCCGATTGTCTAGTGTCAATTTGTTTTCTGGAACTGCTTCTTCTATATCTTCTTCCTCATCATTTGGCACTGGTTGGAGGCACTTATCTCTATCAAAATGTCTTCTATTAATTCTTCTGGCGTGGTGTCTATTAGCTCTTGAATTCTCCAAGATTGAAATTTTGAAAACCTTCACCCACCCCCACCTTTTGTGCCATATTCATAATCTCTTTCATAATTTCCTTGATTGGCTCTGTCATAAATCCTGTAAAGTCATGGCACAACATCTAGGCACAATTTTCTTCATCAGGAATTTGTTGTTTTGGGCTTGATGGCTTTCATAGGGCTTTTTCTATAACAATGCTGGCATCTTCAATGGTGTAATTCTTCTAGAATTTCATGATGTCCTTTCTATTGGGGTTCTCTTCCATAGCCCTGACAGTTCTTTTCAAAGAGTACTTCATGTAATGAACCTTTAAGGTCCTTATGACCACGGATCTAGAGGCTAAATTAGAGACATTGTGTTTGGGGGCACATAGACACTTTAGGTGCTGAACTCATTGGATTCTGGGTGGCCAGAGGCATTGTTCAATATCAAAACAACTTTAAAAGTTAATCACCTCTGACAAGGCAATTCCTGAATTCAGGGTCAAAGCACTGATAGAACTCATCCAGAAAAAGAGTTCTCGTTGTCTAGGCCTTCTTGTTGTACAACTGAAAGATGGGCAGCTGATGTTTTATTTTTTCCCTTCAAAGCTCCAGAGTTAGCAGCTTTATGGATAAGGGCAGTTCTAATCATAAACTCGACTGCATTTTCACAAAACAGTAGAGTTAGCCTATCCCTTACTGCCTTAAATCCTGGTGCTTGCTTCTCTCTTGCTTATTTACTAATAAATGTCCTTTGTGGTATTTTTTTCCTGAATAGGTCACTTTTATCTGCATTAAAAACTTGTTTAAGTAGATATCTTTTCTCATCAATGATTTTCTTAATGGCATCTGGGAACTCTTCTAAGTTTTCTTCTTGGTCAACAGAATCTGATTCTCCTGTTATCTTGACATTTTTTTTAAGCCAAAGCTTTTTCTAAAATTATCAAACCATCCTTTACTGGCATTAAATCTCCAGCTTTAGATCCTTCACCTTCCTTTTGCTTAAGTTGTCATATAATAACTTTACTTTTTCTTGAATCACATTGGAGTCTATAGGTATATTTTTTTCTAATAGCAATCCTGTACCCATATAAAAGCTGAATTTTCAATAGGCGATAAAAGGTATTTTGCAAAAAGTGCAAGGTTTTAATGCCTGCTGGTATAGCTGCAGCAATAGACTCACAAATTTCATTTCCTTTTTGGTTTTTTTCTTACAACAGTCTTTATGTTGGATTCATTTATCTTGAAATGATAGGCAACTGTAGCAGTAGACCTTAATCTATACTACATATTGAGAAATTCAACTTTTTCTTGTGATGTCATGACTTTTTCTACTTTTTGGGAGCACTTTTAGCATCACTAGTGGCACTTCATGAGTCTCATGGTGTTATTCAAGGTTTACAGCATTGCACTAAACACAAGGAAAAATATGCAAAAACCATGAGAGATCACTTTTTACTGCAATGTGTAATTTACTGGAGAGATAAACTGCTCAGAAAGAGATGATTAGCTTTACGCAGCATTTTAAGTGGATGCTTGCAACACTTGAGCACACTGCAATAGCAACAGGAGGTGACTACAAAATTATTACAGCAGTAGAGTATGTACTATAGTTAATTTTATGCAGATTTAATACTACATCTTTATGTTTGTTATATTTCTCTTAATTCTGAATGGTGCCATGTATGGTCTGTGTTTTTGTGTATATGTTTTGATAAATTTTAATTTTTTATAATAGATGTGTGTATATTTTATGGTATTAAATGATAAAATAGATTAGTATCTACATATATTTTATGCATTCATGACATAACTATTTTTTTTCTTATTTTTTTGATATTTCTAGGCTACATGGTTTATCTGGGAGTTTTTTGAAAATGTCAAAAATCTCCAAAAAAATTTTCCAACATGTTTATTGAAAAAAATCCACATACAAGTGGACCTGCACAGTTCAAGCTCATGTTGTTCAAGAGCCAATTATAGTTTTATCATTCTCCATTCCTTACTAGTTTATCTTCCCAAAACACTGGCTTATATGCCATGGGTTCATTTTCTCATCTTCTACTTACTTCTCACCCACTTTATTACTAATCTGCATTTATTCCTCCATTAAGCCACGTCTTTCTAAATCACTAATTCTCTCCACTCCAATAAATCCAAAAGACCCTTTCTGTATTGTTTTCACTTGATCTCCTAAAATCAGTTGACACCAGTGGCCTCTCCTTTAAACGTTCTGTTCCGTTGGTTAGGTGACACAACATTATCTTGGTTTTCCTCCTACATCTCTGGATTTGCCTTTTCTCTTATCTCCTTTGTACAATCCATCTTTTTTCCAACCAGCAAATGTTGAAGTCCCTTGAAAATAACTTCTTAGACTTCCTCTCTCTTCTGAACAAGCACATCTATGGTTAATAGACAGATTATTCTGATGATTCACTCAGTTCTATTTATAGCCTATATATCTCTTTTAAGCTCCAGACTTACATATTCTCCTGCCTAATTGATTATTTTTATCTTTGAAGTACGCATGAAGTTAATTTATCCAAAACTGAACTCATGATCTGCTCTCAGTCTCATATCTGATTTTTCCCCAATGATCTCCGTAAAAGTACCATCATTAACATTGTTACACAACATAAAGGTCCAGCAGTCATCCTTGACATCTTCCCCATACTCTTCCACAGTATTACATCAGCAGCTCCTACAGCTTTTTAATTGGTAAGTAGCTTTTAGTCTGCCACCTTTTCATCATCTACATTGCCTTATTCTACAATCGTATCATTTATGTGAGGAGTACCAGTTCTCCTATACCCACCTTACCTCTTCTAATTCATAATTCCATATTCCAGGATTATCCTTTGGAAATTCATGTTTATCATATTCTCATCCCCACAAAAAGTCCAATCCTTTGCTTATACAAGAATAAATATCAAAATCTTATGAGCTCAAAATGCTGTCTCCTAGGCTCCTCTTCAAACTTCTTTTACATATGCTTCTCTTTCTCTCCGTGCTCAACCCATATGGTTCAGAGAGTTTTGCATATGGTTGCATCTAAACAACTGGCTGTTTATAGACTGAACCTTATGCAGTTAGTCTAGTCTTCTCAACTCAAATAGATAAGCAGGAAACAAACTCCACTCAAAGTGGGACATAGTTTGGCTGCATTTGATGAATGTGTAATGCAAATGCAAATGCATTACACATTCATGCCAAACATCTCAATAATTTTCAGAACTTTTTACTAGGTTTCCTTTATTTTCAACGAATAACCCAAAACAATGGAAACAAAAATAAAGCAAAATTAAACAGCGTTTATCACAAGTGTTGAACCATTTATGTAGCTAAAAGACTTCACTGTTTGTGATACTTAAAATGGATGTGTGGTGTGTGACTTTGTCTAGTCCCTTAACTTCCCTAAGTTTCAATTTTCTTTCCTATAAAATGGGGATATTACCAAACTCAAAGACATCTCAAACTTGACATATCCAATATTATTAAGAGCACTGAGTCAGTCTCTCTCTCTCTCTCTTTCTCTCTCCCCCCTCCCCTGCTTTTTTCCCCTCTGTCTCCTCTCCTCTCCCCCACTCCTCTCCTGCCCACCCTCCTTACAACTTCCTTGTGTCCTGGCATATACAGAAACTCAATGAAAATAACTTTTGCCCCACAATACAATTTAATGACACTAAATGGCCCAGAGGGAGACAAATACAGGCATACCTCAATTTATTGTGTTTTCCTTTATTGTACTTCACAGATATTGTATTTTTCTTTACCCAATGCAGGGTTGTGGCAACCCTACATTAAGCAAATTTATTAGCACTATCTATCCAACAGCATGTGCTCACTGTGTGTCTCTGTGTCTCATTTTGGTAATTCTGGCAACATTT
Organism: Varecia variegata; assembly: GCA_028533085.1. NCBI lineage: Eukaryota > Metazoa > Chordata > Mammalia > Primates > Lemuridae > Varecia > Varecia variegata. Next base: position 126,418,583 of record CM052438.1, on the reverse strand, counting down.
CAAACTTTTTCATAGTTATTATATCTGTTATGGTGATCTGTGATAAGTGGTATTTTTGCTTTTATTATTATTTTAAGTGATATAATAATTGTACATATTTATTTGGTACAGTGGGATATTTTGATAAATATGTAATGTACAATGTGTAATGATCAAATCAGGGTAATTACCATATCCAACTCAAACATTTATCATTTAATTGAGTTGGGAACATATTACTATTGTAATTGTTTTGGGGCACCATGAACCATGCCCACATAAGACAGGAAACTTAACTGATAAATGTGCTTTCTGACCGCTCCATTAACCAGCCATTCCCAGTCTCTCTCCCTCTTCTCAGGCCTCCCTATTCTCTGAGACCAAAAAATATTGAAATTAGACCAATTAATAACCCTACAATGGCCTCTAAGTGTTCAAGCGAAAAGAAGAGTCACACATCTCTCACTTTAAATCAAAAGCCAGAAATGACTATGCTTAGTGAGAAAGGCATGTGGAAAGTAAAGATAGGTCAAAAGCTACACCTCTTGCACCAAATAGCCAAATTGTGAATGCAAAGGAAAAGTTCTGGAAGGAAATTAAAGATGCTACTCTAGTGAATACACAAATAATAAAGTGAATCAGCCTTGTTACTAATACGGAGAATGTTTTATTGGTCTGTACACAAGATCAAGCCAGCCACAACATTCCTTTACACCAAAGCCAAATCCAGAGCAAGACTTTAACTCTCCTCAATGCCAGGAAGGCTGAGAAAGGTTAGAAAGCTGCAGAAGACATGTGAAGCTAGCAGAGGTTGGTTCATAAAGTTTAAGGAAAGAAGCCGTCTCCATAACATGAAAGTCTTAGGTAAAGTAGCAAGTGCCGATTGATGGAGAAGCTGCAGTGAGTTATTCAAATGATCTAGCTAAGATAATTGATGAAGATGGCTACACTAACCAACACATTCTTAATGCAGATGAAACATCCTTCTATTGGAAGAAAATGCCATCTAGGACTTTCATACATACAGAGGAGAAGCTTATGCCTGGTTTCAAAGCTTCAAAGGACAAGCTAATTCTCTTGTTAGGGCCTAATGCAGCTGGTGACTTTAAGTTGAAGCCAATAGTTATGCACCATTTTGAAAAGCCTAGAGCTCTTAAGAATTATGCTAAATCTACTCTGCCTGTTCTCTAGAAATGGAACAACAAAGCCTAGATAACAGCACATCTGTTTACAGCATGGTTTACAGAATATTTTAAGCCCACTATTGAAACTACTACTCAGAAAAAAAATTCTTTTCAAAATATTGACAATGTATCTGTCACCCAAGCGTTCTGATGGAGATGTACAAGGAGATTAATGTTGTCTTCATGTCTGCTTCATCTATTTTGTAGCCATGGATCAAAGCATAATTTTGACTTTCAACTCTTATTATTTCAGAAATTCATTTCCAAATGCTATAGCTGCCATATATAGTGATTCCTTTGATGCTTTTGGGCAAAGTACATTGAAAACCTCCTGGAAAGGATTCACCATTCTCGATGACATTCAGAACATTTGTGATTCATGAGAAAATGTCAAAATATCAACATTAACAGGAGTTGGAAGAAATTGATTCCAACCCTCATGGATGACTTTGAGAGGTTCAAGATATCAGTGGAGGAAGTCACTACAGATGTGGTGGAAAGAGCAAGAGAACTAGGGTTAGAAGTGGAACATGAAGATGTGCCTGAAATCCTGCAATTTTGTGATAAATCTTGAGGGGATAAGGAGTTGCTTTTTATGGATGAGCAAAGAAAGTGATTTATTGAGATGGAATATACTTCTGGTGAAGGTTCTGTGAATATTGTTGAAATGTCAACCAAGAATTTAGAATATTATCTAAACTTAGTTGTTAAAGCAACAGCGTGGTTAGAGAGGATTGACTCAAAGTTTGAAAGAAGTTCTACCTTAGGTAAAATGCTATCAATCAGCATTACATGCTACAGAGAAATCTTTTGTGAAAGGAAGAGTCAATTAATGTGGCAACTTCATTTTTTATCTTATTTTAAGAAATTGTGACAGCTGCACCAACTTTCACAACCAGTATCCTGGTCAGTCAGCAGCCATCAACAATGAGGCAAGACCCTCTACCAGCAAAAAGATCATGACTTGTGAGGGCTTAGATGATTCTTTGCCTTTTTTTTTTTTTTTTTAGCAATAAAGCACTTTTAATTAAGGTATGTACATTATTTTTTCTTAGACATAATGCTATTGGACACTTAGCAGACCATAGAAAAGTTTCTACATAACTTTTACATTTCAAATAATACTTTGGAAGGTCTAGAATTAAGGCAAAGTATTAATTCAAGAAAAATAAGCTCCTTTAGAAATGTCATTATGTTCAGATTATTGATCTCAACCTGCTGTCAGGGCCAAAATATTTAGCAAGATTTTTTCAGGGACCTAAACAGGACATTTTTATTGGCAATGAGACAAAAGATTATCCAGAGTTCAAATGGGAAGGCTTAGTGGCCAGGTCTATATCACTCTAACATTCTATTGATGTGCTTCACAGATGGTGAGTTACGTTGATGGATGAGGTTGTCTTAGTAACAGAGTTGTCTTAGTCCTGCCAAACATTTTTGCTGAATAACCTATTAAACATGGCTGACCCATGGCAGATGGAGATGTTTATATGTAACTACAACTGTTATATGTGGGACCCTTTAGGAAGTTCTGAATATAGTCTCTTTTCTTATCATTTTGACTTCTACTTCCTTAGAACCATTCATACAAGTTTGACTCAGAGGAGAGGGTAAGAAGAGAGAATATATGCAAATAAAATAACATGAAAATACTAAGAGGAGTTATAGGGTGAACTAAATAAGAATTTTTAGGAGGTAACATTGATATAAAATGCTAATAAAAACTAAAATTCAAATTATATAGGATTATTTTTTATAGGATCTATGTAGAACAAGGGGTTTGCTATCAGATGATAACTTCTCCCCTTTTTTCACTCTACAAGAGACAGGTGAGTAGAACAACTATTAAATTTTGCTTTTTGGTTCCATATCACATATCAACATGTATTGAGCCTTAGAGTTCTTATTTATAAAATGGAGATTACAGTAGTACCCAATAAGCAGGTTATTCTTAGATGTGCTTTTTTAAATAACACTTGTTACCTTCTATCTAATGTATCTGTAAGTTCCACAAAGGCGATAATCATTGTCTTTTGTTCACTGATGTATTCCAAGCACTTTAACACATAGTAGATACTCAATATCTGTCAAATAAATGATTAAATGAAACAATGCATGTAAAGTGCTTAGCGTAGTAAATGGCACAAAGAATTTGATAAATGGTCCTCTAAATGGTTTTGATAAATGATTTTATTAACACCCACAATGCCATCTCACTAAAACAGTTGGAAAAAGTAGGGATGTTTCAAAGAGAAGTTGGAGGGCACTGAGAACCATACTGTTGTTTCAAAGAAAAGAATGTGAGCCAAGAGGTGGAAACTACAGGGAGATACTTTTAAAATTGAGAGTAAGGAATACCTTTCTAAGAAAATTGCTTAAAAATGAAATGTGCTCAAATAAATGATGATGATATAGTCTACTAATAAAGGGATAAACAATCTGATTAGAAGTTATAAATTCATTAATCTACAAAGTAAATGATTTGGAGAATACTTCTCTGTGTTTAGTATATACAGAATACATTTCAAAATATATAAAACATTGAATTTTGGCTTTGTAGTACTGCTGGCAATAAAATCATGGATGGAAAATAGCAAATATAGTAAGTACCTATCTATTTACTTTGTGTATATGTGATCAAAGAACATTTTTTTTTGACAAAAAAATATATGACTGAAAAACAAGTGCTGTTGATTTTCTTACTAATGCTGGTGGCAACAGAAGACAGGAGCTGTAGGATCCTTTATCCCCTATCAGAAAATCAGGACTGTTTAAAGTCAGCTTTTTTCTTTCCTGTTCTTTTTGCCCCAGTAGTAACACTGCATTTTGGAATACAGTATAAGAATATTGGCTATGTGCATGTTTGTGGGTTGTATGAAACTAACTAGAGCATCACTCCTGCCAACTGGGGATGATTTTAGACAAAATGTATGGCATCAATAAAAGAGAAATATCACCCAATATAATTTTTTGAAGGAAGCGTAGTCTCATACCAAAATAGCCCCATCAATCTATTGCCATCAGATCAGGCAGAAAAAAGAATTAGGTATATACAGTAGTCTCATAAAATGTGTCCAAGTTGGAGTTTAAGTCTGATCACGAAAGGTCAGTTAAGTATTTGGTAAATAAAGGAAGTATGTTTTCTTTAACGAGCCATCAAAAGTTAATAACAAGTGAGTTGGCTTTATAATTTGGACAGAAATATTGAGAAATATTCAGTAGTTTCTAAGGTTTTTACTATTCTTCAAATTGGCTGCCTGCTGGAAAAAGATATGTGATATGTGATAACTTTTTAAAGGTATGGAATAGAATCTTCCCTACTGCTGAAAATCCATGTTACCACGTCAGGCGTGAACTTCATTTACACTTTTAAAACTATGGTGTTTGCGGGAGAGGAGGGATGAGTATATACACACCTAATGGGTGCGGTGCACACTGTCTGGGGAATGGACACACTTGAAGTTCTGATACGGCTGGGGCAAGGGCAATACACGTAACCTAAACATTTGTACCCCCATAATATGCTGAAATAAAAAAAAATTAAAAATAAAAAAATAGAAAAAGGATTAAAAAAATAAAACTATAGTGTTGTCTTAATTGTTGTGATGGTTAATTTTGTGTGGCAATTTGCCTGGGCCATGGGTGCCCAAACATTTTGCCAAACATTATTCTACCTGAGTCTGTGAAGGTGTTTCTGGATGAGATTACCATTTGATCAGTAGACTAAGTAAAGCAGATTACCCTCTCTAACATGGGTGGGCCTCAACCAAACAATTGAAGACATGACTAGAGCAAAAAGGCTGAGTAACAGGGAACATTTTTTGTTTGACTCTATGAGATGGGACATTGGTCTTTTCCAGCCTTCAGATTTGGACTGAAACATTGGCTTTTCTTGAATTGCAAACCTACTGGCTTTCAGACTGGAACTTAAGACCATCAGTTCTCATGGTTCTCAGGCATTTGAACTTGGACTGGGACTACACATTGGCTCTCCTGGGTCTCTAGCTTGCTAACTACAGATCTTGGGACTTCTCAGCCTCCTTAACCACATGAAACAATTCCTTATAATAGATGTCATATATACCTATATAGGTGTATGTGTATATATATACACATATGTATATTTTATATTCTATATATGTATAAATTTTTGGTTTTTTTCTCTAGAGAACTTGACTAATATACTGATTCAGCAACATCAATAGGGGATGGGCCGAATTGTGCCAATGAATGAATTATCCTGATAATTAAAGTCAATCCCTACAGAAGCTAGTGTTTAATACCTCATCTGGTAACAGTGTAGGTGATCAATCAAGGTAACAATGCTTTATAATATAACATAATAAACAATTTTTCAATCCCTTAAAAATTAGTTCTGAAAGCAATTCCTCACTTGAAAAAAAAAATAGGGACAGGGTCTTGCTCTATTATTGTCCAGGCTAGAGTGGAATGCAAAGGCACTTCACAGCACACTGCAACCTTGAACTCTTGGGCTCAAGTGATCCTCCTGCCTCAGTTTCCCAAAGCTCTGGGATTGCAGGCATGAGCTACCACACCTAGAACAATTCCTCACTTTCAAACCCAAATTCTATGATTCAACCAAGCTCATGTAATCATTCTCAAAATCAATTTCAAAAGCAACTGCAAGTTTGATACATGTTTACTTCCCAAAAGAATTTAAGAATCCATCTCATTTCCTTACAGTCATTTTTTTGAGACTTAAGGACACATCATTTTCATGTTTAGATTCCTGTTATAATCATTTATCAGCACATGGCCTATCTACTTATTTTACATGATTTTCTCCAGGCACTAGTACTTATGATATTTAAGCTCTATTTCCAATGCACAGATTAAGCTTCCAACGCATCTCTCCTTTTATGCCAAAAAAAATACTCTTTGATGCTGCCAAATTGCCTGGTATTAACTCCATGTAAATTTTTTTATCATCACTCACCTGCCCAGAAGCAGAAATTCTCCCGCTAGACCCAGGCGCCTCATGGCCATCAGCAGGCCTCTCACTGTCATGCCCTCACAGAAGCAGGCCACCACCCGGGCCTTGGGCAGATGACTCGTGAGCTTCTTCAACAGCTTATCGAAGCTCTGCTCCCCCGCGTTGCTGTAGATTTTATAAGAGTGCGCGATGCAAATCCCCTCCTTTGCTGCCATATCTTTGAAAGCTTCCATCCCACTTTCTCCATAGTTGCCTGTGTGAAAATATAGATAAGCAGAAGGATAGTAAAATGAGAGTGTTGCTTTAATTGGGTATAATCAAAATGCAGAAGTGTTTGGAGCAAGAAAGTTACTTGATGGTATTGGATTTGGAACCTGAAGACCTGGATTTGAGTTTTTGCTCTGTCACTGATTTGCTCATTTTGGGCAAAGTACAACTGAATACATTATACATATATGCATTGATCTGTTATATTTTACCTGAGACGGTGAAAATAACATAAAAAGTGCAAGCAATTTGCCTCCCCTTTTTTGATTCAAAAAAGGTCAAATTCTAATTGTAAGATGATGGAAGATATTTATTTACTGTATTTTTTTCATTCTATCTAGCTTCCCTTTGCTTTTCATCATATGATCATTTCACCCCACTAATCGAGATTTTTGTGTTTAAAGACATAGTACAATAATACATATAGTGTAGATGTTGCCATAAATATGTCTAGGGTTTTATATTTCAGATATAATAGTCTGTATATTATATATTAATAATCAAGAGAATTTACAATTTGGTCCCAACTGAAAAACTCAGATCCTTATTTGAGATTTAGTCTTATCACAGAAAAATGTATCAGCTTATGAAAAACGTTTAAAGTTTCATTCTGTACAACCACAACCATAGGGAAGTTGGTGATAGGGATGAATAATTCCAAAGTCCTTTGCAAAACCTAAGGGTTAATAACTAATGCTATTCTTTTAAAATTAATGAAAAATGGGGATTGATATTGACAATCAACTATATGCCAGAAAGTGTAGCAGGACCTTTATATATGTGATCTCATTTAACTCTCGCAGTGCTATATTGTGGTAGCTATTATGACCTCCATTCCATAGAGAAGAAAGCAGATGAGGCAGATAGGTCCACATTTGCCGAGAGTTACGTGAGCAGTAAGTGGAAGGCTGAACTCCATTCACAGATACAGTGGTTCAGGTTCCTCTCCCTCTACATTTTTATGGCTGACTTTTAGGAGTCTCAGAATCCTAATTATATCTGCATTTCTCTTTCCAATTTAAAGGTCATGATGCTTCAATTTTAGATATTTTTGGAGCAAGTTAAGGTTCTATAAATCATACAAGGTTCATATTCTGAATTTTCAGAAAATTAGGTGGGTGAGGGGAATTGCTTTGTAGAATAAAAGAGACTGTTACAAGAAAATCAACTAGACCTAGGAATTGGAATTGCAACAGGAGGAATAGCTATCAAATAACTAAGGGGCACTGGGCATTCAATTGTATAGGATTCACTATATGCCGTTAAATAGAAATAAGTTATAAATGTGTATAACACTGTAATTTTTGGAAAGTCAGTTCATATATATTAGCTCAATGCTCCCTACAACAACTCTGTGATAAAGGTTAATTTTATCTCCCCCTCATAGCTGATAACACTGAAGTTCAAATGTAGCTAGTAGGTGGCAGAATCTTGGTTTGAACATGCTTCCTGCCCCTACATGCGCTCCACTCCACCAAAGGTGCCTTGCTGTAAATGAGATCCTTAAACTCTGGGAGTGGATTTTTGTGAAACTTCATCTTCATGGACAAACTGCAAAGGGCAAAGCAGAGCAAGCCAGCTTGAGTCCCAGCCAAAAATGCTGGTGGACCGGCTGCATCTTTTTCCTTATTCTCCAGAATTAAAAACAATAAGAAGTGTCTGTGATGGTGGCAGGTGGGCAATCTAGTTATTTTGCAATTAACAAAGTTTAAGGGGCACTTTCGGAAAAATGTGCCAAGGGGCCTAAATTACTGGTTGTACATTAATCTGATTATTATTCTTTGATTTATTTTTAACCAACTCTGTTTTTCAACAGACTGTCTTACACTTACTATTTTGATTTAATGCTGAGGCATTTGCATAAATAATTTGAAATTAGGTATAGTGATTGTGATGGGAATAATGAAACCTCTCAATACATTCACAGTTAAACAAGAAAAAATACCTGACAAATTCATATTCTTTAGCCCCTCTCCTAACAACTTAGTTTTAACATCGCTTTTGTTTATACAGCATGCTGTATAACAGCACCTTGAAATAGTGAAGAGAACTTTGTTATTAAAGAAACCTGAGTTCAAATTCAGTTTGGATGGTGTCTTTAATCTAAGCATTCTCACCTGAAAATAGGAGATGACATTGATTAATATTTGAATATTTTGTGTATTATTTTTAATGTATGTAAAGTATCTGGTAGATTGGCTAAGCCCAATTAATTGCACCTACTGAAATTATAAAGAATATTCTAGACAGGGGTCAGCTACTCTCTCTGGGAGCACCCAAAACAAATAGTGGAGCAAATGGCATTGCTACTGAACATTAAAGAATAAGCTTAAACTAGCAGAAGGAAGTATAATTTTCTCAGATCAAAGCCCAAGAAGTACTTTTTCTTTCTTTCTTTCTTTCTTTTTTTTTGTTTCACCACACTTTGTCCAACCAAAGCAGTACTCTTTAAAATTAAAATAGGGCCACGCGCGGTGACTCACACCTGTAATCCTAACACTCTGGGAGGCCGAGACAAGGAGGATCGCTTGAGGTCAGGAGTTAGAGACCAGCCTGAGCAAGAGTGAGACCCCGTCTCTACTAAAAACAGGAAAAATTAGCCAATCATGGTAGTACGTGCCTATAGTCCCAGCTACTGGGAAGACTGAGGCAGGAGGATCGCTTGAGCCCAGGAGTGTGAGGTTGCTATGAGCTAGACTGACGCCACGGCACTCTTAGTCTGGGCAATGGAGCAAGACTCTGTCTTAAAATTAAATTAAAATAGGTAGGGGGTATATGGAAAATTTCCACTCAATTTTTCAGCAAACCTAAAACTGCTCTAAAAAGAAAATCTATTTTCAATTAATTAAAATGGGAAATGGATATGTGTAACATGAAAATTTTGCAGAATAATAATTTTGATTTAGCAAAAAAAATCCAGTGTAATCTGGGGATTACAAATGTGAATATATATTCCAATGAAATGGGAAAGCCTGAAGTGTTGAGATTCTCAGTAGTTTATATAAACTCTGTACTCTAGAATTATACATTTA
>CM052438.1:126372794-126408667 GCA_028533085.1 Varecia variegata | reverse complement strand
TTCAAATATTTTATTATTATTAAAACCAACCAACCTTATGAGGCAGCTATTATTTCTCACATTTATAAATAATATGTTGATGCTGAGAGAATTTGCCAAAGAATTTATAACTAGTGAATGGAAGATCTGGAATTTCAGCCCTTATCTGTCAAATTTTAAAGCCCATTCTCTTCTTCTACAGCATATTGTTACTCTTAAGCCTCTGAGTGAGAATTGCTCAATTTAGTCCTGTCATTCTTCCAAAGGCACTTTTTCCACCCGCTGCTAAATGTTTCATTTGAAACTAATTCCAGATGCTACTGAATCGAATTCATCTCAACAAACATATATTATTTAACAAATAAATATTTTGCCCAATTTCCAGAAAGATTATGGAAATATATGATTTAGCACTAAATGATTCAATCCACATCATTGCTGAGAATTAGTGTTTCACTATCAAAGCCTTTCTACAAAATATACAATGCTTAATTATAGGTTTTCCATAGACAAAGGCTTATAAAATAAAAGGGAGCTCTTGGAAATAGGCATACCGTATTATTTTTATTAGTTACTTAACTACATCATTGCTGGGGAGGGAGGAACTTCAGAAGGACTAAAGGAAAAGACAAAAAAGTGATGTCAATATTAACATTTTTGCAGTATTTTAAGTTTTTATTATTTTGTTAATATAGCTTAATTGATATTTGCAAAATGGAAAAATCACGTTATTAGTTTTCTTAAAAATATTGGAAGCTTTGACTCATTTCTTTCTCTAGTTATTCTACCTACAGGAATATAAAAAGCTATGACTGAGATTCCCACTCTAACCCTACAGAATTCAACTTCTTTCTGCTTTCTTTATACGCTGTCAAATTCACAGCTGAAGCCTGCAGTACTTGCCTCATTAAGAGTAATTCTATTTCCACAGGAAGGACAAAACTCTATATGGAACTGTGTGTCAATGGGTTGGGTGGGTTGGTGAGTTATTCATTGTGTCTCTGTTTTAGCTCACTAGTCACCTTTGATCCTCGGTTCTAACTGGATCTAATGACAATGCAGAAATCTCCCGTCACCAACTGAAGGCAAAAAATCCTCTGCAGCACAGCCAAAGCTATTTAAGCTTGACAGCCTTTGCTGAAAATAAGTAGCTTCTTTGACAGTAGCTCCCTGGCCTGTCACCACCTTCTCCAGTTTAGATCTGTGCTGTCTGGGTTCTATGGTTGCCAGATTCCCTCTTGAAAGACTCAGTATCTCCCCTCAGTACTGAGAGGAAGGACTCACTTTGCATTTAAAAATGAGTAAAAATAGTTAAAATGCAAGCAGCATGCAGTGGCTGTGCTGCTGTTGCTGCCAAAGTCTGAATTTCATTCAGGAGTGGGTAACCATGCAGTGTTGAGCCACTATGGCCTTGGAGACTCTCCTCTACAGTTTTTTTTAGACCTGTGCTGTACAATATGGTAGTCACTGGCCACAGTTGGCTATTGAGCATTTAACATGTGGCTAGTCCAAATTGAGATGTTCTGTCAGTGTGAAACATAGAATAGATTTCAAAGACTTACATGAAAGAAAGAATGTAAGATATCCCATTAATGTTTTGTATTGTGGATTACATATTGAAATGCTAAAGTTTTGGATGTGTTAGATTAAATAAAACATATTCCTAAAACTAATTTTATCCATTTATTTTTTACTTCTTCTTAAAATTACACAAATGACTAGCATTATATTTCTATTAGAACATACTGCTTTATTCATATGAAGAAATTTATATTCTTTACCTTTCAGGGTAGAATCCAAACTTTATGGCATCCAGACTTCTAAGCTCTAGTGCCTAACCTTTTTCTCCAGTTTCACTGCTTTCCTTTTCCTTAGGTATAGCACATGCCCCAGCCATACCAAAAAACACATAGATCATGCTCTTTTACATTTTTGATTTTTGCACAATCTCCTTTCTCCTGAAATACTTTTCTATTTAGCTAATTCCTACTTATCCTTCAAGACTCAGCTAAAAGTGACAGAATTCTCAAGTAGATAGCTCTACTGTGCTCACCTCCACTTTAATATCACAGGATTTTTTCATATTTTATTGTCATTATTTATTTATTTGACTCCCTAAGAGACTGTGAGAAAATTGGAAAAAAGGAGTTAATTACCCCTTTACCTCCAGAGCCTGGGTGACCTAAGAATTTGCTGAATAAATTAATTGTAGAAAATGAGCATCTAATTGTTATTAGTAAATTACTACTGATCGTCTATTATATAATGACTAGCTGTGGAGAGCAGCTCTGATATTGAAGCAATTCAACATTCACTGTGATCCAAAAGGACTAGGCTGGGCTAAGATAAGATATATGGTGAAGGAAAGTGTTTGAAACCTGGTTCTCTCACTTATTACCTACATGGTCTTTGGGAAGCTGCTTAACTTTTTTGTGAATTTGTCTCCTTGACTATAAAATGATATGTATTTTAAGGAGAGTGGGATTTCAGATCTGCCTTCTACATTGTTTTATCATAATAAAAAAACATTTTAGCCATTTTCTTAATTTCTCTTATATATATTTGTTCCAGATTTGATTGTTCATTTCTTAATATAAATTCTGGACCTTGTGAATAATTCCTAATCTAATTTTGCTTTATAAATTTAAATATGTTTTAAGAATCAGAAATTCTATTCATTCAGACTTTATTGAAAAGGTATCTAGTAACATGCCTCTGATAACACATGAAAAAATATAGTCTTTACTGAAGTGGCAAAACCTTGCAATTTGTTTAACTACTCTGTATTAATTCATCTGTTCCACAATATTTCCCAGATTTTATATCAAGTATTATTAATAGTTGTTTTTTTGAGATATTCCACCCTTTATAAGGACTGCTTACTTTAATAATTTTTTTAATGTACTCATGTCAATTTATTTAAAGATCCCAACAACTGTAATATATTTCCACCAGATACAAGATGTGCCTTTTTTCCATATATATCAAACCAAGGGAGGACAAATCTCACTAAATCTATTTCTAAAATAATTAAAATTGTTTGCTGATAATCGTTGGAAATCTGTGCAGTGGAGGGGAGGATGTACATTTCCTTGTAAATCAGATTTACCAGTGTTTTTACTTTTTTATACCAAAAATTACCCAAGAATATCTGTTCTAAGACAATGGCAAAAACCCCTGGCCTGGGGCCAGAAAAGTTGTGATTTTAGTTGTCTTCTGGAATGAGGCCCAATTTCAAACATTAATATCACAATTCCAGTTTTTATATATGGGGAAAAGAAGGGGGAGAGTGAAGGAGGGCTGACCTAGCTCACTAGTTTTTTAATCTTGAATAGTTTACATAGATCCTAGATTCAATGCCTGGGGAAAAGGTGCATAAATAAATAAATATTCCTGTTAATATAATATTACTAAGCATATGGAGGGCTGATATAAGAACACATATGTATAAATATAGATATTCTCATATATGTATATATATATAAAATAGAGATATGATGTATAATATATGCACTCATACACACTCAGATGCACACACACATACGTACACACACATAGCCAACCTACAATTAAAATTGGCTAATCAGTGAAATTCTGACATGAATATTGACTAAAATTTTTATACATATTAATATTATGATAAGAGTGAAACCTAATACTTTGGATGTCAGAACTTTGCTCATCAATCAATGGTGCCAGCATCTTCTTTGCTGAATCTGAAAATATCGTCAAATTCTGAAAGATTCTTTGTAATGTGTGCTATTCACAAGGTAATGGCTACAGATATGATATACTTTTAAACTGAATCTGAACTACCAACATTTTCTCCATTAGTACCTTAGGTCTAGACAATAAACAAAACCATATCCTGATTTGTGCCAATTTCTGTGGTGTAAATACATCTACCATGACAAATTTCAAGCTACCAATGTGAAGTTGCTAAATGTGAAGTTGGGAGGTGATGCTTAGTAGTGTATCAATATATAATATATTGACCATATAGATATTATAGTTATAGATGGCCTAAAGAGCATAGAAAACAGTAAAATATGGTAAAATTAATAGGGATAATTTATTTTAATTAGAATTTACTGGTATTCTACTTTTGTTTTATTATAATTATTTACTCAGAGCTTACATAATTTAACTTTTAATAATGGCTGTGTTTAATTTAACAACAGGTGCTTAAAAATGTAATAGTTATCTTGTGAATGTCTCTATGGGCTAGTGCCAGCACAACCTGGACTATGCCAATAAAATAACCTAAGATTCTGGTGGTCAATGGTCTCTCATATTTTCAGTTACTCCACGATTTTGAAAGGACCACTGAGGTTAACTGGCTATAACAGAAACTCCATTTGTAAAAGAATCCAGTACAATAAAGGTGACAGTTTAATGGTGGAGAGTGGAAGATTATATCACTTCTAATTTAGTGTACCAGGAAAATATCTGTTTATGAAGTAGCATTTAATTTGGGCCTTGCAGAAGAGGTGGACTTCGGCATTCTAGATGGGGTAAACAGATCATGGGAAGGTTAAGGTAGGCAAGCACGTGGTCAAATCCAGTCTGCCTACAGCAGAGGCTATATGCAGGAGGACCAGTAGGCTCGCATCACAATGGGGAGGCCCCAACTTGGTACATAAAGAGATGCAACAGAAGGAGTTTGAGAGGGCAAGTGACATGACCTAAATGTACCTAAGAAACAATACGATGTCAATAATGGGATGAGAGAGTAAAATGGTAGTCCAGAGGGGACATGATGGAGTATTGCAATCACAGAGGTTAAAAGTAATGAAGGCCTGATTTAGGATGCTGACAATGGAAATGGAGACATGACAATATGGAGGGCCACTTTGTAATATAGCTTGGTGGGGGTTGGCATTCCCATGGAATGCAAAGTGAATGATGATCTTTGGAATTATGCTATAAGATCTTTAAAAGAAATAAAATGCTGACAAATTATTCCTTCATGTGAGGTTGCATATGAGGAAAAAAACAGGAAGCTTAGTTAGGAGATCAATGCAGGTTAGAAATGATGGTGACGTGAAAGAAAGTGATGGAAGAGGACACTACATCCTAAATGGAATATTCATTTTTTGTCATATTTTTTCTTATGTATTTTGTCATAAGACCTTTCTATTAACTTCTTAGTGTCATGTCAGAGCACTGTTTGCCCTTGCTAGGGACTAAACTGTGTCTCATCAAAAATTCATTTTTTGAAGTCCTAAACTCCAGCACCTAAGAATATGACTGTATTTGGAGATAGGACATTTAAAGTGGTAATTAAGGCAAAAAAGGTCATATAGGTGGGTCCTAATCCAATATAAGCGATGTCCTTATAAGAAGATATTAGGAGACAGACACATAGAGAGGGAAAACCACATGAAGATACAGGGAGAAGATGGCCACCTAAAGGTGGCCCTCTCTGAAGGAGAGAGTCCTTCAGAAGGAACACACCCTACTGACACTGTGATCTTGGATTTAATAGCTATAGAACTGTGAGGAAATACATTTCCGCTGTTGAAGAACCACCTAGTCATGGTTCTTTGTTATGGCAGCTCGAGCTGAGTAATACAGTTACGTGTAGCTGAACTTTTTAGTGTTTTTTAAAAACTTCCAATCACACAAGGTACTCAAATCCTTAGGCAAGATGAAATTAATATAATTTTGTTTTCATGGGGATTATGATATTTGGAAAGGACATTGGCCTTTGTCATATATAGACTGAGGCTGATTCTTACATCTGCAATTTCCTAGATAAATGACCCTAGAAAAGTCATTTAAATATCTCTGAGCTTCAGTTTCATAATTCAAACAGATACAGTAGGACAATCGCCAGCCCAAGGTCTGTTACAGAATAGATACTCAACAAAAGTTAATTCTGTCCAAGCTTGTTCATAATTTCTTCTTCCTAATATGCAGTCATAAATAGATTCTAAGAGAACAGCTCTGAAGTTAGACTAACTTGGAATCTCATTTGAATTAATCAAAGCTGGTTTCAAATCCTGGCTCTGCCACCTATGAATTTGGATACTTGGGCAAGCCACCTAACCTCTCTAAGCCTTTGTTTCCTCATCTATGAAATGTTCATAAGGTGGTTATGAGGATTAAATGTGATTTTGCATGGGAAATACTTATGACAGAGCCTGATGCATAAAAAAGGCTCAACAAGTGTTTTTATTATTAGTCACACACACTGTTATAAGTTCTTCTTTTTCTATTAACTTCTTTGAGGCTGGCATTTGCCACAGCTACCTATGACCCACTCCTCTTAATAGAAGTCCTCTATTTGCCATGCTTCAGCTAACACCTATGACTTCCAATTTGTATCTCCAGTTAGATACCTGGAAAATGTTAATTTAACTATTGCCAAGCATCCTTCCCAGAAATTTAAAACTAAAGCTTCTCATTAGATATAGTGGTGCACTCAGTGTTTAATAGTGTTGCTACAAAGTAACAGCATTTTAAGGCTTCTTAAAAACATGATCCTTATCCCTGTTGCCTACGTAGGCACCTCACGAAACAAATTAGAACAGACATAACCCCTGCCACCAGGGAACTTAATAGCTAAAGCATCTTGATTGGATTCACCCAGTGTTTTAATAAAATCACTCATGGTCCAATTCTCCTGTCCTCATTTTGCTGCTGATGAAAATCCCAGGATAGTACCAAAATGTGGGCTTTTTCACTCCACTGCACTAATGTCTGCTGTTTTCCCCACATTCTAATACTTTAATCACACTTTTGGGACAATAGGATGTAGGAAACCATTTGGGATTACCTAACACGCAGCAATAGCAAGTTATTCTCTGAAGCATATGGAGGCCGACAATGCGGTTTGTTTTCTCCCCTTACCTCAAGATATCTTTGATTCTGCCCAAGCCTCCAGGGGGCACTTCTGGCAGAGAAAAATATCCCTGAAATGGGAGTCCTATCTGTTTCTAACTTTGCACTGAAAGGGTGAGTCAGTTTTAGGAACATTCCAAGGATTCACGACTGCCTTGAGGCATGAGTTCTTGAGAGTATGCAGGTCAAATTAAAACAGAGAACAATGCTTTCATGAAAAAGTGGAAGCATTAAGAGGTGGAGGGGTGGATCTGTCTATATTGGGCTTCTGGCTGTATTTATCAGTTGCCCCTATTACAACCCTGATTTTCACAACTTCATAAATAAATAAATTTTCCTTTTTGGTTGATTTTGATTTATATCACTCACAATGATAGTGTTTTGTTATTGTAATAGAAGTAAGAAACAAGGTAAAAGAAGAAATAATTCCAAAGAAATGTTAGAACTCAGGCCACAAAGGGAAGATAGAAAAGAAGAAATGCTGCAGTAGATGAGAGATGATTTCAGATATGGGACAGAGCCCTATATGGGGTGGGATAAGAGATATGAATCAGATTTTTCTGAATCGTAGGGTCCATGTGGGAAAAAGCACTAAAATATAGAGAGATCCCAAAGCCAGGCAGAGAGTTGTAACCTAACAATACAGCAGGCAATAAAACCAGTTTATGTCTCAAGCATGAAAGTTATAGAATTAAAATAGTATTTAAAAAAATATTTTTCTGGAAGTGGTTTGAAGGGGTGACTGGACTCGAGAATGTAGTGAGAGATAGCTTGTAAGGAGCTACTGAAAGGAATCCAATTGTACGATGACAAGAGCTTTAAATAGGACACAGACAACAGAAAAGGCAAAGAAATATTTGATCATAAATGCACTTCTAAGAAGGAGTTGGTGTGGTGAACACCTAAGAAGGTATGGTGTTTGGCATCATATTTTATTTAGGGCTAAGTAATACATAAAAAGAAAGGGTTAAGCGTGATTGCATAGTTTCTAGTCTGACTGACTGACTAACAGATGTGATAGTTGGGCAGGGGAGCTGGTGTTTGGCAGGGAGGATGATATGCTCCATTGTGGACACATGGATCACCACAAGAAATCTGCGTAAAGATGTCTTGGACTCACATGTTAATCTAACAATGGAGCTCTCATGAGAGGTTTGAGCAGGAAGGGATGATATGGTTTTCATGCTTAGAGATGAGAGGTAAAACTGCAAAAATAAGTGAAGAGAAAGAATAGAGAGGTTATGTCAGAGCTTTGCTCAGAGAAAAAAAAATAAAGGGCAGAAAAATTTGTTTGCAAATAATAATTAAAATAGAATATCAATAGTATCTAACATTATTGAGGGTCCTACTTTGGTAAACTTTTATATACATGGTCTCACTGAATGCTCAAAACAACCTGGTGAGGTTGGTATCAAACATTATCCCATTTCCCAGATGAGAAAACTGAAGCAGAGGGATTAAAGAACTTGCTCAAGGTCACACAACTATTAAAGGGGCACAGAACAAGAGCTTGAAGACAGTTCTAATGTCAAAGCTCAGGCATTTATACACAAACCTGTGCTACCTATTGAAGGAATGAAAAGTGGTCGCTAGAATTAGGAAATCCAAAATTGATCTTTGACATGCATCTAAGAAAGAAGATTCCAGGATGGAGAGGTTCTGTGCAACATTAAATGACACAATGAAAGTAAGGTGACTAAGACTGAAAGAAGGCCACCAGGCATGGTGGTTAGTGATCTACAGCAGATTTGTCCCTCTGAAGCAGTAGAGCATAGATCAAACTTGCTAGTGCAAAGGTAGCATAAAGAATAGAAGGACAAAACGATATTTATGGACTGCAAATTCTAGTATATGGAAGTGGAAGGAAGGAGGGAACTAATCTAAATCATATAAGTCTACATTAGAAAGAAGACACTAGCATACTAGGGCAGCTTTCATCCATGTGATATTTTCACTCTTCAGAGTTATACACTAAAAAGGAATTTAGATATGTTAATGAAATTTCTATAATTTTAACCTAAATGACTCTAACTACATTTTACTTGGCTAAGTACATTGTCACCCTGTAACAACCATGAGAGAACATGTTAGAGATGATTATACCCTATATACAGAGGAAGAAAATAAAGTTCAGAAGACTTCAGTAACTTGATAAAGGTCAAAAACCTAATAAATACTAGGAATAAAAACTACGCTCCTGAAATTTATCAAGGAATTTTTTCCATTATATCACACAGAAACTGATAAATCCAATTATCATTTTTCTACTAGGAAAACCTACCTTTTCATTAGAAGAAAAATGAGAAGAGCAGAAAATAAAAAAATTAACATTATTTAGCTTTGTCAGGGTATCCCTGGAAATCTTTGTGAAAATAATGACAGCTACATATTGCAGAAGATATCATATTATCA
The DNA here is from genome assembly GCA_028533085.1 of Varecia variegata. Taxonomy (NCBI): domain Eukaryota; kingdom Metazoa; phylum Chordata; class Mammalia; order Primates; family Lemuridae; genus Varecia; species Varecia variegata. The sequence goes on along the minus strand of CM052438.1, from coordinate 126,399,430 downwards.
TACATAAAAAGAGTAATGAGAAATAAAATTAATAGCCAAGGAAGAAAGCATATCATCATATAGGAAACAATTTAAGAAAAATTATAATTCAGAGAAGTGATGCAAATCAAGAGTAATTTAAAATTTAAATTTTATTAAAGTTAGTTTTCTAAAAGGTAAATTCATAATAATATCAGGTGAGGCTACAATATTTTATCCTTCAAGCCTCTATATTTTAGTCATTATTGTTAAGGAAAAAGCAATAAAAATATGTAAATTGTGACATTAAAAATCCAAAAGGTGGATGTAGAATGGAATTAAAGTATGCAGTTTGTTTTGTGCGTTTCTTTTTCTCTTTGAGATCAAAGTTAAGTTGTTATCAGTTTAAAATAACTTTTATAATTATAGTATGTTTTCTGCAAGCCTCATGGTAACCACAAAGCAAAACCCTATAATAGATACACTAAAAATAAAAAGCAAGGAGTCAAAATATACTACATGAGAAAATCACATAATCATAAAGGAAAACTTGTACAGGAAGAAGAAAGGAAAAAAGGATCTACAAAATAACAACAAAACAAGTAACAAAAAGGCAGTTGTAAACCCTTACCTATCAATAAAATTACCTCAACTGTAAAAGGATTAAATACTCCAACCAAAAATATAGAATAACTGAATGGATAAAAAAATAAGAATGAACTATATGCTGCCTACAATAGACTCACTTCACCTATAAAGATATGCATAGCCTGAAAATGAAGGGATGGGAAAAGGTATTCCATGCAAATGGAAAGCAAAAGAGAGCAGGAGTAGCTATACATGTATAAAATAGACTTAATGCCAAAAACTGTAAAAAGAGACACAGAAGGCCATTTTATAATTCCAAAGGGGTCAATACAGCAAGAGGATATTACAGTTATAAATATATATGCACCCAATATAGGAACACTTAAATATATAAAGAAAATATTAATAGACCTAAAGGGAGGTATAGACTGAATACAATAATGATAGGGGACTTCAACTCTCCATTTTCAGCAAATGGAGATTTCTGTTGACAGATAATCAACAATGAAACATCAGAGTTTAAGCACACTCTAGACCAGGGGTGGGGAACCTGTGGCCTTAAGGCTACATGTGGCCTCTAGGTCCTTAAGTGTGAACTTTTGACAGAATCCAAATTTTATAGAACAATTTCTTTTGTTTTCATTAATACATTTTTGTTCACCTTTTATATTTTTATTTTATTTTTTAAATGAACACATTTAAAATACCAAAGAATAAAATAAGAGTCAACAAAATAATCCTCCCAGGATTGACTGGCACAATTAGAACATTAGTAAGCCATAAGGGCTAAATTGACGGCTGCTATACTCATAATTCAGTTCTAACTTCCCTCGCCCGACTGACATCACTACCGCACAGAGGCTGGTTGGTTGGTGAGAGTTTGTTTGTTTTTTTTTTTTTAATTGACTACTTTTGGAGTTTACTTTTCTGTTTTCCAAAACTTAGTTGAAATATAATGATATCTTCTCACAATATCCCATGTTGCTTTTTAATTTTGGTGCATAAAACATTGAAAAATACCTTTATTTTTAAGTCGGTTGAAATGCCTTGTCATGACTTCACCTATTAAATAAAAGTCATTTAATTGTTATGAAAACTTAAATCTACACACATTTTATGAAATCTCTGTCTGAAATTTATTGGTACAAATGAGATTGTTCAACATATTGTATTGCACATTTCTATAACTAGGTTAACTGTGTCACTTTTCTATTTTAAATATATTTTATCCTTTGTTCTTTTAAAAATAAATATGTGCATTTTCATTAGTGGGGATTTTGTAAGTGAATTTAACTGTTTATGATGTTTCTTTCAAGCGCACAAGCAAAAAGGTATGCTTTTTTGGTTTAGATATTGATTTTCACTTGCTCATTCTTTTTTTTTTTTTCCTCTCTTTTTTAAATTTCAGAATATTATGGGGGTAAAAAAGGTTTGGTTACATACATTGCTTTTGCACCGCCTGTCTCAGAGCTACAAGTGCACCCTTCCCTCAGACAGCAGGCACCACATGCATTAGTGTGAATTTACCAATCTCCTCCTCCCCCCTCCCACCTGCCCAATCCCCGATGAATGTTGCTTCCATATGTACACATAAGTATTGATTGATTAGTACCAATTTAATTTTAAATACATGTGGTGTTTATTTTTCCATTCTTGTGATACTTCACTTAGAAGAATGGGCTCCAGTTCCATCCAGGTTAATAAAAGAAGTCTTAGTTCACCATTATTTTTATGGCTGAGTAGTACTCCATAGTATACATATACCACATTTTATTAATCCATTCATGTATTGATGGGCATTTGGGTTGTTTCTACATTTTTGCAATTGTGAATTGTGCATGACCAAGTGGGCTTCATCACAGAGATGCAGGGATGGTTCAATATATGCAAATCTATAAATGTAATTCACCACATAAATGAAAGTAAAAACAAAGACCATATGATTCTCTCAAAAGACACAGAAAAAGCATTTGACAAAATTCAGCACCCTTTTATGATAAGAACATTTAACAAAATAGGCATAGATGGAATGCACCTCAAAATGATAAAAGCCATATAAGACAAACCCATAGCCAACATCATATTGAACTGGGAAACATTGAAAGCATTCCTGCTTAGAACTGGAACCAGACAAGGCTGCCCTCTATCACCACTTCTATTCAACATAGTGCTGGAAGTCCTAGCTACAGTAATCAGACAAAAGAAGGAAATAAATCAAGGGTATTCAAATGGGAGCAGAAGAGGTCAAACTATCGCTCTTTGCTGACGATATGATCTTATTTCTAGAAAATCCCAAAGAATCTGCCAGGATACTACTGATAAATAAATTCAGCAAAGTTGCCAGCTATAAAATCAATAGCATTCATGTATGCCAACAGTCAAGCTGGCTGCTGAGAGTTTATGGGGGTCAAGTACGCCAGTCTGTTATCAACTTTTGACAACGGTGCACTGTGTTTCTTTTTGCAGTGGAATGTGTGAATAGTTTCACAGCTTGACAGTATTTTTTCAATTCTGTCTGCTTAGCAGCCCACCATGTCAAAGAAGATCAAGAGAACACTAAAGGAAGAAAACAGATTTTTTAATGAGGATTGGGAATTGCAATATTATCTTATTTTTGCTAAAGATAAGATGATTTTCCTGCTTTGTGATACTGCAATATCAACGTCAATGAAATTCAATGTTCATCAGTATTATAACACTCATAAGGACCACAAATATTTTAAATTAGAGGGAGAAGTGTGAAAGGTTGTATTGCAGAAATCAAAAGATGAAAAGCAAAAGCAAAGACAATTCTTCCAAGCAGCAATAAGACTTGGAAATAATGCTGCTAAAACAACTTATAAAGTAGCTTATATACTCAGGCACAATGACCACCAAAGTACAAGGAAATATCTCTGATGAACATAAATGCAAAAAACCTTAAAAAAATACTAGCAAACCCGATCCAACAGCACATCAAAAAGATCATTCAAGATCATTAAGTGGGATTCATCCCAGAAAAGCAAGGATGGATCAACATGTGCAAATCAGTAAACCTGACACATTGCATTAACAGTATGAAGGACAAAAACTATATGGTCATCTCAATAGACACAGAAAAGTCATTTAATAAAATTCAATATTCCCTTATGATAAAAACTCTAAACAAATGAGGTAGAGAAGAAATGTACCTCAACATAATAAAGGCCCTATATACCTAACATACAACTGATATCCTACTGAATAGGGAAAAGTTAAAAACTTTTTTTCTAAAATCTGGAACAAGACCAAAATGCCCACTTTTATCACTTTTGGTCAACATAGTATGGAAGTCCTAGAAAGAACAATTAGGCAAGAGAAAGAGATGAAGTACATCCAAACTGGAAAGAAGGAAACCAAATTGTCCTTCTTTGCAGACCATGTGATCTTACATACAGTAAACCCTACATAATCGACCGAAAGCTTTAAAAACTAATAAACAAATACAAGAAAGTTTCAGGATGGAAAATCAATATACAAAAATCAGTAGTGTTTCTATACACCAACAGTGAACTACCTGAAAAAGAAGACAAGAAACCAATCCCATTTATATGAGCTACTAAATAAATAGATAAATAAATAAAATATCTAGGAGTAAATTTAAGCAAGGAGGTGAAAGATCTCTACAATGAGAACTATAAAACAAAAAATTTCTTGATTGAGACCTCAAAAACAAAGGCAACCAAAGTGAAAGATGGAATAATGTAATCACATCAAGCTAAAAAGCTTCTGCACAGCAAAGGAAACAATCAACAAAGTGAAATGACATCCTAAAGAATGCAAGAAAATATTTGCAAACTACCTACCTGACAAGAGATTAATAATCAGAATATATAAGGAACTCAAACAATTCAATGGGATAAAAAGCAATAATTCAATTTTTAAAAATGGACAAAAGATATGAATAGACATTTCTGAAAAGACTGACAAATATATGAAAAAATGTTCAACATAACTAATCATCAAAGAAATGCAAATCAGAACTCAATGAGATATCATCTCACCCCAGTTATAAAAAAGGGTTTCATCAAAAAGACAAGCAATAATGAATGCTGGCAAGGATATGGAGAAAGGGGAACCCTGCTATACTTTCAGTAGGAATGTAAATTAATGCAGTCACTATGGAGGACAGTATGAATGTTCCTCAAAAAACTAAAAATAAAACTACCATATGATTCAGTAATCCTACTGCTGGGTATATATCCCAAAGAAAGAAAAACAGTATATCAAAGAGATATCTACACTCCCATGTTTATTGCAGCACTATTCACAATAGCTAAGATATGGAATCAACATAAGTGTCCATCAACGGGTGAATGGATAAAGAAAATGTGGTACATATACACAATGGAATATTATTCAGCCATAAGAAAAGATGAAATCCTGTCATTTACAGCAACATAGATGAAAATGGATGACATATGTTAAGCGAAATAAACCAGGCAGAGAAAGACAAATATCACCTGTTCTCACTCATATGTGTGAGCTCAATAAATAAATAAACTCATGGAGATAGAGAGTAGAATAATGATTACCAGAGGCTGGGAAAAGTAATGTAGGGTGGGGGTGAGGAAAGTGGGGCTGGTTAATGGACACAAACATACAGTTAGCTAGAACAAATAAGATCTAGTACTCGGTAGCACAATAGAATGACTACAGTTAACAGTAATTTTATTGTATATTTTAAAATAACTAAAATAGTGGAATTGGAATGTTCTTAACACCAAGAAATGATAAATGTTGGAGGTGATGCATATCCCAATTACCCTGATTTGAACATTACACATTGTATGTCTGTATCAAAATGTCACATGTACCCCAGAATAAATACAACCATTATTTACCTATAATAATTAAAAATAAAAAAGAAAGAAATTAAAAAGGACACCAATAAATGGAAAGATACACTGTGTTCATGAATCAAAGGAATTAATATTGCTAAAGTGTCCATACTACCTAAGCAATCTACAGATTGAGTGCAATCCCTATCAAAATATCAATGACAGTCTTCACAAAAATAAAAAATAAAAAATCCTTCAATTTGTATAGAACCACAAAAAACCCTGAATAGCCAAAGCAATCTTGAATGATAAAACAAACAAACAAAACAATGCTGGAGGCATCATAATACCTGACTTTAAAATATAATACAAAGCAATAGTAACCAAAACTGCATTGTACTGGCATAAAAACAGATGCATAGACCAATGGAACAGAGAGCCTATAAGTAATTCTATACATTTATAGCCAATTGATTTTTGATTTTGACAAAGATGGCAGAACACATATTAGGGAAAGGTAAGTCTCTTCAGTAAATGGTGATGTGAAAACTGGTTATTCCCATATGGAAGAATGACACTAGACTCCTATCTCTTACCACATCAACTCAAAATGGATTAAAGACTTAAGTGTTCCAAATATTATATATAAATGGTAAATTAGCACATAGAAAGATGCTCAACATCATTAGTCATTACAGAAATGAAAATTAAAAATAATAAGGTAATTTTACACAAGAATTAGAAAGACTAAAGTAAAACAAAAAAAACTAAAGGCTGGCAAAGATGTGAAGCAAGGATAACTTTCATACATTGCTGGTAGAAATACAAACTGGCACAGACATTTGAGAAAGAGAAACATTTATCTGTTTCATTAAGCAGTTTATCATTATCATACAGGCAGTTTATCATTAAGAAACATACCATATGGCCAACCAATCACACTCTAATCATTAGTCCATGAGAAATAACAATATGTATCCACAGAAAATTTAAACAAGGTATATTTACACCCAGTATGTAAAATTCCCAAACTTGGAAATGGCACAACTGTTCCTCAACAGGTGAATTGTTAAACAGACTGTTAAGCAGAACACTATGTACCAGTTACCAATTCCAGAGATGATTCCAAATATTTCTACCCATTGCATTTTGGTATTGGAGTCACCGAGAGAAACAAGACGGTCAAGCACTGGATGGAAAAACTCTTTACTTACATAGAGAAGAAATAGGGCAAGATTAGCTTTGACAATGTTTCTTCAGTGCCCCCTGGCGAGCAGGTCTCTCCTGGCAGCTGATGCTGGGTAATTGGCTATGCACACACCTCTCTGGTGCCACAGAAAGACCTGTTCCTACCCCATGCAGGACAGGTAAAGCAATGGGGTTGGCCAGGTACCAAGTGATGTACACTCTTAAACAGAACAAAAGAGCATATATTTGGCTTGCAACAGAGAAAGATAATCCCACACAAGGCAATAAGCCCAGCACAGGTCTTGTGGATGTTTTATTTCTTGGTAAGAAAGTATTCCAGGCCCAAGGTCCATTATGCAGTTAAATGGGAGAAAGACTGCATGCATAGGATTGCTTTTCCCAGAATGAATGGATTAACAAACTGTAGTGCATCCATACAATGGAATAAGTGTCATCAATAAAAAGGAATAAACTATGAATCCATGCAATGACTTGGAGAAATCTCAAATGTATTATGCTAAGTGAAAGAAATCATATTCAAAAAGCTTCATACTGTGATTCCATTTATGACTTTCTGGAAAAAAAATCGGAATAGAAAGAAAATCAGCGGTTGTGAGGAATAGGGGAAGAGACTGGCCACAAATTATATTAGGCAAGTTTTTGGAGGTGATGAAACTTTTCTGTACTTTGATTTCAGTGATGGAAATTTATACATTTGCCAAAAATCATAAAGGGAGAAACTTATCAAAAAGTGAATTTTATTGGACATAAATTTAGAAGTCAACATATGATAGGGAATACAATTGAAAATGCAAATAAAATATAAAAATGAAGGAAAAATTCCCAGAAACACTTAACTTGGAGGAACTCTCTACATAGAAGTGTAATAAAAGGGGTCATGAGTGGAAAGTGAATAGATTTAAATAGGTTAAATGTAAAGTTGTTCTTTGTTAAGTATCCAGTAATTACAAACATGACAAAAGAATTGGATCCAGATTATAGAAATTACTGCCGATATTCAACAATAACAAAGCAAACAACTCAATTTTTAAAATTAGAAGAATTTTAAATAGATATACCATAAAAGAGTGTGTCTTTAACTTAGAAATGGATATTGATAATTAATAAGAAAAAACAAGGCCATGCTAGTAAAAAAAAATAAATGGTGGAAAATAGCAAATTTCAAAAGATAAATTGAGAATAATAAATAAATTTAAGAAAAATACAAGAAAACATTTTAAAAAATAGTCCTTGTGAGAAATCCAGCTGTAACCAGCCTTCCCTTTCTTTTATGATGTTAGCCTTATTTTTCCAAAATTTCCATCACTTTTCTATATTTTATCTAGGCACATTTTTCCTGAAATTAATATGTAAGACTTCCTAAGTAAAATGTTTCTGTTGGTTTCTTTTATCCACCTTTTGGTAAATGAGACAATCAACGAGGCAAACATTACCAGATGATCTGCTTTCAGTACATTGAGACTCTCAGCAGATTGTCTAAACAGCTGAAATCACAATTCTTTCTTTGCAGCAATTTTTCAGCCTTTATTGAATATTATTCAGTATTTCCATGAGAATGGAAGGTGAGGGTGAAATGAAACAAACACAACAAAACACCCGGACTTACTATGGAGAAATATGCACTCGTATTCAGTGAAACAGTTGGCGAGCCTTTAATCAAGTGGTGTGGGTGCACAGGGAACTACAGAAGAAATTTGGGATTTCAATCTGAAAGATTGGAGAGGAGATAATATGGAAATTTTGACATGAGTCAGTCACGGCTTAGGCAAGAATGGAGGCATCTCGTGCTAAGCACGAAGTAGAATACATGCAATATTTGGTTAGTTGTCAATGAAGAACTCTATGAGGCAGGGAAGAGAGAGAAAATAAGCAGAAAATAAAGAAAAAGAGGAGGTCTTAACAACAGCTAGAAGCAAAAATATTAAGAGCAAGCAATGAATATTCAGCAGAGTATAAGAAAAATGAAATGAAATAACAAATATGCATTAAAGAGCCTATGACAATAGGAAAAAAGTGAGTAAAAAAAAGATGTATGTTATACATTTTTCCCTGAACTACTCATATTACTCATTCACTCAAACAATATTAATTGGTCAGCTCTTTTGTGATCAGAACCCACATTGGCATATTTCTCTATACAAATAACATATACTGAATTAACATTATAAAAAACTTTATATATCGTAATGTTTAAACAACAATCCTGGAACATAGTTCTTTCCTCATTCCAAATTTGAGGACATTGAATTATTTTAAAGTTGATACCAAGCCAGGACTTGGTAGGAGGTCTTCTGACTCTGATCCATTGTGCTTCCCACAAAGCCATTCAACCCATATATCATGACAAGACTCAATGGCTTCAGAAATTTGTTACCCTATTGGGAAGTCATAAAAAAAAAAAACAGAATGTTTTAGAGACAATGTGATTCATTGAGAAAGGAGAGATACAAACAATTAAGCGTGATGGGAAATGTCTAGACTTTGAAGTCTTTTACTGGACTGGGATCAAATTCTCTTTCTGCGCATACTGTTAGTACAAATTAAGACTCAGTGTTCTGTCTGGAAAAAAAGGGGGGATTGCAATGCCTATCTTATGAATTGTTGTGAAATTAAATAGCTGATATAGGCCAAGAAACACTTGACACTCGTCCTCAATAAATGATAGAAATTATGATAAAAGGCAATAACATAAGATATTGGAGAAGTCCAAGAAGGCTAATGCAGGTGGCATTTCCTTTTGTCCCTTGGTAGGATTTATGTAGTCAGGGGAAGGACTTTATATGACATGTATTTTTCAATGTGAACTTCAAAGGTGAAACAAAATAATGTTGAAAGCAAGACTATATTAATTCCATCCCATTTTATTTCTAATAGGATCCTTTTAAAAATTTAAATTTTTAAGGAATTTACAGAAATTAGAGGCTATCCTAATGATTTTAAACAAATTCTCTAAAAATGAATTTACAGAAATTAGAGTCTATCCTAATGATTTTAAACAATGCTCGACTGTTCTAGGTCTGAAAAAAATCTCTCATTTTGGGTTTTTCATGTCTGATGATCAATAAGAGAAGGGCTTGATGGATTTAATAACTAGGAAGTTATTCAACAGACTGCAGAAAAGAAACATATTCTGTGATAAGATAATCATATGAAACAATCCAATGTATCAAAAGAAGCTGGAAATTTAAAGCGCACGTTAATTTGTTTTGGGTATATTGAATAGCAAGCAAGCACATTCCTGTTTGCTTCACTGGAAATAGGAATAATTCTTCACAGAGATGAAAACTAAGGTGTTGATCTAAGTTAAATGGCAAATATAGTAGAAAACAAAAACGGAAGCCATATGATCTTAGTTCTTTTAGACTTTCTAATTCCCATTTAAAAACTGGTGAGTTGCTTTGCTTTTGTTAACTGGAGACTCAATACTCCAATTGCCTATAGGAGACTTTTCAGGATCTGTAAAATAGAAAAAAAAAATTGAAAACGGAAAAAGGGAATACTTATTACACTGTGAAAGTTACAAACTATTTTTTAAAAAAATTAAATATAAATCAGATTCTACTTAAGAATGGATCAAATGGCATAAAGAATTATTTATATAAAACTTTACCTGAGGCTATTTGGAGTTCTTAGAAATTTGTCATATCCTATACAAAAAAAATCTGAATTGATAGAATAAACTCCACTTCTTATTCAGCTTCTTATACTCTTGTAAAATTGCATGGACACTAAAATTTATTTGATATATTTATAAATACTTTCACTTATGGATATATAAGAATTTCAGTAATGCAGTTGCCATTGAATTCAAGATAACACAGTTTGTAAATGTCATGTGTATTATTATTGTTATTAATTATTTTGCATTTCCATATTTGTTCTTTAAAATGTTTATTTCTGCATCTCAAAATTTCCACATTACCTCCTTAACTCACTTAAATAATTATTCCTATGATCCTCAAAGAAGCTATCTTTAAAATATTGTTTTATACATATAATATTTTTATAAATATTTCTAGAATTCCTATATATTATAAAAGGGTTATAACCCATTCTTATTTCATCCTATTTTTATGCTGTAATTTAAGCCAATTTAATTACATAAATTAGTTATTACATTTTCGATCTTCCATTTAATAAAACACAACTCATTTATGCAAAGAGGAAATGATACAAAGCAAGATTAAACCCCCCTAAAGCATGTTTTGTTATAAAGATATATTAAATGACAATTCAGGAAAAGTGTTATGATTACTCCACTTAAATTCCACTATAATTAGACGTTCTTCTATAGAAAGATCTATTGAGATATTTCATTTTAAAACTACAGTCATCATCAGTAGAATTTCTGAATTCTTTAGTAGTTACCATCTTTTGGTGAACCTGCTATGTTTAAAGTTGGAACTTGGGGGAATAGTTGGGGACTTTAGAAAGGCATTTGAATAGGATATGATCTCCCCTGACAAGGTTTTCAGATCCAGTAAGAGAAACAAATGGTATACAAGGAAGGTCCTCACAGATAACATGCCTTTAAAACAAACCAATCCAGAGGCAATATGTAGTTCTCATAAAAAAGTAACCTAATATTTGTACCCCCACAATATGCTGAAATAAAAAATTAAAAAAAAAAAAAGTAAGCTCAAATCTCTTGAGTTCTACCCATTGTACTAAAAGACTGTCTGCTTCTCCCACTGCTGTTTTCTGACCTGTAGTCTCGTGCCTCCCAAGCTTCTGACCTGTAAGTTTTCATCACTGGTCTGGCTGTGTGCTTGGCCTTTGAACTAATGGCAGAGTTGGTTTCATCTTCAATGCTTACTTGTTTCTTCCTGGTATTTTTTGTGTAACCACCCTCTGCAATTCATGTGTTGAAATCCTAACTCCAGAGTGACAGTATTGACAAAATTGGGCCTTTGGGAGGTAATTAGGTATGAAAGTGGGGCCTTTATGAATGGAAGAGACATGCAAGAACACACTTTCTCTCTCTGTTCTCCATGTGAGGATATGATGAGAAGACAGCCATCTGCAAAGCAGACAGCAGGCCCTCACCACACACCGTATCTGCCGGCACCTTGATCTGAAGACTTCCCAGCTGCCAGACAGTGACAAAAAATAAGTTCTGGGTTTTTTTAAGCCACCTACTGCTATTTTTGTTATAGCAGCCTTAACTGACTAAGGCAGTGGACAATAAGGTTAACTCTGGAGCAAAAATTCTATATCTTACCAGAGTTAAGTTAGTGTTAATCTGAAGTAGATTTTGATGAGTGAAGATGTACCTTATAAGCCCTATTGGAACCAATAATAACTCAATATTAATAATAATAACTCAAAAGAAAAGATAGTTAAAGAAAGACTGAGTTGATACATTCATTGTAGGTGCCAATGGTTTTGGATTGGGGAAAGTGATCTGTAACACAAAATTAAATAATTATAATCTCTGTCATGCAGTTTCCTCATCAGTAAAGTGAAGAGAATCCTGAAAACTGCTTCTCAATTTGTAGGGTGATAAACATGAACTTTGGCAATAGGCAGACTGGAAATTTTAATCCCAACTTGTAGCTTTGAGAACTTGATCATATTACTTAACTTTAGTTAGTCTGTTTCTTTAATTATAAAGAGAGAACAATCACTATATTCATCTCTTAGTTACACCATGAGGATTAAATAAAATAATATAGCAAATAATTTTGCACAATTAACAGCAAATATTGACTATCACAATTGGATTACGAAAACATTTTATGAACTATAAAGAGTATATAAATATTGGTATTCATTATTACTTTTTTTTCACAAGCTGATGTGCCTATTCTTTTTTTTTCTTGTTTTTTTTAGCAGCTATCCTGAGACATGAAGATGTGCCTATTCTTAAAGATAAAAATGGGTAGAAACAAATCTGAGGAACCACAGAGGACCCACAATATTAACTATTGAATATCACTTGATTTCTTTACATCTCTGCTAATCTTTAATTAATAACAATGTCACCATCTGAACTATTTTAAACTGTCTGCTGTGAAAATATTTGCTGTTCACTGGCATGCATTACACAATAATATAGTTCGCACATCTATTATAGAAATCAGGTGCAGGAGGTCTGTGTGATCAAATGTAATTTAACAAATATTTGTTGCATCTTCTACGTGTAAAGAACTACACTAGGTGCTGGGGAGGTAGAAGTAAAAAAAAAAGTATGTATTGATAGAATACAAAATATTAGTATCAATAATCTTGTGAAGGAAACAGCACTGAAATTGAGAAAGGTAGCATTAGGGTAAAATTATAACTTTACTTGAAGGAGATTCTCCAAGCAAATAAATGGACAAAGGCATTCTAAACTGTACTATTAGCTGCCTGTTAGAGAGAAGGTACAATGTACTGAAAGTTTTGTACATAATATATCACCCTAACAATAACTACTCCAATTTCATACAGGAGATTTAAGGTGGTAGGCCAAGGTTCAAATCTAAGCATGTCTGTCTCCAACACATGGGCATCTAAACACTGGTGTACCTAAAGAAATAAGACAATTCTCAGAGAAGTGTTTCAAACTTCCCTGAACATTCCAAAAAGGAAAGGTATCATACCATAAATAAAAGGATAAAGAACAGAGATTCCAAAAAGAAGAGCTGTGGAAAGGAGCAGGAAAAAGGGGGGAAATAAAATAAGTAAAAAAATGTTACTTCTGAGAGGTGGTAGAGTGGGAAATAAGAGTGTACCAGCCAGGGTTCTCCAGAGAAACATAGCCAATAGGAGATTATCTATCTATCTATCTGTCTATCCATCTATCTCTAATCTATCTATCTATCTATCTATCATGATATAGAGATAGAGATGGGGAGAGAGAAAGAGAGAGAAAAATTGTCTCACACAATTATGGGAGGCTGAGAAGTCCCACAGTCTGCAAACTGGAGACCCAGGAAGGCTGGTGGTGTAGTTTTGAGAGGGTTGATGGTGTAAGTCCCAATCAGAAGGCAGAAGACTAATGTCCCTAGATGAAACAGTCAGGTAGAAAGAGTGAGTTCTCCGTTCCTTTGTCTTTTTTTCTATTCAGGACTATAACAGATTAGATGATGCTCACCCACACTGGGGAGGTCAGTCTGCTTTACTCAACTACCATTTCAAATACTCACTTCCAGAAACACCCTCATAGACACATTCAGAAATAACGTCCAGACAAATAGCTGGGCAGCCAGTATCCAGTCAAGTTGACACATAAAATTAACTGCCACAAAGAGGGAAATTTGTTAAAAGCCTGAGCTTGCAGATCCTTCTAAGAGCAATATCCAAGACCTTGAGCTTGAAGACATCATGCCCTAATCAAATGAACTAACCAACTAGTGCTACTAAAACATAAAATGGGATGTCAGTTCAATCATGGATGGTTAAAGCTAAAAAATTCTTCCTTAATTATAACCCTCATATCTGAAAGAAATCAATCTTCTAAAAAAGATAAAGTTGAGAAACTACAAAAGAAATTCAAACTCCTCTGAAAGTACTTAACAGGCAAGAAAATATATGGAGTTAGATAAATTAACACTTATCAATCTTAAAGTATCAAAACAAAGATTCATAGGGTTCAGCCCTTTTCTTCTCTCTAGAGCTATTAGCTGGAAGTCAGTACTTATACAGGACACCCCAAGGTTTCCATTTCTGGGCCCATGGCAGACATGACAAATTAATAACAAAATGTTTCTTCTCTAATCTGGAAAAAGTCTAATAATCCTTAATACCTTGTTTTGGGCAACTGCTATCAGGTGAGATGGCATATGAAATAAGTTTTGCTTGCAATACTATTGTCAGGTGAACATCAGCAATTTATCGATGGTAACAGTTCTCAATGGGGGATCATTTTGCCTCCCTAGGGACATTTGCCAATTGGAAACATTTTTGTTTGTCATAGCTGGAAGGGATGCTACTGACATCTAGTGGGTTGAGGTCAGAGATGATGTTAAACATCTTACAATGCATAGGACAGACCCCTAAAAGTGTGTGTGTGTATGTGTGTGTCTCTGTGTGTGTATAAAATCTCTACTGCAAAATGTCAATAGTGTCAAGGTGGAGGGCCTTTAAAATTAGCCTAAACTCACAAAGCTTTCTGATAAAAGAAAGTACTTTCCTGTCTTTTTCACCTTATAAGTTTTAACTTATCCTGAATGATTTTGGTGAAAATCATTTCCTTTGCATTGGAGGAAAAGCATGGGCTTTGGATTCCGGAAAGGATGACTGTAAATCACAACTTACTAGCCCTATTTTTAACCAACTTTATTAGTTTTCTTGGGCTGCCATAACAAAGTACCATAAGCAGGTGGCTTAGTGCAACACAAATACTCTTATGGAGGCTAGAAGACCAAACTGCAGGAATGTGCTCCCTCTGAAACCTGCATGGAATTCCTCCCTGCCTATTTCTAGCTTCTGATGGTTTCTTTGGCGTTCCTTGGCTTACAGATGCGTAACTTCAATCCTCCATCTTCGCATGGCGTTTTCCCTGCTTTCATGTTGCATCCTCCTGTACATGTCTGTCTCTGTATCTAAATCTCCCCGCTTTGTAAGGACTCCTGTCATTTCGAATGAGGGCCCACACTAATAACCTACTTTTAATTTGATTGCCTACTTAAAGACTCTATTTCCAAATAAGATCGCATTCTGGGGTACTGGAGGTTTGGACTTCAATGTATTTTTTGAACTTAGTTTTCCTAAGCTTCAGTTTCTTTATCTGTAAAATGCAAATAATACTGTCTATGGAGTTATTGAAAATGTTAAAAGAAATAAACTATGGAAAACCAAATAGCATGGCAGCTGGTTTTTCACAGGTGTTCAAATATATATATACTCACACATATATATTTTCCCTTTTCATTTACATTTCTCCCAGGTATTTATATCTCCTGATGTTCACACAAAACATGATGTGTTTTTCTTTCCACTTATTATATTATATTTGAACCATGTATCCATCTGGCTGGCTGGCTTGCTACTATTTTTGATATCATAGTCTGTTGCAGTAATTTTAGATGCCCAATACGTAATTTAGTTTACTCTTTAAGGGTTTATTGATTTAAAGAAGGATGAATGAAAAAAAAGGATGAAAAATGCCTAGATAGAGCTTACCAAAAATATGCCCTTTACACCTCAATTTCTCTTAGTGGGTCAGAGTTTAGGTAGTATTCAAAGTAATCTAAGGCATATACAAGATTTGCTTTTGTTGTATGTTTATATATATTCTCATACTTGTTACTTGAAGTTTCTTAGTTATCTGATTGTGATCTTTTGATTTTTTTCACTACTCTACAAACTTGGATTTTTTAAACACTAATGATATCTACTACAATTTCTCAGGAGTTATTTTTTAGAATCTATCTGTCAAAATAATTTATAGCTCTCTGAGGTTATTTCATCTTCAAAGACAACAACATTCTGCCAGGGAGGGGGTGTGGCAAGAAATCTCATCAGTAAAGATCCTGACTATAATTCAGACATCCATCAATCACAGTTAAATTTTATCCCACATACCCCAAGATGCTGGAGATATAGAACCGATTTCTGTTTTACAATAAAAAATATTTCTTGCCCATTTACTATATTTTGAGAAAAATCCAGTAGATTGACTAATTATTTATGAGAAAAAGAACTGAGAACAGTATTCTAATAGAGTTTTAAAACACACCCATATTCTCAGTTATTTCCATACTCAAGTGACTGCAGAGGAAATTGACTGATTTTTAACCAAAGATTGCTTTATAATAATGACCTGCCGTTTGAAATCAAGGCTCCATTTAGGGACCTGAACCAATTATTCATAATACTGGAATGGCCTAAATAATATTTTAATGTCCTGAATATAAATCTGAAGTCAAGAGTGAATTAAGCCCATCCCTCCTTTATGTGTATAAAAATCTCAGCCTTTCACTTTCCAGAAAAAAAAATCTGAATTATCTTAATTCCACATTTATTTGCAGAAATAAGGCAAAGTAAAGGTTTTGTCAGCTGATTAAAGTTTATAGGCACTGTTGACAAGACATTGTTTTCTAGTTTCATGAAGATATTTTTTTGTCCAGTTCACTGGAATTTGAGTTTGATCTACTTACAAACCTGATCCTCACAACTATTATTTAATAAAACCTAAAGAGACTTTAAAAGATATGTTAGGAATAAAAACAAGTTAGATATGGAGACTGTTTCTGCATATTAATTAATGGTTTATTTTATGAATGTCTGCTATACATGTAAGCAACTCTGCTGGTAATTATTTATGGGCACCTAGGTGTCGTAAAGAATGAAGTAGAGTCAGAAAATTAGATGTAGCGTCTACCTCAGATTGATAAAACCATGTATGCAGAACTACACAGATTAGAGTGAATATTATTAACAACCACATGTATATTGACATGCTGATAAATGCATGACAATCTGCTTTCTGAGGAAGAAAAAAGCCCTGATTTGCAGGATTTGTTGATGTCTATAGCATAAACCCTCCCACCATGGCCAATTTCAAAGTACCTATGTCAAGTCACACAATTGTCTCTTGCAAGTCAGTGTGACAAGCTGCAATACACCACTGCTTAGATATAAATGTGTAAAGTGAGTGGTTATTTTACCAGATCCAATAGTAAAGAATTTATGTGAATTTAGAACATCGTATGTATCCAAAAGCATGTTGGTCAAAATTACCATTTTTAATATCTAAATTGCTAGTCTTCCTAGCAATGCTGATGCTATTAAAACATAATAAGTTTCTCTATTGAGCTCATATTAATTAATTGCAACAAAATAAATATTAGATTATGTTAAATATTACAGATCATCTACTATGTATTAGACACTGTGCTATAAACAAGGGATACAGAGATGAGCAGGTCACAGTCTCTATTCTCACATTCTAGAAAGGGCCACCAAATAGATAATTCCAGTAGATAATGGAAAAAATACTAAGACGGAGGCAAGCATCTGTCTAACAGTACAAGGAAGAGATGTTGATCCCAGTCTGGATCAGGATGGCTTTCAGGAAAAATGATGCTTTCAGAACCACTTTAGTAAACAGAGTATCTATTACTTTAGAATCATTGCTAGTATTGCCAACCACAACCTGGCCCCCATATTTGAAGTGATCTCTGTAAACTTGTAAACTTCACTGAAGGTGAAGCAGGTCTGTGATTTTGTGGAGATGGTAAACAGAGGATAAAAATAAGATAGAACCTTTAGGTCAGGTATAAGAACTTTAATGGAACTTTAAAGTGCTACCTTGTGGTGTTGGTGACAGGTGGGGGAAACCTAGAGGAAGGCTGGTGAACTGGATAACTTAGGAGTTCCACGTGTGAGCTCAGTCAAGTCATTTCCCCAGGTATGTCTGTTTCCTTGTCAATGAAATGAATGATTTAGGCTGAGTAATAATAACAAAATAATAGCTACTATTTATTGCATGACTAATGCCGTTATATCATTTCACATACATTAATTTATCTATTTCTTACAACAGACCTATAAAGTGGATATCTTCCTTTCTCTTTTTACATTTGGGAAATCTGATATAATTATAAACTACATAAAATCCCAAAGTTAGGAAGGGACAGAGGTAGAATTCCAATTGCCTTCTTCCTGACTCTATGTCTCAGACATTTCCTGAGGTAGCTTCCAATCTGCATGTTCTCTGATCTCAGAAACATCTTGGAATGTTTCCCTAGTTGCTGTGATGGCAACATAGCAGAGCCAGGGAAACCAAAGATCCAGGCTACGCCCCTTCATGTTTATGCATTCTTGTGAATGAGCTCTGAAAATGCCAGGAAATTTTGCCACCAAGTCTTCACATTAACTTTTCAGTAATATTCCTCAGTTTACTAATTAGGAGGGAGGCTCATCTTCTCCTTGGCCTTTAAAAGTGATCATTTGCTTGATTACTCTCAACAGAAATCTTCTCATAGCCTCTGATATTTTCTTTTCATTTTTTCTGGGTTGTTTATTGTTAATTAACATTTTTGAAGCCACCTCTTCTGAATGCATCTCAAACTTATGACTAAAAAGCCAAATGCTTCAATTTCATTCTCTCACCTCCTATGCAAACAACCAAAATAAATTTCATAATTGAGCCATGTTTTTCCACCACACTGGAGTTATACAAACAGCACCCATTTCTGGGAGCAGTCCCCATCCTTTTCCACATCTCGTCACCTGGCTAAATTCTCCTTATCCTTTATGATTTAGATGATTCTCTGAGAAGTTCCCAAAGTGTTCCCCACCTTAGCTCATCCTATTGTATTACATGCTGCTTTCCTTTCTGTCACACAGCTACAGACTGCTTAAGGGCAGAGAAGAGTTTTTATTAACCAGTTATCTCCTACACCTGGTACAATACTCGTATAACTTAGTGAGGAAGGGCTTGGGGTCTGTAGTTAGGATATCTATGGTTAAATCTTACCTCTACCACTTAGTAGCCATGTGGCCTTGGGAACGTTTTTAAATTTCTCTCAGACTTATGTGTGAAATGATAGACAATGGAGACTCAGAAAGATGAGGGAGTAGGATGGGGATGAATAATGAGAAATTACATAATGAGTACAATGTACTTTATTAGGGGGAAGGGATCCCCTAAAAGTCCTGACTTCAACATGACACAATCTATACATGTCACAGAATTATACTTGTACCCCATAAATTTATACACATAAAATAAATAAATGTTTTTCTCTCTGACTCACATGTTTATCTATGAAGAGTAGATAAGACAACTCATCTCAAAAGGCTTTTGTGAGGATTAAATGAAAATAATCCATGTAAAGTGCTTGGCACAGTGTCTGGCATCTACTGAGTATTCAACAAGTATTGTTAGGTGCTTGAATGTTGAATGAGGAATAAATAAACGAATGTAATTATTCATTAAGACAATATTTATTGATCCTACTCCCATTTCTAAGACATGAGAGAGCAGCAGAGAGCACATCAAAGTTACTCCCTGATTTCTCTGGAGCTTACATGCTCTTAATGGGAGACAGACACCAAACATAATAATAAACAAATATAATACAACATGTAGGGAAATAAAGCAGAGTAAGAGGATAGGCAGGAGGAAGAGAAATGGTACTTTAGATAAGGTAGCCAGAGACAACTCCAGATTATGATCGGATTTATTCATGTACTTTAATGAGAAGAAGGAAACATCTGTGTCTCTCTCTGGGGAAGAAGCAAATGCAAGGGCCCTGAGGCTAGAGGATCATCATCATCAAAGAAAAGCAAGTCAAAGGGCTGATTTGGTAGGAGAGGGGAGAGGGGAGGAAAGTTTAGATGGGGAATGTTAGGGGGAGGAGAGGACGAGCATCAAAGTATAACAGACCTTCAGGGCTTGTTGGCCAAGGAAAAACTGAATTTCATGCCGAGTGAGATGGGAAGAGTTTGAAACTATATTATGGAATGAACTGAGAGGCATCTACTGAGAATAAAATGCATAATTAAAAATAGGGGCAGCTTCAGATAAACAATTTAGAGTCCAGTAGTCAACTGATGAAGAGGATGTATTAAAAAAGATAAAATTCAGGGAAAGGCAGAGAATTGAAAAATGAGGTGTTAACAAGCAAAACTAGATGGACTTTGCAAAAAAATTAAGACAAAGGGATTGTGACTGGTGCAAAATTGTGAGCGTGTGTGTGCATGCATGGGTCTTGTTATCAAGCTTTTCATCACCTAGAATTACTTTGACAATTTATTTTATTTTCCTCCTGGAGCCAACACTTTAAAACATTTTATCGGCTAAAGAGAATTTATTTATAATTAATTAATGCTGCCATATTTTATCATCAAGCCATATTTTATCACCAAAGCAATCAATCTCAACTTATGATTGGTGAAAGCAGAGCAATGCCACACTCTCCCAGAATCATGAGAGCAAATGAACCTGTGATTTCCACCAACCTGTATTACCTTATTGCAAATAATATGTGCTATCTCTTGGTTTCTTTTAAATACTGGAAATAGCTTGTGTGCTCCCCTTACTATCCTTCCTAGGATTCTTTGGTGGAATCCTAGGAGTCTATGGACCATAGGTTTGGGATTCTAATTACTCATGTACACCTATAGATATAAAGTGCATCTCACATAATCATTATATGTGTATTATATCATATATGTATACATGTACACACAATGCATTATATCTATAGCATATCTGTATATATTGTGTATATATTAGTAATGCTTCTAAATAAAGTCACTTTCACAGGTTTCAGAGCTTAGGATGAGAACTTATCACTTTAGGAGCCACCATTCAACTCACTGCAGACGTATATACTAGGAAAATTTGGATTGGAGAGGAGAGCAATCAAGGTTGTATTATATGTCAACCATCTAGGATCATTAGGTTAATATAAAAGACCCCATAAATATAATCCCTTGTCGTCCACTCAAATGTGTAGTGGTATATGGTTATGCTGCTGAATCATGGATTCTATATGGGGTATGAATGTGTCATACATCTGCATCCAATAAAAAGATGTAGTCCAGTTGTGTTTATATAATTTAACTGGTGATCTCTCTGAAACTTTGTAAGAAAAGGAAAATATTACCCTTACAGATAAGTCACTCCCACTGAGGGGAAGATTATGAGGTAGGGAAGAATGGAGAAATAAACCATCCCTGGGTACATGTTCCCAAAGCTAGGGAGGTAGGAAGGAGGGGCCTGAAAGCAGGAGCCTGCCAGAGAACAGAAGGTAGGCCCATGTGAACCGAGAAGTTAATTTATTAAAAAGGTTGGGGTCTCCTGTTAGATTGGTTCCCCTGGAGGATGGTCTTTCTGATACCCGACTTTGAGTGCTATCTTAGTATCTTTCCAAAGCTCATTCCAAAAGGCAATTTAAGAGTCACCTACAAAGTGCCAGATACTGAGATGAGCAAATGAGCAAAAACAAAGTCGCTGTATCAACAGAACATACACTCTGGGGTGGGGCATGGCTGCAAGCATTGGAGAGTCCTAGGGATTGAAACATATATACTCTCTACATTCAAATCATATTATACTTTAATTTTTTTCAGAGAACAAAATAAGAGGCAGAGACAAAGGGTAAGATCTAAGAACGGTTAAGGACTTTAAAAAAATATTCAAAATTTTTGATGTACCGTTAAATCTACTTAAGTATACAACAGAGTAGAAAGTTGAATTATTAATATATTTGCCCTCCATATTTTGTAAACATGAATTAATTTTACAGCATCTCTCTAAGGGAGATAAAAATACTAGTATTTATTGATAAGTATATCAACAGCATTTACAATTACTGGCTTATTAATTTCAGCTACTCTATCCTCTGTTATTGGAGAGTTTCCAGCGTTTATATTGGTTCATTTTGATGAAAGACTCACAGCACAGGCAACTAAAACAAGAGTGTTTCTCAAGTGATTTTTCTGGGAGGTGAGACATACATCATTACTTTAATAGCTCTCCCCAAATTTTGAGGATATTTATACACAAATCCAAGAGTCATTTTCAAGAAGCTACCTCACTAGACAGCTTCCTCAGGTATAATTAGCATTATAGAAGCAATTCTTTCCATCTAGGAGGAAAAAAAGAAAAGTTTAAAAGCCCTGAATTATTTTAGATCTGTTTTCATTTGTTTCATTTCTATTTTACTTTCTTTTTTTTAATAATTCCAGAAATATGTTTATTGTATTAGTGAATACCATTATGGCCTGAATTTGTATTTCCAGTTTTATACTCTTTCTATTTTACTTTCTATACAGGAGAAAACCTACATTTCTGTGAGAAATAGATTAGTAAGCTTTTGAAAATATATGTCAAAATATTGGGATATCTTTGTGTCAGAAATAACCACAATAGTTGAATAATAAATATGACACTCAGAGTTGGAAAATGTGGCACAAATTTTAAGCTTTGTCACATATTTGCTATGTGACCTTGTGCAAGTCACTTAACACTACTAAACATTCCTCTGCCAAAAATTGAGTGCATAATGGACATTTCATGGAGCAGTTAGATGGATTAAAATATAATGCCACCTTCGAAAGTGGTAAGGAATTCACACCAGAAGAGGCTTACGATTATTAACAAAAAGAAATGCCAATTAATTACTATTTTGAACACTTATAACTGCTAGTAAGAGCCTGCATTTTGTCTTACTATTTTAGAGAGTTTTAGAGCTAATTTAAGAGAGTTTGAGGATTCGAGGCAGTTTGGCTAATGGGGAAAGAATCCTGGCTTAGAAGCCTATGTTCAAGTTCAATTTCTAGCAGTTCTATTTTCCTGCTGTAAGAGCTTGGATAGGTTATTTGGCTTTTCTCTGCCACATGTCCTCATCTGTATAATGGGGATGGTTATGAGAATTAAGGTACTACCCGTAAAGTGCCTAGAGGTCTGCCCGGGCTGTAGTGCCAGCCCCACTGATATTAGCTAGTAGTGGTCACCACTGAGTTTGCCTGGAGGCCTCTCAATAGCCTGGAGGCCACAGCTGGCCACCCTCTAGCACCCCACAGCACCACCCAAAAGGAGCCTCTTCCTCTGGCCTACTGTGTCCCCATTCTGTCCAGACCTGCTACTAATGCCATGTATGGACATAGGAACTGAGAGAGAGACTGAAAATGAAAAGACTGAGAAAGAAGGGTGAAAACAATAAAATGCTATTTTATTACAGCAGAGTAGACTTTAGAAAGATTCTCATGCTCTACCTCCTCACTAAATATATGTATGCCTTTAAAATGTCACAACTTCTCTGCAGCTGTATTTACTCATTAGTATATTTGAAATTATTATAATTACAAGGAACATTTGTATAGAGGTTTACTATTTACAAGGTAGACAGGTAGAATAACATAATTGTGAAGACTAGAGCTTTGGAATGAAGTAGATATGGATTTAATCCCGGCTCTGTCATTTACTAACTGTGTAAGCTTGGGAAAGTCACTCAACTTACTCTTCTAATTTGAAGAGTATTAATTAAGAAATGTTCCTCAGAATTATTAAATATTTAAATAAAATTGTTTACTCACATATACATAGTTATAGAATTTCATAGTAGAAAATTTGACAGTGATGGTGCTCATAAATGGTAGCTTTAATAACACATACTCTCTCTGCTGTAGGTAATTTATACCCTTTGCATATGATCCCATCATGATTGGAAACAATATTAGCCCAGGGGAGTAAAAGTAAAATAAGACAATCCTAGTGAAAATGGTTATAAAAAAATTCCACAAAAAGAGAATACATACTAAAATACTAACTGTGGTTATTAAAATGAGACAAAACATGGGACAATATTTCTTATTTATGCTTGTCCATATTTTAGCATTTTATACAACTATCATATTTTCCATATTTGAGCAAATTACATGTGCAATAAAAATACTTTTAAACATTACTTGTCTTGCAAACCTGTTGCTTCCTGCCTTCTATCTAGGAAGAACTGCAATAGGAGATACTGCTCCTGAAAAGCCTAGGACTGCTTGATTTTTGAAAATAATAGTCATGATTCATCACCTTTCTTCGCATGATGAAAGAGAAAACAAATTATTAGGCTCTTTTCTAGTAATATGAATAAAAATTATCATCTCAGCTTTGATCAGTAATGATTGCATAGGAGTCTCTGTCCTCTGCAACACATTTTCGCAGATAGCCCCTGGAACTTATCTTCCTAAACTCAGATTAGGTAACTATCTATCTGTGAACTTGAAAATGATTGTGAAAAACATAAAAATAAAAGGCTAAGTTTTTTTTTTGCCTGTTTATCAAATGTAATATGGCCTTAAATTCCATTTTTAGCTTCTTATCATATTATAATTTATTTTACCAGAGTATCACATTTTCTATGTATATTGGAATACAGTCTCCAAATCATTGGTCATTTTCTCCCTCTGCCTGATATGCATCATTATTCTCTCATTATTTGCCTATGAAAATCCTTTCATATGTCAGTTTAACTCAAAATTCCACCAAGGAACAGTTTTTAAGGTTTACCTATCTGCATGTGGCTCTCTCTTCTCTCCACTCTGTAAGAAAACTCATTAAAATTACTTTCATAGTTTCCTCATATTAGTACTTTGGTGTTCAAGAACTTTAATCACTTTGAACTTGCCAGCCTGATAAGTGGTAAGATTTCTACTTAGAGACTGGAGGCCTCACTTGGAGAATATGTATATGAACGCTGCGTCCAATTCATATGCTGTACTCTAATTGAGTTTTCCAAAAAGCCTCATTGGCAGTTATAGAAACTAGCCCAGCTAAAATTAAAGTGGAATTTTGATTTTTCCTTTATCCTTATTCCTTGAGTATGTAATTGCTTTGGAAGGTTCATGGGAAATAGATGATTTATAAAGCATGGTTCTATTAATGCTGGATTCCTCTAGCCAAACAACATTTAATAGCAATCTAAAACTCATCTTACACTTAATATATTAGCAAAATTGCCATAGTGTTCCTGCTCATCTACTTCCTCTCTCAGTATGAAATGGGTCCCAGACCTGTACAAAATATTCTTTTTTTTTTTTTCCATTATCAGGTGGCTGCTGAATGGCTAGACTGACCTGCCATCCCTATTTATTCTGACTTTGCATCTACTTTGTGTACGTATGTGTGTGTGTGTGTGTTTACTTTATTCTGAATCATATGCTTCTTTTTTCATAAAAAGCGACCTCCCCAACTTTTTCATCCCCTCCAGTACACACACACACACACACACACACACACACACACATATTCTTTCCATTTCAGGCTCTTGATTGTTTCCATCATGATGCTTATTACAACTTACATTTGTCTCTTTTGGTTGTTTGCTTGTTGATTTGGGGCAGTCCCCACTGGTACATAAGCTCCAAGAAGGTGGAGGGTGTACCTGTCTTACTCATCTCTGTATGCACAGTTCCCAAAGCAGTGCCGAGCATAGATGAAGACCAGAGGAGGAAGCCCTCTCTCTACATTCTGTCTCTATCAACACCTATTCTTGCTATTTTATATAATTGGAACCATACAATATTTATCTTTCTCCATCTAGCTTATTTCTCTTAGCATAATGTTTTCAAGGTTCATCGATGTTATAGCATGGATCAGACATCATTTCTTCCTATGGCTAAGTAATAGTCCCTTGTATGGATATAAAGTACAATATTTTGTTCATCCACTCATTGATTGATGGACACTGAAGTAATTTCTACCATTTAGCTATTGCAAATAATGTTTTTATGAACATGTATATACAAGTGTCTATCTGAGTCCCTGTTCTCAATACTTTTGGGTATATACCCAAGAGTGCAATTTTTGTGTCATATGTTAACTCTACATTTAACTTTTTGTGAAACCACCAAACTGTTGTCCACAGAAGCCACACCATTTTACATTGTGGGGAGTGTAATTTTGATAGGCTTTTACTTTCACTGAGATTGTGAGGAGAGAGTGAATTAGACAAAAGCCTGAAACAATTCCTCATACACATGTCTAAAATTGTCAAACAGACAAAGAGAAATATCACCACCTATGTTGTTTGAATCAGTGGCCAGTTATAAGCAAAACCATGACAAACCATGAGAGGTATTTAAGACATATTTCAAGCAAGAACCCAGTAGTCAAAATATCTATCCATATCAATATATAGTTATATAAATGGTCTCAAGACTTTAAAAATAAAATGCATATTTTTTTTGTTTCAAATAAAAGTCCTAAAATCCAATGCAACTTGAAATCTAAGAAATATTTTGGAATTCCTGCTCTCTATCCTTTTTGGTAGCAAGGAAGTGGGAGGGAAACAATTCAAAGTCCTTCTGACTTTTATGGGTCAAATTTTTTATTGGAATGAGTACGTACCCTAAACTAACAAGTGAACACATCCTATCCTGTTTGAAAAAAATATTGCTTTATAAAGAGCATATTTTTACCTACTCACTTCTTGATTTTTCCATGTGACTCACCTGTTTCCAAAAAGATGAAAAAGATTAAAAATCACCATGTAGTGTCTAATGATAATAAAAAATGTCCCCACCGTGTGAAAAGCTCCAATGCAGACACAGGGATAACTGGCTGGAGTCTCTCAGGAGTCATGAGAACAGAGTCACTTTTAACTAGTACTCTGCCTACACAGAACTGTAACTGCACAATTTTTG
>CM052438.1:126267587-126366289 GCA_028533085.1 Varecia variegata | reverse complement strand
ACAGAGGTGGGGGGAGGGGATGGGTGTATATCTACATGATGAGTGTGATGCGCACTGTCTGGGGAATGGACACGCTTAAAGATTTGACTCGGGGGGATGGGGATGGGGGAGAGGATGGGTGTATACCTACATGATGAGTGCGATGTGCACTGTCTGGGGAATGGACACTCTTGAAGCTCAGACTCGGGGGGGGTTGGGAGGGACATGGGCAATATATTTAACCAGAACAGTTGTACCCCCATAATAAGCTATAATAAATAAATTAATAAAAGAAAAGGACAACAGAGACCAGTGAATTTTAAGGTAATAGAGTATATAAAGTTTATTGACTTGATTTCAGATTCTACATTGCAAGTAATCTTTAAAAAACTACCACATGAGTTTTGATGAGGTATCAAGAAAACTATCAACAATTATCTGAAAACGCTAATAAAATAATTCTCTCTTTTCTAAAACTTATCTGTGTGAGGCAGATGTTTTATATACTTTGACCAAAACATTTTAAAAGAGATTGGTTACAGAAACAGATGTGATTATTCAACTACCTTCTATTTAGACAAATAGTAAATAGATTTTCAAAAATGTGAAACAATGCCATTTTTCTTGCAGAAATTATATTACTTTTGAAAAAATTGTTATTTTTCAATAAAAATATATCATTTTTATTAAAAAAAGATATCAAATATAAAAATAATACATCACAGACTTTTAAAGAAAGTTAAAGCCAAACTTAAGAAAACCTTTGAAATACATTATTTTTAACATTGTTATAGATGTGTGAAAATAGTTATCCACAAGGATATTCACTCCAACACTTTTAAAATAACAAAAATTGTCCAGTACATATACCCACACAATAAGTACACAATCATAAGAAACAATATTTTAGAAGCCTAAAATGATGTAGATCAATATCTAATCTGTTTGTTATCTATTAGACTAGATCGGGGCAACTACTCTTTCTCATTCACCATTCTATATCTACGTTTTACAGAATTCCTCACACATAGTAGTAACTCATTGAATCTATGCTGTATTGTTGATTGGAAAAAATAGGTAACTGATAATATTTATAAAAGAAGCTTATTTGGGGAAACTGTTTATCCATGTGCAGAAGAATTAAACTAGACCCCTACTCTCACCCTACACAAAAATCAACTCAAAATAGATTGCAGACTTGAATATAAGACCTGAAACTACAAAACTACTAGAAGAAAACATAGGGGAAATGTTTCAGGACATGGGTCTGGGAAAAGATTTTATGAATAAGACCTCAAAAGGGCAGGCAACAAAAGCAATTAATAAATGGGATTATAACAAATTAAAAAGTTTCTGCACATCAAAGGAAGCAATCAACAGAGTAAAAAGACAGTCTATAGAATGGGAGAAAATATTTGCAAACTACTCATCCAACAGGGGTTAACATCCAGAATATACAAGGAATTTAGACATCTCAATAGCAAAATAACAAAATCCAATTTAAAAATGGCCAACTCATCTGAACAGACATTTCTCAGAAGACATACAAATGGCCAAAAAAATATGTGAAAAAATGCTCAGCATCACTAATTATCAGGGAAATGCAAATCAAAACCACAACTGGGTGTCATCTCACCCCAGTTAGGGCAGCTATTACCAAAAAAACAAGAAGTGATAAATGCTGGCAAGCATGCAGAAAATGGGGACTGTTATACACTGCTGGAGGGAATGTAATCTAGTATAGGCACTATGTAGAACAGTATTAAATTTCCTGAAAAACCTACATATAGAACTACCACATAATCCAGAGATCCCACTACTGGCCATTTATCCAAAGGAAAGGAAATAATCTTATTGAAGAGACATCAGCACACCCATGTTTATTGCAGCACTGTTCACAATAGCCAAGGTATGGAATCAACCTAGATGTCCAACAATAGATGAATGGATAAAGAAAATGTGTATATACACAATGGGGTACTATGCAGCCATAAAAAAATGAGATCCTGTCATTCACAGCAACATGGATGGAACTAGAGAACATTATGCTAAATAAAATAAGCCAGGAACAGAAAGTTAAACACCGCATGTTCTCATTCATATGGAAGCTAAAAAAAGTTGATCTCATAGAAGTAAAAAGTAGAACAGATGCTGGGAAGGGTAGGAGGAAGGGAGAGATAGAAAGAGTTTTGTTAAGGGATACAAAATTGTAGCTAGATAGGAGGAATAAGCTCTACTATTTTATACCACTGTAGGATGACTATAGTTAACAATAATATATATAGTTTCAAATAGCTAAAAGAAAAATATTGAATGTGTCCAACACAAAGAAATGATAAATGTTTGAAATGATGGATATGCTAATTACTTGATCTGATCACTATACAATAAATGTACCAAAACATCACTATGTACTCCATCAATATATACAATTATCATTTGTCAGTTAAAAAATAAAATGGAAAAAGGAGCCTATTAAGAGATATGTGTGTGAGATATTCATGTGGATGTGTATGTATATACACATATGTGTGTATAAATATATATATGAGACATGTACAGAGAGAGAGGGAAAAAAGTCAAAAAGAGAGAGACAATACCAAGATATTCTCTGTGGAAATTGTATTTTATTTTATTTTTACTCAGAAATACCTTCTAAATTTTCTGCAATGAAAATATTAAAGATAAAAAATACATAACTAGAAAATAAGCTACAAATTATTGAAAAGAATAGAAGTATTTATAAAGTGAGATCCTTTGACATGGGAAAATCCATTGTTAGAATGGCAAATAGAAGTGCAAGTCTTTTATTTAGAAAAATACCAAGAAAAGCTATCAGGGATTCCACCAGGCAGTCCAAAATGTTATCCTCTCCCTATCACAAGAAAACTCAGTTTCTGTCATTATTTGCTATGAGAGTACCTGGCTAAAAAGCTATTTTGTAGCAAAACCAGTTTTATTGTGATCATCGAATAGAATTTTCATCTCCCACGTCTGACCCAAATTGAAGTGAGATTCTAATTCACAGGTGTACTGTTAGGATCAAAGGAGATGCTACTTCTGAAAAAAACTAGAAGTGTGTAAGTGTACCAATGCACCCATATTTCAATTAGTTGATATCCATCAGTGTTGACAGTCAAGACTAAAAACCAGAAAATGAAATTATTTACCAGAGAAAATCAGTCCAGGAATTTCCGACTCACAATACCCTTTTCCTAAATGGCAAATTGTGTGTGTGTGTGTGTGTGTGTGTGTGTGTGTGTAAGAGAGGGTACTTCATTTATTTTTTAAAGTAATCAACAGAGATTAATGTATTTCATTTCTGCTGTGTAGGAAAAACTTTTCTGAATTCAAACAAGAAAGATTCAATTTGGTTAACATTCCAGAACCAATTCCATTTCCAGAACAGGTTTGGCTTTCACAATATTTTATTGAACGACTATGAGGTAAGGGCTAAGGTTGGAGTATAAGAAAATTATCTTTGGGCTAATTGGGATATTGAAAAATTAGCTTTTGAGAGGTAAGAGAAGTTAAAGGAAAAGAACTTTTACCTTCTAGGGAACTCCAGGCCTCCCTGAAGTGAACAGAGCAGATTACATGTTTCTGCTTGCTGATCCTTTTGTTCATTCTGTGTTGGAAGGTAAGAGTTCATAGTGTATTTGCTTTTCCAATCTGTCAAAGCTCAACAATAGTTATGCTGGTTTCTCTTGGGTCGACACTTAAATAGAGAAGGAGCATAGTATGGTGGACATAGTGTGGGTTTTTGTTAAAAAGAGTCTTGTCTTGTTTAACAGAGTAGAGACCCTGGAAACTTGCTTATTCCCTGTGAGACTCAGTTTTCTTCTTTGTCAATTGTAAATAATAACATCTATCATGCAAGTATGTTGTGAGGCTAAAGACATTTAATGTATAATTGTTGGCACATATTAAATGCCCAATTATTATAATAAGTGCCATTATGCTTACTGATTACTGATTCTGGGCTAGTTCTATGTCTGCATGTGTATGTATTGGTGCAGTTTATGTATTTATACATCACTAAACAAACTGTATTACCTCCCTTCTTAGGCATGAGGTTCATTCAATCTATTACATTTTGACTTCTTCATTTTGACTGTTCCTATCACTGTTTAGTTTATAAAACACAGAAGACACTTTGAGCAGAGTGATCTTTCTAAAATGCAATTCTGCTCCTGCCATTCTGCTTATAACTTATTTACACTTTATCATCTTCTTTTGGATGACTCTTTAACAAGGTGGTCTAGGTTGCATGGGATTGCATTTGTAATCATCCCCTTTCCAACTTTTTAAGTGTTAGCTCTCAGCAAAATCTCCCTCTCCTCCACCACACACACATGCACACACATGTGTGCACACACTCATACACCACCACAATGCACCATGCTCTCTGACTTTTCTTTGACCTAACTCACACTCTGTGCTCCCTTCCTGAAATACCAGTCTCTGATACTTCCCTGAAAATCTCCTATACATCTTTCAGGTTTCTCCACTGAAACTTCTTCTGACTCTTTAATATGCCCATATAGCTCTCTGAACTTCCTATTGTTACTGAAGTAGCATTGATTGCACTGAATTGCAATTGTCTGTTAATTTCTGTGTCTTACACCCTAGCCTGGAGACTGCACAGGAGCAGAAGTTTTCTCCCTCTCCCACCATTTCATTGCATTGGTGAACTATACAGTAATGGTATGTGGTCTGCACTTGATGAATATTGGTTGTATGGATGAATGTTCTAATGCAAAATTCCTGTCCCAAAACATGGAACAAAATTTCTATCATCAAATTCTCAGTCAAATATCTCCTCTAACTTCCACAGTAAGTAGGAAAGACCATTGGGGAAAGAGAGCTATATTATCATCAGCAATTCTAATGTTGAAAGTCATAGGGGTTCAGAATCTTCCACAATTTCTACTTTTCTATCAATATCTAAGTCTAGAGGAAATCAGACAATGGATATCTTTAAAAAATAAATCAGAACAATTTATTTTCAGCCTTGGGCAATAATTTTCATTTCTTATATGAGAAAAAAAGAACACACAAACAGATATCTATTTCTAGCTAATATTTCACAGTTGTTTTTATCTGTAAAATATCTTCTAACATGAATAGAGAGAAGATGGAAAGAAAAATGTAATAGTCACTGTGTTTGAGTGTTTGGATGATGGATGATTGGATGATTTTTCCCTCTGTTTCCCAAACTTCTGTCATGTTAAATTGTCTTTATAATTTTAAATAAAATAAGTAGAGAGTGAAGAAATCAATCAGGCTCCTAAATCACCTTCATTTATCCTGCTGCAAAGATTACTAAATAAAAATCTTGATGTGATAGATAAAATTCACTGTAGCCTGTTACAGTACCTGGCAGTTTGGAAGAGACCTGTGTTTAGTATTTATTGATTGGGGGTTAAAAGAAAAGAGGAGGGATCAAGACATGAATATCAACATTCCAGTTTTTAAAACTAATATATTCACTGTAACATATACATGTATATACACATATATCTCTGCCAGTAGATTAAAAGCTCATAACAGAATTGGGCAGAAAATAGGTTCTTATGATGAGAACTTGAGAATGACCAGCCTATTTTTTAATTTATTTTTTTCCCATTTTTAAAAAGTTTCAGAATATTATGGGGGTACAAACATTTTGGTTACATGAATTACTTTTGTACAGTTTAAGTCAAAGTTATAAGTGTGTCCATCACCCAGATGGTGGCATTGTACCTGTTAAGTGTGAATTTACCCACCCTCTCAACTTCCTCCCACCTGCTTGATTTGTGTTGAATTTTACTACCATATATACAGATGAGTGTTGATCATGTAGTTCAAATTTAAAAGTGAGTATGTGTGATATTTGTTTTTCCATTCTTGGGATACTTCACTTAGGATGATGGTCTCCCATTCCATGCAGGTTGTTATAAAAGGCATTACCTCACCATTTTTATTGGCTGAGTAATACTCCATGGTACACATATACCACATTTTATTAATCCACTCATGTATTGATGGGCACTTGGGTTGTTTCATATCTTTGTGATTGTGAATTGTGCTTCTAAAAACATTCTAGTGTATATGTCTTTTTATAGAATGTCTTTTTTTCCTCTGGGTAAATACCCAGTAGTGGGATTGCTGGATCAAATGCTAGGTCTACTTGTAGTTTTTTGAGATATCTCCATACTACTTTCCATAGAGGCTGTACTAGTTTGCAGTCCTACCAGCAGTGTATAAGTACTCCTTTCTCTCCATATCCATGACAGCATCTGTTGTTTTGGGACCCATAACCTGTTTTTTTGAATTGCAAAAGTCTATTTTGTCATATTTTTCTTCATTACGATAGTATTTTCAAAGAAGCACCAGAAAGTGCGTTAGGCAGATATGTAAGCTGAGTATATACATTCTTACTGCTCCTTAAAGTCACAAATCCTGACCTCTTATAAACCAAAACCCACATGACCCTGCTTCCTCATTTCTGTTCCTTACCCTTGCCCCTTACCCTTACCCTTGCAGTGCTCCAAGGGGCATTCTGGCCCTTGAGCAAACACCAGTCAGCCAGCCCCTATCAGACAAGTACAGCTTAGTATCCATAATATCAGCATTGCCTAACTGGGACATTTAATCCCAATATCTCTAATGCGGAATCACGTAATTTATGGGGAAAAATTCCAAAATACCATCTTACAGAGAAAGAAAAAGGTATGAATTTACATCTAGGCAGAAAATGATCCAATTGAATGCTTTACGCTGCTAAAGACATTTCAGCAATCATTGGCATATGACTTCTATAATGTAGCATCTTGCCTTACAACTTTTCAAAAGAAGTATTTCACCTAAATGTACATATCCTCTGACCACATCATAGAGCATAAGCTTCTATAAACATCACAGAAAGAACACATTATGTTTTATACTAACACATTACATTTTATGTCAGTCTTCCAGACCATGAATGGTGTAAACAAAGTTACTATTCAAAGAATGGTTACCAACATGCTATTTTCCTTTTGTTAGAGTTAGTTTCATATTCTGGTCATTTCTCAGCAGTTTTATTCAATGTTAAGTTTAAATGCACAGTTTAGCTAAAAGTGCTATCCCTTCCCAATTGAAGGGTGAAGAAAGCACAATAAATCATCTTGGTACCTTCTCCTTTAACCGTCCCTAAATGTTCCATTTAAGATGGTAATGATGCAGATCTTAAAGGAAATTAGTTCAGGATTTGAAAACTAGCTATCAACCTCATGAGCTCCTTAAAAATGATACAGAAAACCTGACACTTTATAGTGTTCTGTAACACAATGTTTAAAAAAAGTATTTTTACTTACTATTTCTTTGTATCCTTCCTAAGGTAAGCAAAAGAAGTAGTATTATTCTTATCACAATGTTATATAAAAAATGAGGCCCAGAGAGAACACATAATCGATAAAAAGATTATTTAACACTTTAGTAAAACAATCAGGTCTAACTTTTGCATCCAGCACTGTCCAATAGAACTTTCTGTAGTGATAGAAACATTCTATAAATCTGAGCTGTCTGATATTTGTGGCAATTGAGCACATGAAATGTGGCTAGTACTATTGGACTGAATTTTTAATTTATTTAATTTTAATTATTTTTAATTCTAGTAGCACATGTGGGTAGTAGCTGCTGTAGTGGCCAGCACAGCTCTAGTCACTCCCCATTTGCTCTGTCCTGTAATTACCTTTCTGCTTTCTTGGGAAACTCAGTCTGCTTGCTAGAATGATTCTTCTAACCTTAAAGCCTGGTGGTGTGCATGGTGCTTGGTGGAGCAAGCGCTGGGGATGGGTGAACAGAGGAAGGTTGCAATGGTGAAGGGTGAAGATCAAAATTTAACAAATTGAATATAAGGACTTTTCAATCTCTTTCATTTTCTAAAGTAACAAAAGACATGGGCATACTTTCCCATTTATTATGTTTCTGAAAACAAAATGATGTGGACAATTTTTATAATGATTATGGCCTTCCTAACACTTTTACTTATGTTATCTCATTTTATACTAACACCAATTTTAAAAAGCCAAGGAGCAAGTATTTTTATTGTTTTTATACAGATGTAAATAAAAGCAAAGATAAGGTGAGTAACTTGTTTGGTTATACAACCAAAAGAAGTGCAATATTATCATTTGTCAAGAATAAAAAGGATGGAGAAAATTCTTTTCAATCTGCTACACAAAGTATTTTTAACAGTCTAACTTATGTTTTAGAATTGTACCTTGATCATGGCTATATATAAATAACACTGAAAATTTTTATGCAGACTACTGTTAAACTCAGGTTTAACAGTAACAGATAATGATTATGTATGTTTTATTATAAATATCTTAAAAATCAGTAAATTTTGTAAATCATGTGTTACTTCTTGATAAATATATAATAGAACACATATAATTATAAAATTAACAAAAATCTGCATTTCCACAGCCTGTAAAAAATAATTTGCTACATTTCTTTCTCTACCTTTATCTTCATCATTAGCTTAAATGCCTATATTTTGTCTATCAAATTTCTTCACATTTCACCTACACTCCAATCACACCTTGTTCCTCTCCATGTCCCAAATTTACTCAACTTTGTTGCTTTTCTGCTATCGTGTGTGGAGTTCTCTTAAAGTGCTGTTCCCACCTGTCCACCTACTAAATTTTACATTTCTCAGTACCCAGATCAGATGCCTCCCACTACAGAAAGTCTTTTCTCTCATCAGAATTCTTCAGTATTTTCTTAGCAATTCTGACCTTGGTATCAGGTTTTGCACAACAGATACGTGTCTGAAAGCACATGTTACTAGTTAAGTAGTCTGAAAGCACCAGGAGGTGAGGACCATCTGAATCTACCCCAAATGCTTGCCTTTAAGTTGTTAAATAAAGCTGGTTAAAAAGGAATTTAAAAACAAATCCAATTGTGAAACAGCATTTGTGTTTCAGTTGACTTTGTCTTGCTCACTCTAAATTATGTTTCACAAAACAGCATCAGAAATTCAGACCTCTATTCAAGCATTCCTGATACTACTCACAAGTGAGAATACGAAAGTGTAAAGCTTAGAGTAACAGGTTGGCACAGAATCTTCTCAGCTTGAAAATTTTGTCAGAATAAATAATCACCTAACGCTTTCCCTTCACAATCTTTGTGAGTAAAAACTAAAGTGCAGAATGCAACTCCCTTGGCAAAATTCCTAAGAAGAGCAGTCAGAGAATAAAATCAAAATCTTAGTGATAGATGACATTTACCATGGGAAACTTATTCGAATTAAGTGAATTATATTGTTGTACAGAGTAATTATTCAAAAAAATTTAACATGATTTTATAAGTATTTTATTCATTTATTCAAGAAATATTAATTAAGCATACATGATATGCTAGGCACTCTGTTAGGCTAGAGAGTGAATATAAATACTACATTGTCCTCATTCTTAAGAACTCATAGGGAGGCAGAATTACATAATAATTAAAAACACAACCTTTGAGTATATTGGTCTCCATTCCTTTCCCAGCTTGATCAACTAATCATTTGACTTTGGGTAATTCCCTTTGCACCTCCTGAGCCTATTTCTTCATCTGTAAATGGAGACTCTAAAAGTATATTCCTCATTGAGTTATTGTGAGAATTAAATAAACTAATGTATGTAAATATATAAAATACTTAGTCCAATGTTTGAAATTTAATAAGTGCTCAGTAATCATTGGTAATAATAATTGCAATTCAAGGTGAAAAGTGCTATGACCAAGGAATACAGAATATACTATGCAAATGTGAAAGAACAGGACCTCATTCTGTCAAAGTAAGCTGGAGAAGCCTGCCGTCTCGGAGGGATGATTGTTGAAAGTAAGACTTGAAAGATGAGTAGGAATTTTCAAGGGATGGATGTTTCAGATTAAGGAAATATTCTCAGATAAATACATTTAAGAGATCTATAAGCAGCACAGTATGGCTAGAGCAGAAGGCATATGAAGGAGGGACTATAGAACATGGCAAAGGAATCTAAGAAAACATTCACAAGAGGACTGTGGATGGATTTCCGTTTTACTAAGATCGGTGTGGCTACATTTTATGAAATACACTTTAGAAAGCTGAAATATTATGTGGAAAAACAAGTTGGGAGGTTAGTTCAACTATCTCATGTCACAGATGACAAGATCTTGAACTTAGTTATAGACACCAGGGATGAAGATGAGAGAAAGATGAGGAAGGATTAAAATGATGTAATGATTGATAACGGAGACTGAGATGTCACCATAATATCACGGTGGAAGAAATTATGTTTCACAAATGAGCTATTTTTACCCACTTGTTATGATAAAAATGGACATACAAATACTTGCATTGCCATGACAGTACTAATAGTATTATACTTTATTTACTGCTTGAGAACTAATTGGATCATATCAGAAACAGTGAAGAGAATTGAGTCCAGTAATTCAAGTGCTGTCCTGCCTAGGTTTCTGTATATATTGCTGCATGAGAATTTTCTCAAGTATACAAAAATTAGAATCTATTCCTGGATGACCAAGGTTTAAATATTAAAAGGAATGAAATATTAATGAAGAGTATTCAAAGTAAAAATAAGTAATATTGTCCCCACAGGGGAAAATTATTTTAAAACATAAACTAATCCTGTAATACTCTTCAATCTCCTGTTAAGTACTCATTTAGGGACTATTTATGAATTGAGAGGGTTTGGTTGAATGGCAAGAACATGATTTGGAGACTCAAATATTTTAGAATCTTTCGGCATCTAAAATTATTAAAAAGAATTAAAAGAATCATAAAAACAACTTGTTTGGTGAGTTTGCCAAAGGAAGTATTCTGAAGAGGAAAGACTGTTTCTCTGAGGCTATTTGGGCTTAAATATTCACATATTTCAATATAAAGAATAACTAAATACATCCTTCATTTAGCAGAATTTGTTCTGATGCGTATTAGATAAATCAATATTTGCAGTGAATGTATTTTCAGAAAAAGCATTATCGTCTACAACAGCAATTCTTTCTAAGTGTCCAATACCTTTGCACTCCTAAAAATTATTGAGTGTACCAAATGACTTTTGTTTATGTGGATAATATCTATTGATATTCATACATTAAAAATTAAAACAAAACTATAAATATTTATTTATTTTAAATAAACCATTATATGTTAACACAAATATTTTTATTGAAAATTATATATTTCCATAGAAAAACATTTTAGTGAGAAGGGTGGCATTATTATTTCACATTTTAAAAAATGTTTGTAAAGTATCTGACTCAATAGAAAATAGCTGGATTCTCATATCTACTTTTATGTTCAATCTGTTGTGGTTTCTGACATCAGGAAGGCTATGGAAAATTCTACCATACATTTGAAATAAAATGGTAAATGACATTCTAGTATTATATAAAAGTGATTTTGACCTCATAGAACCTGTGTAAGAGTTTTGAGCCCCCAAATGGTCTTTGGGTCCCATTTTGATAATTGTCCTTAAGGGAAAAGTCAATAGAAGCTGTAAGCAATTTAAATTTTAGTAACCAAAAATGCAAATTTTAAGATGATCAAAGCAATTTTATAGAAAAAATACATAAAGTGACATGATATTGAAATAAATAAATGTATTCAGAAAAATACCAGTGACTTCATTAGAGACAAGTATGTCTAAAAATTGATAAAAAATCATATAAATTTTAACCAATAATAATAATCTAGCTTATTTTTATTTTTTTGAGACAAAGTCTCTCTCTGTTGCCCCAGCTAGAGTGCAATGGCTTTATCATAGCTCACTGAAACCTTAAACTCCTGAGATCAAGTTATCTGCTTACTTCAGCTTCCCAGTAGCTGGGACTACAGATAAGCACCATCATACCTGGCTAATTTTTCTGTTTTTTGTAGAGATGGGATCTCTCTATGTTGCTCAGGCTGATCTCAAACTCCTGGCCTCAAGTGATCCTCCTGCCTTGGCCTCCCTAATTGCTAGGATTACAGATGTGAGCCACTGTGCCCAGCCAAAATATAAATATATATTATAATTATATATAATGTAGATGAATAAATGTTATTTTTATAAATAGCTTTATTTTATGTGCATTTTAAGTTTTTAAATGTAAAGTTCCAAAGCAAACATAGTTCTATAGATATGAATTGATAAACATATACTACTCATCTGACAACTATAGTTTTTTAATAGCAGCTTTGAGATATCTTATTTTAAGAACAAATCAAGAGTCCTTACCTACCCCCATACACACCCATACACACACACACACGCACACATACAGTTTCACCTCTTATTTGGGAGAATGTTAAGATATTGACCTTGCATCAGCCAGAAACACACAGCTCTAGGTTAGAACCATTGCCTAGCCAAGAAGAGGGAAATGTGATAAGAGGTCAGTGTATTGCTATTAATCACACTACCACTGTCTGCTATGTTTAGATGAGATGAGATGGAATAAATCATGAAGGCAAATAAAGTCTCCCTGACAGGAAAAATATATGTGCAGCTAGAATTTGGAAAGATTTTTTTCCCTCTTGTTTTCCAGAGAACATTTTCAACTCAATTTAAAATACAGTGTTCAGCAAAGGCTTCACTGATAAGATGACATTTAAGTAGACATCTGGATGACGGAAAGAAACAAACTATGCACACTCTTGGAATAAAGCATGTTCTTGTCAGAAGGAACTGCACTTGCAAAGGACCTGATGCAGACTTGTGCTTGGAGTATTTGAAGGAAGAGCAAGGAGACCATTTACTCAGAGTAAAATGGGCGAACAGGGGAAGGCAAAGGCATGCAGAGAAATAGTAGGGATCCGATTATGCAGCTCAATTTTCACTTTGAATGAATGAGTTTGGGAATTACCAGAAGGTGGTAAACAGAGCAGAGACATTATCCAATAACTGGCATATATTACAATTACTTAGGTGTCAGGCACTATTCTGAGTACTTTTTTTGTGTGTGATATCACACATTATTTTTATTTTTTCTGTAAGTGGTAATTTCTTTTTCTATTCCAACCTCAAGTGGAACTAGAGAAAGTGGTAACTTCAAAAGTGGCTGTTATTCCTTTTCCTAGCTCCTATATCCTTCTTACCAATCTCAAGGTCTAATCCCAAAGCTAATTGAGCCATTTTCATTAGCCATGAAAAGTTATTATGATGAAGCCCTTTTTATTTATTTATTAATTTATTTTTAATTTCAGAATATTATGAGGGTACAAACATTTTGGTTGCATATATTGCCTTTGCATCACCAAAGCCAGAGCTGCAAGCATGCCCATCCCCCAGACAGTGTGCTCTGCACCCATTAGTTATGAATTTACCCATGCCCTCCACCCCCTCCCACCTGCCTGGAACCCGATGAACATTACTTCTGAGTACTTTATATAAGCTTTCTAATTCTCAGAAAAGCACTATGAAATAGGCCCATTTAGGATATTTCTGAATATTAAAAGGGTTTTATAGAGTTATTCAGATAGACTTTCTAAACTACCTTTAGACAAAGACAAATATCTTCTAGGAAGGAATATCCACAGCTAGCTAACGTTGATTGCTGGCTAGTGCTTCATGCAACAGACCTAATTTCAAACTTAAAAGGATCATATTGAGAATAAATAGTATCAGGGCAAGTATAAGTGAAGTAATGCAGGAACAAAAAACCAAATACTGCCTGTTTTCACTTACAAGTGGGAGGTAAGCATTGGGTACGCATTATCATACATACTTATGGACATTGGAGCTTAATGGACATTGGAGACTCAGAAGGGGGAGGGTAGGAAGGGGATTTAGGATGAAAAAATACCGATTGGGCACAATGTACACTATTCAGGTGATAGTTAAATTAAAACCCTTGACTTTTCTGCTATGCAATTTAGCCATGTAACAAAAAAACCTCTTGTACTCTCTAAATCTATTTAATTCTTTTTTTTAAAAGTATGGAAGAAGGAAGACAATTTGGGAAACATACAATGCCCAGAAATTTGGGGAAACTTGAGAAAATGTGACAGATGAACACATTTGGGTTGATTTATCCTGGATTCTCCATCACTGTCTGTGACCTAGTAGTCAGTTGCATTTCATAGCAATTGACAGAAACAGAAGTAAAGGAGTCTAGTGGAATAACAGCACAGATATGAAAAAAAAAATGACCTTATGGGATTGTGGTTGCTATAAACAGTAAGCCAAAAGTGAATTCAGGTAAAATTACCTGTTATTTCTGATTCCATGGCTCTATGAATATATGTATGTGTGTGTGTGTGTGTGTGTATGTGTGTGTGTGTGTGTGTGTACATATATATATATTAGATGAAGTAGGGTAAGTCAACAAATATTAGCATTCACATGATCCTGATAAGGAAATAGACTCAGAGAGAGGCACATCTACTAAAGAACACATAGCTAATAACTGGTAGGGTTTGTATTTGAACCCAGTTGTGTTAGACTTTGGGGCCTAAAATAACTGCTACATTGAATCACTGGCCCTTTGATTTATAGTTGCTAAGGGGGCCTCTGGTCTCTGGGTAAGAAATACTTCAGGAGTAGCCTAAATACATGTATATCAAGTCAAATTAATGTAGGAGGCTTGACTGGAGCCAGGTGAGGTAAAAGGAGAGCGCTGAACCCAGGCAGCATATATGAATTCACTGTTTCAGAATATTGCCCTTAGCATCTAGACAGGTGGGTAAACAAATGGGTACAACGTACAGGCAGCTCAACCATTTCCAGTGATTTGCTTTTCGTCAAAATAACTCAGCCAAGTTGTCTTCAGAAAAATGTTACAGCTTTTTTTTTTTTTTTTTTGCTTGTTTTAAAAACACTGGCAAATCCAAAGAGACACCAGCAGCCAAGAATTGAGGCTGCCATTTGCAACTGTGCCAGGGTCAAAGTCACTGTCTGTCCTTGGGCCTCTCATTCAACTGTTTTGAGACCTCATTTTTCTCACAGATAAATGGAACTCTTGCTACTTATTCACTTTTCTTTTGAGATCCTTCAGATAATTTGCAATTTAATGAGAAGTATGAGCAAGATATTATCACCTCCTCTCTACTAATTTAATTCTCCCTCTTCTTACTTCCCAAACTCCAAAGTAACATTCCAAGACTTACATGACTATTCATACTCTTTCCCTTTTGCAGTTCATCATAAATTTGTCATCTGGCACTGAGCATTCCGTTCTTTGTAATGGCGATAATTATTTTATGCTATGCCCTATCTACCCAGAGTAACTGGAAGATCCTAGAAGGCAGAACCAAGATTACATATATATTTCCATGTATACCAGGAATCAGTGAAATACTGTGTAGGATATTAAAGTTGGCTGAGTATTTGATGATAATAATGATGACTTTACTAGCAACTACTGTTTATGGATCATGTGCTTTGTGCCAGTCACATTATTTATCCTCATGAAAACTTGCAAGGCATTTATTATAATATGAATTAAGAAATGAGGAAAATGAGATGATAGAGTTTAAGTAATTCATGAAAATCGGAAAGTCAATGGCAGAGGTGTGATAAAAAGCTAGGTTTTTCTATCTCCAAAAGCAATGCAACATGGCAGAAGAAGTATCGATTCAGGTACATATGTATGTAGGATTCATTCACCATGTACTCACCAATACACTTATGCATCAATTTAGCCATCATTTAATGATTCATTCCTCTACCCATCTTCCCTCCAATTACCCCCCCTTCTATCCATACACTCATCCATTCATCTATCCATGTATCCATTCGCTTACCCTGTTGTCCATTCCATTACTCACTTCATGCATTCAGCTACCATTTATGCATACAGTAAACAATCTATTCACTCATTTATCTGTTCACCCATCCAATTATTCCCTAACTCATCCATTTATTCCCTAACCCATCTGTATATTGAAACCCTTATCAATATATCCATTTATTGATTTTTGTCACTCATTTGTTCATTTATTAATTTTATCATCCCTAATCCATCTATCCATTAATTCTCTCAACTATTCAACTATTTACTTAAACTTCATTCATTCATTCATGCATTGTCATTATCAAGTTCCTTCTTTGTAACAAACCCTTGCTAGACACATGGAACAGCAAAATGAGAAAGATATACTCTCTATCTTAGAGTATCTTGCAGTCTGATTTAAAGAATCTAGAAAAAAATAATGTGTGGTAAAGGATAAAACAACCTTGTTGTATAGAGACAAGAAGTAGTTCAATTAAAAAAAAAATTTCTTAAAGGAGCCCATGCACAAATGTAGGCTCAAAAGAAACAGATGAGTCAACAAGTTGTAAAACAAAGGAAACAGTAATTTTAGACAAAGGGAAACAGCAAAGCTGATGCAAATTTACGTCAAATAACAGGATATACATGGCATATTGTTGGTCAATCCCCAATATCCATTATGCCATTCTCTCTAATAGTAATAAAATCACTAAAGGCTGGGTAAAACAGTTACCCAAAATCAAGTCTACACTTGTCAGCCTCCCTAACTGTATAATTATGTATTGACATCTGTGTTAGTTTTGATAATTAAATGAACAGAAGTGATGTATGCAACATTCACATTTTATTTTAAAAGAAGAAGTCAGAAACTTCTCTTGCTTTTTATCTTCCTTCTGGCTGGAATATAATGCTA
The DNA here is from genome assembly GCA_028533085.1 of Varecia variegata. Classification (NCBI taxonomy): domain Eukaryota; kingdom Metazoa; phylum Chordata; class Mammalia; order Primates; family Lemuridae; genus Varecia; species Varecia variegata. The sequence continues at coordinate 126,349,686 of CM052438.1, read as the reverse complement.
TTGAGCCATCTTGGACCATGTAGATAAAGGCAACTTGCTAGAGGCAGCAGAATAATGGAAAAATTTAGAATGGAAAAATCTTGGACCCCTGAATACTTTGTGCTAGTGAACTTCTTCTACTTCTGGCTTTCATTTTTTTATCTTGTTTAAGCCAGTTATAATTTATTAATTGGAATGTTTTATGTCATGTGAATCTTTATTCTAAATATTTTAGACTTTAGTAGCTTAAAATGGAATGTTTCATTAACAGAATATAAATTATGTGGCATTGTCTTTGAGGTAGTGGGGAAGGCTGTGAAGATGCAGATATAATATCTTCTATAAATGAAAACTCTCAGTATGCTGTGGCCAAAATTTGTCCCAATACTTAGAAAGAAAACCTCTTCTTGAAAGAGTCCATGTCTAAGAGGAAATAATTGGAAATATCCTGAATATTGGTATGTATTGGCCGCTTCTTTTGTCTTTTAGTAAAGGCCCAGAAGAGATGGATGATGTTGGGCTGGAGCTAAACAGTTAATGCAGATTAAAGACTCTATGAATATTCAAGGGACACAGTCTCTATGTGCAGTTTGTAATCTATAGTTACTGACAATGTGGTAATTTTGGGACTTACGGATTGGAATGATGAATTGATTTTGTATCTTAGATTTAAAAACTAATATTAGACAGCTCTGAAAAAGCTTTACTTGGAAAAATAGAATATGGCATCAAGCCTTTTTTAATTAAAAATTATTTGTTAGACTTTGGAGTCACCACAGTAGCAAAAATCAAATTAAAAGTGTTACTTTCCCATCCAAACCTATTATTTAAGATGACTATAAGATAGCTGCCTTTTTTTTGAGAGAGAGAAAAGACAGTAGGATGGACAGTACTTAGAAGGGATTTTTTAAAAGGCTACATTGTCCAGACTTATAATTACTTTAAATTCTTTATTTTGCTCAGTAGTTTGAGGAGTTAGAATGTGCATTGCTCCTAGTCTAACAAAAAGAAGCCAGGCAGCCAGCAAGCTCACAAATTTTATTGAGCCCATCTAAGTGCTACGGTCACAGGGCAACCAACTTGGACCAAGATCACAAATAGGCAGACACCAGCAGGGAGAAGTGAAACATAATAATTTTCTAAAATTATTGACAGACAAAAAACAATAGATCTAAGAATCTGAGAACAAAAAGCAGGATAAATATCAAAGACATCATATCTAAGCACATCATATTCAAAATTGTGAGAACCAAAGACAGAGAAGTTCTTTAGGGTAGCCAAATAATATGGTCAAATTATATACAATGTAATAAGAATAGGAATTATACCCACTCTTGTCAATAAATCTGGCCTACTCTTGTAAAACCCAAAAATGATAAGTAGGAATTATAGAAGACTTCTATTTAGAAATCACAAAAGCTAGAAGACAATAGAATGACATTTTTCAAGTGCTGAAAGAAAAGAAACTGTGAAAATCACTTTCAAAAATGCTCAATTAACCCAAGAGTAGTCAGAGAAAAGAAGAAAAATGAAACAAAGGACATATTGAACAAATACAAAATACTTATCAGATTTGTAGATTTTAATCCAACACTATCAATAATAGCATTAAGTGTGAATGTTCTAAACATGCCAATTAAAAGATTGTCAGATTGGATAAAAACGTAAGGCACATAGTTATAGCCTATCTACAAGAAACCCACTTGTCTTGTCTTAGTCAGTTCAGCCTGCCATAACAAAGTATCATAGACTGGGTGGCTTATAAACCACAGAAATTTATTTTTCAGGATTCTGGAGTCTGGAATTCTGAGATTAATTTGCCAGTAAGGTTGATGTCTGATAAGTGTTCTCTTCCAAGATTGCAGACTTCCCATTGTATTCTCATATGCAGGAGAGGACTAGCTAGCTCTCTGGCCTCTTCTTACAAGGGCACTAATTTCATTTATGAAGGCTCCATGCTCATGACCTAATTACCTTCCTAAGGTCCCACCTCCAAATACCATCACATTGAGATCAGGGTTTCAACATATTGATTTGGGGGAACAGAAACATTCCATCCATTGGACCACATTAAATATGAAGTCTTATATATGATAAAAGTAAAAGGATGGAAAGAGATATAACAAATAAACACCAACCAAAGAAAAGCTGGAGTAGCAATATTAATATCAGATGAAGTAGAATTTATAACAAGGAATATTATCAAGAATAAAATGTTACACAATGGGTCATTTTTCCAAGATGATAAAACTTAATTTTGTATGCAATGAACAGCATAGTTTGAAAATACATAAAAACTGTTAGTACAGAAAAGAAACATACACAAAATCACAATTGTTGTGAATTTGGAGACATCAATACTCCTCAGTAATTCATAGAATAAGTAGATTGAAAAATCAGGAAGCTTTAGAAGACCTCAAAAACACTAGCTACCACTTGATCTAATTGACATTCTACGAAACGATTTATTGAAAAACAGCGAAATACACATTGTTCTCAAGCAGACATGGAATTTTCACCAACATATACCATACATGGAGCAATTTAACAAACCTTAAATTTACAAAAGTAAAAATAATACAAAGTATACTATTAGACTCTAACATAATTTAACTAGAAATAAATAAGATAAATACATTTGGGAGATCCCCAAATATTTATAAATTAAATAACACACCTCTAAATAGCCCAGAAGTCAAAGATGACATCTCAAAAAAAATGAACTTAGTGAAAATATAAATAACACATTAAAATTTGTGACATGCAGCTAAATAAGAGCTTACAGAGAAAGTTATAGCATGAATGCTTATCTTATAAAAGAATAAAGATCCTAAATCAGTACTTCAAGTTCTAGCTTAAGAAATTAGAGAATGAAGAGATAAATCAAAACAAGCAAAAGGAAGAAAATAATAAAGTTATGAGCAGATATCACTGAAATTGAAAATAGAAAGGCAACAACAACCAAAGAAAACTCAAACCAAAAGTTGCATATTTGGGAGAAAAATGATAAAACTCCAGTTATACTGGCAACCAAAAAAGAGAAAAGTCATGAAAATCAACATCAGGAATTGAGTAAGGGACATCATTACGTACGCTGACAGACACAAAAGTAATAACAAGGGAAAATTGTGAACAACTCTGTACCGATAAATTTGACAAGGTAGATAGGCATTTCATTGTGGTTATTCTGTTCCTACAGCAATGTCACATTTTGAGTATGTTATGGGTCATTGGATAATGAAGAAACATAGCTAGACCTGATAAAGGTGAGTATTCATAACCTGGTACTCATGGACCTCAAGCCACATATAGTAACTGGATGAGGTTTTGAAACTCCTCCCTTGAATATGAGATGCCTATGTTCTGTATGTGGGAGGAAGTATACAGAAGTATATCTGGGTGACCAAGGAGCACACTATGACAGATAATTCTGGTTGCCCTTTAAAATTATCATAGAATAAACAAGATCCATGATTTTTAGCTGTGCGCATGGCCATCCAAAATAAAGGTTATATTTTAAGATTATATCCCACCTTCTTTTAAAACTAGCTGTGGCCATGCAGCTAGGCCAGTGGAATTCAATGTCATTCACTCTATCAGGCATAGCTCAGTTAATAAATAGGGAACAATATAAGTGTTTCAATAAGAAGGTATTCTATAGAAGGAATTTGTTACACAGTGACAGAAGATCTAAGAAGACAAGCATAATCAATTCCTTAATAGTCACAAACTATTAAAACTCACTAAAGAAATATATATTCTGAATAGACTTTATCTATTAAAGATTAACAACAAAAGAATACCCCCTACCACTCATAGGGTTAGAGGGATATCTTAGTCTGTTTTATACTGCTATAACAGAATACCAAAGACTGGATAAATTATAATAAACAGAAATTTATTTATTACAGTTCCAGAGTCTGGGAAGTCTGACGATGAGGGGCCTGCACATGGCAAGGGCCTTCATGCCACGCCATGCCATGGCTGAAGAGTAAGAGCACACGATCAAGAGAGTGAGATTTAAGGGGCCCCAACTCATTCTCTGTAAGGACTCCCCTCCAGTGATAACAGCATTAATCCATTTGTGAGGTCAAAGCCTTCATGATTCAATCATTTGGTTTTTTTTTTTTTTTTTGTTGGTGGTGGTTTTTTTTTTTTTAGTTAATTTTATTTTTATTATTTATTTATTTATTTGTTTATTTATTTATTTATTTTAGCATATTATGGAGGTACAAATGTTTAGATTACATATACTGCCTTTGCCCTACCCCAGTCAGAGCTTCAAGCGAGTCCATCCCCAATCATTTGTTAAAGGTCCTATCTATCAACACTGTTTGGAAATTAAATTTCAACATGAGTTTTGAAGAGGACATTCAAGCCATAGCAGGCTATAACAGGAGGAGTCCAAATCTAAAGCCCTCTGTTGATGGCTGCAATGGCTGCATGGTAAGAACTAAGTGATAGGGATATGGACCATTTGCCTGAGGCCAGCGGCACAGAGAAAGTATGGCTGCTGTGGAGAGTGCCACCCAAGGCAGACAGGGAGGGAGGAAATGCCTTACCTACCAAGGACATGTACTGCATTGCATAGCCAGACAAGGAAAAATAAGAAATACATCTAAGAGCAAGAAAAAAGTGAGCACAAAATATCTATGAGAGTAATGGTTAGACCTTCCCCATCCTTTGAATTAGAATTTGGATAAATGGAAAGCCATCTATTGATGGTAGAGCAACAGAATAGAAATATTAATAGTATGTAGTATGGCCCTCTGACAATTTAATGGAGGCCTTTATATGAAAAAGCCCAGCTCAGGCTTTTACATGAAAAAGAAATGAATATATGTCTTGTTAAAGTAATTGTTAAGTTTGAATGTTCAATACTATAGTTAATCTATATCCTAATTTATACAGTATGTTACAATTAGACTTACATAGCTAGAAGGGCATGGAGTTATGAAAGACAGAGGGTTTAAAAAACAGGCAGTAACATATTGTTTAATACCATTTATATGAAACCTCCAGAAAAAGCAAATCTAAAGAGACAGAAAGTAGATTAGTGGTTTCCAGGGACTAGGGGAAGTGACTACTAATAGGTTCAAAGTTTCTTTTAGGGGTGATAAACATGTTCTGAAATTAGATAGTGGTAATGAGTATAAACTTTGTAAATATATTAAAAAATGCTGAATTATATACTTAAAAAATAAAAACTAAACTAAAAAGTAGGTAGAAGGCAGATAATCATAGGGCTTATATGCTATGCCAAGAAATCTTGAATTCTTTGTCTAGGTTGTGGGTCTCCAGTATAGGGTGTTTTATATATAGTAACAATAAGGTTAGAGTTTTAAAAGGAAAATGCCAGCATCAGTATAGAAGGTGTATTGTAGAGAGCAGAGGACAATCCTGGAAGTAAAATTCTTGGTTAGGCCATACAGGAGACAATGAGAAATTAGGGCAAAGGCAATGAATACAGAATGGAAGTAATGGCCAACAGGTGTGGAGAAAACTAAGTGGGCAATATAAGAAGGCATTTCAGTCATTCAAATTTTGTCCCCATCAATTGGGGATTCTGGAAAATGGATGTTCTAAAACACTTATGCTTTTTAGAAACATTTTATTATTTTTCTGCCACTGATTACATTTTTGATTTGGTAGGAAAATAAGACACATAGGTCACCAAACATGTGAAAGACTATCAATGCTTGGAGACACCAATATTCATACCCCAAACTGAACGCTCTGCAAGTAGTTTTAGGTACCAAATCAACTACTTTGGTTATGCATAGTTCATGAGGCATGGACAACTTTTTCAATTACCCCCTAAATTAAGATTCAAGTGCCCCTTGTGGAATACAACCAAACTAATTTCCTCATCAAGAACATCTTTATGTCGGTGATTTCTTTACTGAAACCAATCACCAATCTCCTGGAACTTCCATTAAGAAAAGGCTCCTGGGTACTAATAAAATAGATTGCAGCAAATGAGCTGAAATTACTTTTAACTCTTATTTATCAAAGATGTGATGTAAAGATCTGAAGTTAATAGCTTCATCAAAGCTCAGATGTTTATGGCAGTACTAATTCTGTATGATAATTTATTTTATATTTCTTCCTTTAGACATGAGACCATAATGAACATGTAAGAAATAAATTGATGTCAAAAAATGAAGTATATGAATAGGTCTTGCAATGTTCCATTGGAATGCTGAGCTAATTCCATGTGCAGAAGGAAATTTAGCATGCTATGTGTAGGTCTATGTTTCCATTCACTGTCTGCATACATTTTTGAGTTATAGTCATGACAAAAAACTTGACTTTCCTTAAATGCGATATCCACAGTCTCCTTCCCCTTACTTTTATGCATACTGATATCTCTGATGGAAACGCAATCTTATTTTCTGCTTGCCTAGTTAACATTCATTTTTCAAGACACAAGTGGGTATTACCTCTTCTGGGAAACATTTCCTGATTCTCTTCTATGCCTATTATGGTTTAAGTGATCCTATTCAGTATACACATAATACCCTATACATAACTATATACAGTAGGCATAGTATTATAAGGAAAATAATAGTTTAGAATGTTGTATTAGTTTGGGTAACTTGAATTAGCTGCTGTAATAAATAGGCCATAGGCAGATAGTGGCTCAGACATAATGGGAGCTGCTGTTTCTTTCTCAACTACCCAAGAGTCCAATGTAGGTGGCTCTGGTTCATATAGTATAATTCAGGAATCCCTGCTTCTTCTATCCTGTGGCCCCAGCTTCCCCTAACTTTTCTGTGGTACCTGCATCCAGCAGGCAGAGGAGGAAAGAGGCAATGAAGGAGGCATATATTTTTCTTAAATGTCTTTGTCAAGAAAAGGCACATATCACTTCTATTTCATTCCAATTGTTAAAACTCCATCATTTCTTCCCAGTTAGCTAAAAAGGAAGCTGGAAAATTGAATCTTACTCTGTAAGATTCTGTACATAGGAAAAGAGACACTGATTTCTGTTGAGGAGCTAGCTAGAAGTAATTATACTAGTAGATTAGACAAGACTTGAGCTGGCAAGCCCACTGGGGGACAAAAGACAACATGTCAGGGCCCACTTTGGGCAAGTACATTGGTATGATGAGTGATCATGTCTGGAATCATTATTTCTAACTAGTCCATGCTTCTCACTTCTTCCTTTCCCCTTTTTGAAAGCACCGCTTTCAGCCTGTGCACACAAACACTAGTGCCCTGGGAAGTGACATGTAGAGGCCCAGCTACGAGCCAGTATATCAGTGCAGGTGGATGAAATGCTGGGGAGGAGCTCTATAAATCACCTTTTCTTCATTCTTCTTCTTGCCTTCTTTCACCATCTTCCTTCCCTTCTATTCTCCCCTTCCTCTGCATAAGCTTTTAGCCAGTGCACCCAGTATGGAAGACAGTGAGTCCAAGGCCCTGCTTTCTGCTGTCGTGGTAAGGAGTTCGATAACATACAATCAGAATTGAACAAATGAGGAGATTTATTAAGAATAATGGAAGACACAGTTATCAGTGTTTAAAATGGGACTTATGAACAAGAAAAGATATGGTTTTGGAATGCAATTGGACATACCAGTGTGAACAATGATCCAATGTGATATATTAATAGCTCTAGTTATAATTAAATTAATATATAGAAATATACACCTAGATACATACACACATGTTACTTGCATACATAGATTTCTTATCTCACTCTCTTGAGAGGACATAGACACAATGACCCCCCCCAGTCACAAAGAACACACACAGTGCACAATTATTTGTTTCTAAATACCAAGGAGCCAGGCTTCCTGGAGAAGAATGGCTGATGCCAGGGCTGAGGTAGAGAAAACACAAGATGATCTGGGACCATCATGTTGTCAGAAATACTCAAGGGGCATACCAAAAAGATACAGGGGCCAGGCATGGTGGCTCATTCCTGTAATCCCAGCACTTTGGGAGGCTGGAGGCAGGAGGATCACTTGAGGCCAGGAGTTCAAGACCACATAAGCAACACGGCAAGACCCCATCTCTACAAAAAGTTAAAAAAAAAAAATGCTGGGTGTGGTGGCATGTGCCTGTAGTCCTAGATAATCAGGAGGCTGAGGTGGGAAGATTGCTTCAGTGAGCTGTGATTGTGCCACAGCACTCTAGCCTGGGACAATGTGAAGACAATTGAAATAAGGATGACCAGTTATACTTTTTTGAATAAAATAAAAATCCATGAGATTTTACTAATATAAAAACATAAATTGATACATATATAAAGTGGGGATGGGGAAAATGTTGGAACTGGAAGGGAATGCTTCCATGCCAACTAATAAATCTAAAATGGATTATGGGATTAGAAGATTACAATTTGACAATCATCGGTGAAAACTAATTCAGGCAAAAATCATCAATGGATGCTAAATCTGGTGTGTGAAAGATTGATGAAAAATGGGGTATTCACATAGTATCAAAGTAACTCCCCATAAAGGCATATTGATTATTTATTAATTAATAAATAATATATACTTACTAATTAACATGACATATCAATCAAATAATAAATGTTAACATCATCAATAGTGGGACAATATCAACATTGTGTACCTTCTGTGGTATTCTTGCCAAAAAATGTACAAAACTTAAACCATAACAAACAGCATACAAACACAAATGGATATTCTACAAAGTAATTGGACTACACTCCTCAAAAATGTTAGGACAAAGACCAATCTGGAACTATTCCAGATTTAAGGATATTAAAGTGATATGACAAGGAATAGAACAATTAATCCTGGATTAGCTACTCAATCTAAAGAGGGTATATTTGGGATAATTATGAAAATTTGAATGGGATCAGTCAACTAGATAATAGTATTGAATCAATGCTCATTTCCTGATTTTGATGAGTATGTTGTGCCTATGTGGAAAAATGTTCTTATACATAGGAACAATATATTGGAGAATTAAGGGATGTGGTAGGAAAAACAGGATGGTCCCCTAAAGGTATCAAGTCCTGATACCTACACCTATAAATGTCACCTTATAACAAAAAGGGTCTTTGCAGATGTGATAAAATTAATGATTTTGAAATTAGGAGATTACTTGAATTAACTGTGTGAACCCTAAAGTGGCATCACAAGTGCTTTTATCTGAGACAGGCAAGGGAAAATTTGACCCAGACAGAAGAGGACAAGAAAGTGTGAAGATGGAGGCAGAGACTGGAGCAATATGGTGACAAGCTATGGAATGCTAGCAGCCAACAGTAGCTGAAAGAAGCAATCAACAAACAGATCTCATCCTCTAGAACCACTGGAGGAAACACCACTGTGCCAACACCTTGATTTCAGCCAGTGTTGTCGATTTTGGACTTCTGGTCTCCAGAACAAATTTCTGTTGTTTACAGCCAGCAAGTTTGTGGTAATTTGTTACTGCAGTCATAGAAAACTAATACAAAAGATAATGGGGCATCCTAAATGAAGCTTATTCCCAACCTTTTCAAAATAAGAGAAATATTAACAAGGGATTCTGGGCAAAACCTGTACAATAGCTCTCCATATTTTTTTAACTTTTACATATATCTGAAACTACTAAAAAATTAAAAAGTTTAAAAATTAGAAGATTAAATAAGTAAAAGTTAAGAGCTATTGCTCGAGTAACATGAAATGGGAGGAAGATCAAAAATTTCCAAAGGGATACAGACTTTTAATTTTCAACTATTTCATCCTCAAAATGTTGGTTTTTATTCTAAAGCTCCTTAATTCCTATTGTAAAGTGGCTATTAATATAATATCTATAGATATCATATTTGTTTTTAAGATCAGAAGAATTATAGAGAATGAAGATAAGAGGTCATTCCAGTTGAACCTGTCACTTTTATCAAGAAGGCAGATATTTCATAGCTATCTACAAAATTTCATAGCTATCTACAAAAAGGCCGATATTTCATAGCTAAGTTAAAGCTTCTATTTAAATCTTAGGAGCCAGAACTATATCTAGTCACAAGGGAATCTGTGAAGGTGAACGTTGCTTTTCCCAGCTTCTTGAGTGGATATGGCAATGGAGGGAAAGATTGAAAAAAATCTGGTGAGTTGGCTAATAAACAGTGTTAGCTCCTTGGCAATAGATAGATAGAAAGAAAGATAGATAGAAAGACATTTATTTAGAGAGCCTAGCACAATGCTTTAAATACATATCCAATGAATGCTTGTAAAATTAATTTGTGTATGAATGAATTAATATATAAATGGATGGATTAATGAATCTTATGTTGTAAGTTTATATTAGCCATGTTAATAAATATCAGCTTTGTTAGAACACAGTCCTTAATGTAGAATCACTTAAATAGTGTTAATATTTCAGAATACCCTGGACACCTAGGCCATCATTTGTCATTGAGTTTGCAAGTTTTCCAGTGTATCATGATTATTTGTCTATAGATTACCCTTTTTGTGCCCACTATTATGGTATCAGGTTAAAACCATATCAACATTTTGCCTGAATTGTTGCATTTATCTCCTATCCCTCTTGTCTTCAGTGTCTTCTTTCTCATCCCATTAAGTGAGATAAGTAAGTGGGCACAGAGTGAAAAGAAAAAAAATGGGAAAGTCAAAACTTGGTAAATAATTAGGTGATTGATAAGGAGTGATTGATGAGAAGTACTCAAATATTCTGAAGACCCTCTCCTAGATAATTGAGTGGATGAGAATGTCAAACACAGGAAAGGAGATTAATTGAGAAGTAACAGATTGTGCTAAATTGATGAGTGATATTTTAGACATAGGGAGTTTGGTGTGCCTGTGGGACATCCTTGTGCAGATAAACACATAGTTGAAAATTAGACATTTAGGCTTTAAACTAAGAGAAGTTAGAATAGAAAATGTAAGTTTGACATTCTTCTGCATGTAGGTGCTAGTTAAAGCTTGTGAATAGATAAGACTTCTCAAAGATATCATATAACATGAAAAGAAAGAGGATGACGAATAAAATCTTGAAATTTCACATACCCTGATGGCAGCCATTTCCAGCTTTCAGAGAAACACTCCAGTATAGTGGAAGGAGACTGCTCAGGGGAGTGAGACGACATCATTTCTTCTTCTGATACTAATTCAACATGCAGTCTAACTTAATGCTTTTCAAATTGTAGTGCAAACAAGAATTGCCTTGAAGGTTTATTAAAACATAGGTTTCCAGGTCCCATTCCCAAATGTTCTAATTCAATGGGTTTCAAGTGAAGCCAGAGAGTTGGAATTTCTAACAAGGTCTCATATCATGCTGTTGCTGCTAGTATCAGACCACACTTTATTATATCTCAAATTTAGCCTTCTTCCTCAAAGTGTGGTTAATAAGCCAGAAATATAAGCATTACTTGGGAGCTTGATAGAAATATGAAATCTTAGGCTCCAACCCAGATCTACCAAACCAGACACTGCCTTTTAATGTTGTCTCCAGGTGACTCATGTGGGCACTGCCATCTAGAAGGTATTACTTAACATATTGCTCAGTTTTTACATTTGTCAAAATGACAGTGTTGATTTCATTTTGATTTCAACATTCTGTGGGTGAAAAATTAAGATCTGAAGCCAGACATCAAGAAGGGAATTTTGTCTCCACTAGCCTTAGTTTGAGCATGTAAAAAATCGACATCATTACGGTGTCCTCCCCTGGATACGGTAAGAATGAAATAATGTTATGAATATAATGTGCCTAGCTTCCATTTGAATGGAGAGCTACAGTCTGATGTTAGTTTTACACTGTTACATGAATATTCAGGTCGCGGCTAGCACAGGGCTGTTTGTGAAATTGCCTATTTGTTATGTTGGTTCCACCTATTTGATTAGTTAATTTGGTAAATTTAATGATGCTTTAAGTGAAATGATTCCAGTTAATGATTATTGATTTGAACCTCAAGAAGAGGAAAATAAAATTGATTCCTAGGTAATTACAACTTAAAATACATACATTGAGTGTGTGCAGATGCTGACTGATTAAAGATAATGAATATTTAAAAACTGATATAAAATTGAGACCAAGCTGTAGGGAGGCAGATTGTGGTTGTGAGAGTAATTAAAACAAAAATGAGAGATGACTGAAATGTATCTCAGTCTCATGGGTCTTGTGAATCTACTATTTCCCTTCCTTTCTTCAACTCCACTTTTTTTTTTTCTCAAATAGAACTATGGTAGCCTGGATCTTATCTTCAGAAGACTTTGTTTCTTTATCTAATAAATAGAGATAATAATATCTAATAAATGGGGTTGTTGTCAGGAATAGATTTAAAAATTCAAGTGCTGAGCACAGGGCTTGGCATAAAATGAATCAATAATTGCTGTTATTATGTAAATTTTACCCACAATAGATTTGCGATGGAGTTGATGATGTTAAGTTTTTCAACACTGTATTCTTTAGGATTAGTAATACTCTATTATATACAGAAGCAACATTCAATAATTGTTTACTGAATTGAGCATCCAGAGTACATTTTTATATTGCATCAGATGCAATTAAGCAGTAAATCTGACACAAAAAAATACATTTCTCTTTCAGAGATAAAAATGGAAGTTCTGCTAGTGAAGACTTCCTTCCTCCAAAGTTTTTTTATAAATACAATAAAAATACTTTGGTATGCTGATTTTTCCTCTACGCTTAGCATATTTGCCCTAAATAATCCTGTTTGGAAAGAAAGTAAAGGAATAACTTCCGTATCTAGTAAACTAGTCAATATTGAGGCAGAAACTCTTACTTTATTCTAATTTTCTAATAGATTGAATGAAATACTATTTCTGGTATGGGGAGAATTAGATTTCAGCAAAATTTTATTTTTAATTAATAGATTCATTTGAAAAGATTATAAAGATCCTTTGTCTAAAGGAAGGAACATTTTTAAATGAATTAAGAAATTCATCCCAGGTGATTTCAACATAAGACACTTAAATATCTGAGAACTATCAATAGCTAAAGTCTTTAAAAAAAAACTGGGCTCATTTAAAAAAAAATAAAGTTCCATTTAGAATGCACAAATGTACATTTCAAGGGTACTATCTACTTGCTATCAGATATGAAAGTTTTCAATATCTGAAGTAATATCATGTGCAAGAAGTCGAGATTTGCTCCAAGTAAATGACCACAGGATGTAAGTAGCACATTTCTGCAGCTGAAAACTTAAGATTTTAATTCCAGCTATCATACTCTGTTGCTTTCAGTGTTCATGAAGTTACTTACTATGGAAGGAAAGAGATGCAATGTTCATAGAATTCCCTCAAAACTCTGAGGCTTTATATGAATTGAAGGGAGTGTTATTTAGCATCAAAATGCCCTGGTAAAAATAGGTAGAGAGCAGAATTACTTTCTCTTGCACATCAACATACCTCCATTGCCAAGGCATTCAAACTCATAGAAATTTTTCACAGAATTTTTTATTCCACTTGCTGCTCAGCATTTCTGTTTATAAACCTTTAAGTATATTATCTACCTCACTGGACACCATATAGAAAATACTGCACATTTTCACTTGAAATAAATCAGTTTCTTTTCCACTTGTAGCCAGTCTTCCTCACAATTAGCCTTCTCTAAAAATACAAGAGAAATAAGTCCTAGAGATCTACCATACAACATAGTGCCTGCAGTTAATAATACTGTATTGTATACTTAAAAATTTTCAAAGAGGGTAGATTTTATGTTAATTGTTATCACAAAAATCAATAACAATAATAATAAATAAGAGAGCCAGAGGAAACTTTTGGAGGTGATATATTAATGGCATAGATTGTGGTGCTGGTTTCATGGGGCACATATTTATATCCAAACTCATTAATTGATATACATTAATGATGTACAGCTTTTTTTATATCAAAGAAATCAATTTTTTTAGTGTTGAAAAAATATTTTAAGAAAATGTTGATGTTGGGAGAAGAAAAAGAGCAGCTAATGCTTTGCGCACTTCATACGTGCCAGTTACGATAAGAGGAGCTTTGTGTCTGTTACGGCGTTGAATCCTCCTGTTCCCTACTAGGTATGTGTTATCTCCATTTTACCAATGAGGAAATCAAGGCTCAGAGAGGGTAGGCAATTTTTCAGACACACACCCAGTGAGCGGAAGAGTGAGATTCGATGCAGCATTCCTAACTTTAATTCATGTCCCTTAAAGATTGCTAACTCTTCACTGTTTGAGAGAAGACATAAATACAACAGGGTGCCTGAAGCTTCTTTATTTACCTCCTATCCTCTCTAAAACACTCGCAATTTTAATAAAAATCCATTCCACAAACACTCAAAATTCTTCATCTTCGTGTTCAGCAATGTAGTTTCATCCCTGATGCTGCTTTAACTCCTAAATAATCTAAACTTAATGAATGACTTTCAACAGTGGCAACACTCACTCACAGTCAGGGGAAAGGAGAACGGGGCACTGGAGTTCTCCTGCCACGAATACTTTTACCTCGAGGGAAACCAGTCTTTAAAACAATAGGAGCCTTTTAGGCCACGGAGAGTCAAGCTACTCTCACTATTGTGATTTCACAGTGCCTGGACGATTTATGTAACTTTTAATTCCAAAATGTAAACACAATGCATTTTTGAGACACTGGAACCAAATATTTACCAGAATGAGAGGCTACTCATGTATTCTCTAACTTAAATATTAATATATATATATATCAAGTGATAAATGTTCTGTGAGTCTGACATAAATTTCTACAGTATTCCCTTACAGGTATTAGAAAAAATATTAATCCTTGCTCAGAGAATTAGACTCTTTTTTAAAAAAAATTTTCAAAATATTAAAGGGGTATGAATGCTTTTGTTATATGGATACCTTGCATAATGCTTAAGTCATTGTGTTTAGTGTGCTTGTCGCCAGGATAGTGCTCATTGTTCCTGTTCATCATTTTGAGTTTCCATGCCATTTTTTTGTCTCAGGGCCCTTACTACTACTTACAGAAAGGCCTTCAGCTTTGTTCAGAGTTGTCTTTTGGCCCATCTGCTTCATAGTCTGGTTCTGCCTTTACTGTGCTCAGGTCTGATGCTTCTGTTTATTCCTGTCTGTTGCTCTCCTGCACTGCAGTAGAGAGAGGAAAGTTTTAAACTCCTTTTTGTGGGAAAAGTCACTTCCTAATAGGGGCCTGGGCTGCAATCGATGGGTAATTGAGCAGATGCATGGAGGCCTGTAACAGACATGAACACATTTCCTAGCACTGCTGCTGCTCTTCGGTTATGGTCCTTTCTGATTCCCGACCTCTTATTGGACCCCACATTGGTGTAACCATGGCAAAAACCTGAGAAATCAAAGGCATTTTATTGCACACGTTATTTAGTCAATAAAGGACTGTAAAATTTTAAATGTTGGACATGAAGAAATTTGGAAGATTCTGGAGATATGACCATTTGGGGGATAAATAGAGACAGAGTCTAGCGTGCAGAGGTTTGAATTCTGCAGACCTATTCTATCCACTGACTAAATCTTCAGTGCATACTTTGGTAATTACCTCCTACTTTTATAATTGAAAAAATGCAGCTTAAAAACGTTGGAACCATGAATCACAAATACAACATCTCCATTTCCCACTCAACTGAAATGGGTAAAAATAAGGAATCAAATTTATATATATGTGTTCTGACTAGTTAACAAAAAATAAATTATATCTAGACAATGTTTTTTTAAATGTAATTAAGGGAGTTTTTACTGAGTTTGCTTTCTGAGCAGTTAGCAGAACAGAAAATGACTGATAAATGACTACCTGATGTTGGTGAAAAACCTAAAAATCTAAGAAAGATCTAAAAAACATACACTCGGAAAATTATGTTGATCAAATAAAAGGGTTCTTGTCTTTCCTAGTAGTTCTTCCATTATAAAAATATGACCAGTTGTAATTTAGTTAAGAGTATTGTATCAATTTCCCTGTTTTGACAAAAGGTTATGTATGATGATCAAATTAGGGGAAACCGAGTGAAGGATATATACAAATTATTTATACTATTTCTGCAACTTTCTTAAGTATGTGTCTGTATACCCACTTTATCTACGTTTTTTGTTTCAGACACATACAATAGATTTAAAAATATGTATTACATTAGGATAAAATTTTGGGAAAGAAGTACAGTAGAAATACAAAGTCTAGAGGAATTGGGAAAAATATTAATTTTCTAACTGTTAAAATTTGTAATTATATTTTTACATGAATGCTAAAAGTATCAAAGCACTTAGCATTTATAGTTTTTGAATTTGAATCAATCGTGTTATGGTTTATTTTAAAATGTAAATGTAATATGACAGAAATTACATCCTTTGAAACTATTCAGACTTACAATTAAAGATTTTAGATAACAACAAAAAAAGTATACAAAGGTACATGTTGTGCATGTATGTATGTGTGTGTATATATGTACATAATTTCAGAATTCTTTTAAGTGTACGTGAGCAACAGAGCTTGAAAACACATGAGACTAAGGCAAGAAGATTAGTGCAGAAGGTTGATTTTAAGTAGTCCCATTCTGGGGCAATCTGGAAGAGCCAAGATTATTGAGCCACTTTTAAAAGAAAGACCCTGAAACTAGAGATGGAAGCCACCATATTTGACATCCTATGTCTTATGAAAAAATGGGTAGAAGCCACCATATTTGACATCCTATGTCTTACGAAAAAACGGGTAGAACATAGTAGGTACTCAAAAAATATTTAATGAATATATTATTTATAGTGGAGTTCATGTTAATTCATATTATTTTAGCTTTATCCAAAGGATGTAATTCCTCTATGTCGTTCTCTGCCAATTTCCTTCTTACAAAGAATTTAAAATTTTAGCTAACCTTCACAGCCATGATATAGCCTGCTCCTTCAATTTTTCTTTTTTTTTTTAATTTTTTTTTTTATTTTGGCTTATTATGGGGGTACAAAAGTTTAGGTTATGTATATTGCCCATTCCCCTCCCCACCCCCCAGAGTCAGAGCTTCAAGCGTGTCCATTCCCCAGACAGTGCGCATCGCACTCATTATGTAAGTATACACCCATCCCCTCTCCCCCCTTTTGCAAGCATTCAAATTCACACGTTTAAGTGTGTGCTATAACACTAACAGACAAGTCTTTGCAATGTGGACATAGAAACTGTTGGATTCATTCATTATATACTTTTCTTCCTCACAGCAATTCTCTCACTCCTCCCTTCCCCCTTCTTAGTTTCCAAGGTCCATTACACCACTTTATGACCATATATACCTTTCGTTTAGCTCCTGCTTACGAGTGAGAACATATGGTATTTGTTTTTTTCTATCCTAGAGATACTTCACTTAGTATAATGCTGCTAAGATTTTCTGTTAAAGTGCTATTTTAACAATTTGACTCACTTTCTTCCTAATGGTATTATTAATTGTAACATTAACCTGGTACTCATTTGATTTAATTCAACTTAATCATTTATTGAGTCCTTTTGAAACCAGACCCAGAATAAGGATCAAATACACAAAAAACCATAAACGCCACCCTCAGGAAAGGTTTGCCCACCCACTCTCACCCTCAATTTTCTCAATTTCATCATGTTTTTCAAGATTCAGTTACAGTGCTCCCAGTTTTCTGGGAACTCTTTTCTGACTATCCTCATACACACAACCCCAAAGATTAGATGTCCTACCTCCTGCTCCTACAGCTAGACAGAACTCATTTTGTTCATTATTTTTCCCCAGACACTGGCAAATTGTAGATACATAATAAACATCCTTTAAATGATTTCATTTTAGTCAGGATTATGGGAATGGATGAAAGTACAGGTAAATGCTCTGGATATAAACTAAGAGGCAAGCTATTAGTGAGGCATTCCCTGAAACAATTAGATAACTAAAGCCACAACTGATTGTAACAGGGAGCTCTGTAGATCTCAGTAGACCTTCACCCCAACAGTCCTTATATTTTGATCATGGAACCTCATCCACTCTTAGAACAATGGTTTAATGAACAAAGCTTTCTGACATAAATTAAAATCTTAATCCATTCAAATCCTATTCATACCAGAAACACCAACAGAATGTTTTACTGTTTATATAATGCTTTAATTCAGGAGTTTTCAAAGAATGGCCATGGACATCTCTGACGTCCCCAAGACCCCTTCAGAGCATGTCCAATTTCAGAATTATTTTCATAGGCATACCAAGACATTGTCTTTTTTCACTGTATGGACACTTGTGCTGATTGTGTAAGCACATTGGTTGGTAACACTGCTGGTGCCTTAATATGAACAAAGACGGTGGTACCAAACTGTAAGCGTATATTTTCTTCACCAGCACACACACACTTGTAGTAAAAGTTAAAAAGAAAATTCCAGTTTCAATTATATCAACCCTTCTTTTTAATGCACATCTTTTAAATGCTCTGTTTGATGAAATGGGAAGTATTCCTAAAACACTTGTGCTGCATACCAAAATATCGATATCAAGATTTTCTCTAGGAAGAACACTTTTGCAATTGACTTGTGAGATGAACTAGCTACTTTTTTCATGGAAGTGCAACTTTATTTGAAAGAATGACCAATATACAAACAATGAATATTTAGACTTGGATATTTAGCTAACATTTCTCAAAATTAGTGAAGCAACTCTTATCACTTTACGCAAAACAACTGACCATAAATTTTGCCCATGATAAAACTTGGAATTTCAAGCAAAAAAATAAAAATAAAAAATAATTTTGGAAAACATTTATCCACTTCCATGAACATAGGAGCTTCTCAATACTTAAAGACTGTTCTGATGAGATCAACAGTATATTATAACATATGAGATTTCTGAAAGTATATAATGCAATGTGTTAACATTTGGAAGATCTTCATAACTCAGTAAGCTAATATTTTCCAAATGACCAATGGGTGGAGTTACAAAATCATGCATGGGTAAAGATTCATTTAACATACAAAATTGACCAATAGATTTTAATGTAAAAGAATATAAGATTTTAATTGATGTATCCATCAGATGTTATATTGCAACTAACCTTTAAGAAGGTGCTACTTATAGATTTTTATTGTAGAATCAATGAAGAATACCCACAATTTTCTGAAAAGACTATAAAAAAATTTCTTTCTTTTCCATTTAAATAACTGCATGATACCAAATTTTCTTCAAATGCTCATATCACAACAACATATTGGAAAAACTGAATGCTGAAGCAGCTATGAGAATTGATGGTTCTTCTACTAAGCTAGACATTTAAAAGATTTACAAAGATAAAACAATACCATTCTTTTCACTAATTCTGTTTTGGATAATATTTTTTATAGAAATTGCTATTGAGTTAACATGTAATCATTATATTACTGTTTTAAATATGTTTATAAATATTTTAAAACATTTTAATGTTAATTTTAATATGGTGAATATCAATAAATATAATCCATATAAGTAAAGCTCCTTGGAAGCCTGATACTTTTTAGAATGTAAGGAGGTCAAGAGATAAAAGGTTTGGAAACTACTTGCTTAATTTATCTTACTTAATGTTATTCTCACAACAACCCAGTGAGGTATGTTTTATAGATTAGGAAATAAGGACCTGTAGATTTGAAGAGAAATGGTGAAAATCACACAGCCAGAAAATTAAGCTAGAAATTAAACCTAGATTTGTTTACAGAACTCTTTCCATGATTGTCTCACTTCCATACTTATAGAGTTAGTAAAAATCATTTGTCTTTGGTACAGATCCATAGTATATAATACAAAAAGAAAATGACAGGTTTTGCTTTATCTCTTTAGAAAACTAGCAAATAATATTAACATCTACTATTTAGTTACAGTAATCAACACAGAGTGGTATTGGGGAGGAATAGTCACATAGATCAATGGAACAAAATAGAAAACTCACAAAACTCAGAAATCAAGCCATATAAACATGTCCAACAAATTTTTGACAAACATGAAAAAGCAATTCAATGGAGGAAATACAGCCTTTTCAAAAAATGATGCTGGAATAAGTGGACATCCAGAGGCATAAAAATGAACCACAACCTTAAACCTCATTCCTTATACAAAAACAAATTCCATTATATAACAGGCTTAAATGTGAAACATGAAACTATAAAACCTTTAGGGGAAAAATAGAGAAAATCTTTAGTATCTAGGGCTAGGCAAAGAGCTCTAAAAAATCAACACAAAAGTGTGATCCATACAATGGAAATTAATAAATTAGACCTCATCAAAATTGGAAACTTTTGCTCTATAAATGTCCATGTGAAGAAAGTAAAAAGACAACCCTACAGACTGGGAGAAAATGTTTGCAAACCACATAGGTTATGTAGAAGCAGTATCTAGAATATATAAAGAACTTTCAAAACTCAATGGTAAAAAAAAAGCACCACAATTAGAAAATGTGGAAAAGATGAGAGGAGATAATTCAGTGATGAGTATATGCAGATGCAAATACACACATGAAAAGATGTTCAATATCATTAGCTAACAGGGAAATGCAAAGTAAATTCACAATGAGTTATAGCTTGGTAACTCTTAGAGTATCTAAAATGAAAAATGACAACACCAATCATTCATACATTCCTGATGGAAGTGTAAATTGGTACATCTATTCTGAAAAACATTTTGGCAATTTCTTAAAAATGATAAATGGTAACTAAACATTTCACTACCATACAATCCTGCAATAGTATTCCTTGGTATTTATCCTAAAACATGAAAACTTATATTTACATCAAAATGTGTATGTAAATGTCTATAGCAGGTTTACTCATCATAACCAAATACAGATATCCTTCAATGGGTGAATGTTTAAACAAACTGTAGTACTTCCATCTCATGGAGTATACTAGACAACAAAAAAGAACAACCTATCAATATATACAAAAACTTAAGTAAATATCCAGAGAATTATGCTAAATGAAAAAGCTAACAATCTCCAAAGGTCATACATTCTATGGTTCCGTTTTTTCTGTATTATTTCTTACAACTGCATGCAAATCTAAATTTATTACATAATAGTTTAATTTTAAAAATCTAGCTACTTCATACATCAAATTTTAAAAATCTAGCTAATTCATACTTCAAAAATCTAGCTAAATCATACTTTTTTAAAAGAGAGCTAACTAATTAGTTACTAGTTAACTAGTTAGCTCTCTTTAAAAGTATGAAAAGGCCAAGAAAAACAGGAAAATACTGAAAAACTGTCAAGGACTGGAAGATATAAAGGATACAATACTCCCAAATGCAACATGATATCATGAATAGAAATTTTCACAATAGAAAATAGAAAAATTGCATTAGTGGAAAAATTGGTGACATCAAATTAATGGTGTTAAGCCAACACTAATGTCTTACTTCTGACAAATGTAGCATGATTATGTAAAATGGTAACATTAGGGGAGGATGGATGAATGATATCTAGAAATGAACTGTTCTATCATTGCAACTTTTCTGTAAATCTAAAATTATTCCCAAATAAAGAGTTTTAAAAAATCTATGGTTAAGAATTCTCCCCTATCCATTTTTGCTAGTCAAATATTAAGCATTTTATCTAGGCATATAAGATACTCTGTGACTTATCTTCTGCCAATCCTCCAACCTTATCTCTCCCGCTGTTGGTTCCTTGCCCTTGTACCTTTATCAGTACAGAATGCCTGGTAGTTCTTCAAATGTGTTTCATTGAATCAACACCTTTATTCCTTTACACAGAATAGTCACTGTGCCTTGAATGAACTTCTTTTCATCTTGTGTTTTCCATGTGATAAACTCCAGTTATCTTTTAAATATCCAGCTGTGATAAAAATCCTTTTCACAAATTCTTCCTTGACCATCTTTACAACAGTGTTGATAAAATTTTGCTTCTTTACCTTACACATAAATAACATTGTGCTTTCATATGACTAAACCTTTGTTACCATGTTTTTCTTCCCTATGAACTTTTGAGGAAGCAGTAAAGCAATGTAAGGAGAAAAGCAGAGGCTTTGAATTAAAATATACCTGCATTTGAATTTTTTCTCCACTTTATTTCAATTGTGTCATGAGGCATGACATTTAACTCTGAGCCTCACTTTCCTTTTTTCTTTATTTTTTTAAAATTAACAGGTAACATCATATGTTTTTATCATGTACAACATGATATTTTGAAGTATATATACATTGTGTAATGGTTAAATCTAGCTAATTAACAAATGCATTACTTCACATAGTTTCCTCTTCTATTAGGAAAAACATAAAGACTATTACTCTTACTTTATAGGTTTGCTATAAAATCAATAAGAGAAAATCTTTATTTTCAAATACTTAATTATCAAATAAAGACTGACTATATTCAAGGTGTAAAACTCATGATTTGATGTTTATTTGGTATACATATACTTTGATGATTATATAATGAAATTTATTAACACATCTATCACCACTCATGCTGTACATTAAATCCCCAGAACATGTTCATCTTAAAACTGAAAGTTTGTACCCTTTGACCAGCAGCTCCATATTTCTCCCATCTCCCAGTCCCTGGAAACTACTGTTCCATTCTCTGCTTCTATGACTTTGTCTTTTTTAGATTCCACATATAAGTGAGATTATACAGTATTTGTCTTTCTGTGTTTATTTATTTCACTTAGCGTAATACCCTCCAGGTTCATTCCTAATGTTGCAAATGGTAGGATTTCCTTTTTTTCCTATGGCTGAATAATATTTCAGTGTACACATGTACCAAAATTTTTTTATTCACTCATCTGTCAATGAGCACTTAGGCTGTTTCCATATCTTGGTTATTTTTAATAATGCTGAAATGAATATGGAGGTACAGATACTGATTTCATTTCCTTTGGATATATATCCAGAAGTGAGATAGCTGGATAGTAAGATAGCTCTATTTTTTAATTTTTTAAGGAAACTCCATATTGCTTTTCATAATGTCTATAGCGATTTACATTCTCATACCAACGGTGTGCAAGGGTCCTCTTTTCTCCACACCCTCACCAACATTTATTATCTCTTTCCTTTTTTATAACAACCATTCTAACAGGTATGATATGATATCTCATTGTGGTTTTTTTTTTAATTTGCATTTCTCTGATGGTTACTGATGTTGAACATACATGATGTTGAAGATACCTGTTCACCATTTGCATATATTCTGTGGAAAAATATCTATTCAACTCCTTTGCTGATTTTAACTGGGTTATTTGCTCTTTTCTATTGAGTGGCATGGGTTACACATTTTGGATATTAAACACATATCAGATATATGGTTTGCAAATATTTTCTACCAACCCACAGGTTGCCTTTTCATTTTGTCGATTGTTTTGTTTGCTGTGCAAAACCTTTTTGGTTTGATATAGTAAGACTTGTTTATTTTTGGGTTTTTGGCATGTGCTTTTGGTGTCATATCAAAAAAGAATCATTGCCAAGACCAATTTCAAGGAGCCTTCTACATGTGTTTTTCTTTAGAAGGTTTATGGTTTCAGATCTCACATTTAAATCTTTAATCTATTTCTATTTAATCTGTGTATATGGTATAACACAAGAGTCCAGTTCATTCTTTGGCATGTGGTTATCCAGTTTCCCTAACACTATTATTGAAGAGACTTGCCTTTCCCCATTGTGTGTTCTTGGCATCCTTCTCAAATATTAGTTGATCATATATGTTTGGGTTTATTTCTGAGCTCCTTATTGAGTTCCATGGGTCAATGTGTCTGTTTTTAATGCCAGTACCATATGTTTTGATTATTACAGCTTTGTAGTATAGTTTGAAATCAGGGAGTGTGATGCCTTTGACTTTGATCTTCTTCTCAAAATTGCTTAGGCTATTTGGGGTCTTCTGTGGTTCCATAAGATAAACTGTCTCACATGATATTATACATAGAAAACCCTAAAGAACCCACCAAAAAAAAAACCATTAGAACTAATAAATGAATTCTGTAAAGTTGCACAATAGAAAATAAACATACAAAAATCAGTTGTATTTAGTCACTTACAATGAACTATCTTAAAAAGAAATTATGTATATGTTATCATTTACAATAGCACCAAAAAGAATAAAATACCTAGGAATAAATTTAACCAGGAGGTGAAAGATCTGTACAAAGAAAGTGATGAGATATTTATGAAAGAAATTGAAGAAGACACAAATAAATGGAAAGATATCCCAAGTTCATGGATCAGAAGAATTAATATTGTTAAAATGTTCATACTACCCAAAGCAATCTACAGATTAAATGCGATGCCTATCAAAACTCCAATGGCATTTTCACAGAAAGAGAGAAAATACTTTTTTTTAATTTCAGGATATTATGGGGGTACAATTTGGTTATTTGTAATGCCTTTGTCTCACCCAAGCCAGGGCTAGAAGCATGCCCTTCCCCCATACAGTGTGCTCCGCCTCCATTAGTTGTGAGTTTACCCCCACTGTCCCCCACCTGACTGATACCCAATGAATATTACTACCATGTGAGTACCTTAGTGTTGATCAGTTAGTACCAATTTGATGGGAGAGAGAAAATACTTTAAGCATCCAGTAAGTTTCCTGACACAAAAACTCAATGAAATTACTGTTATTATTATTTATTTTAAGGTTATTGTTATATATTATGTTATTACAACATCACTATGAAGTGTTGCTACAAAAATAATATTACTATTAAAATAATTTAGACATGGTGGACCCTCTAAAAGGGTCTTGGGAACACCACAGTTGTCTATGGCCACTCTCTGAAAACTGCTGAATTAAATTAACTGTTGGTACTCATGGTATGATTAGGATTTAATTCAGATTAAGGTTTTCATTTTTTACTTTATGTCAGAAAGCTTTATTTTACAAAATCATTTTTCCAAAAGTGTATGAGGTTCCATGAGATCAAGATCCAAGGACTGGTGAGGTGCAGTTCAACTGAGATCCACAGAGCTTCCCTGTTACAATCAGTGACGGCTTTAGCTATTTAATTGTTTTAGGGAATGCTTCATCAACAGCTTTCCCCTTAGTTTATACTCAGAACATTTACCTGTGTTTTCATCTGTTCCCATAATCATGACTAAAATGAAATCATTTAAATGATGTTTATTGTGTGCCTGCATTTTGCCAAAATATAGAGTTACAGAAATGAGAAAAATGATTGCTGTCTAGCTGTGGGGCTCCTAATATTTGGGAGTTGTAGGCATGAGGATGGTTAGAAAAACTCCCAGGAAAATGATGACACTGCAACCCAGTTTTAAAAAATTTGGAGAGGTCTGAGGATAAGATTGGGATAGCTGGCCTCTAAGCAAAAAGATTAGGTGACAACACCCACGGTGAAAGGATATGAAACAAGAGATCTGCCAAGATTTGGTTGGACAGAGCAAAGGCCATGAGTGAACATATGACTTAAAGTAAGGCCAGGGAGGAATACAGTAGAAAGTACTGAGGGGTTGTTTAGGCTACATCCTGTAAAAGGTTTTTGACTAATGATATGAAACACAGCCGTGAGCAGGGGTGATCAGAGATTCTCAGGGCTTGACAGCCATGATGCCTGCTGAGATTCTTAGGGTGCAAACCATTTGGCATTTTCTGAACACCAGTTCTCATTTCTGATAATACGATTGAGAAAGAGTATATAGGATGTATCAAATATGGGAAAGGTACCCAGCAAGACTCAAATCTTTAAATTCCAAATGATAAAATATCTGTGAATGCATAACAAGAATAATTATGAATTGGAGTTCTGGCATGGAAGGAGGTAGAACCATATGGCTGCTTTCCTTACCTGATTCCTTCACCTAGAGAGACTTTCCAGGGATTAACATCTACCTCAGGGATGAGCATCAACATGATAACCAAAAGGAGAAAAGAAAAGAAAAGAAAAAAACTCACAGAGCAGAGGAATAATAGTATGTATCTGTTAGTTGAAGTAAATAAAGTAAATATGCATTTCTGTGAGAACTCATAGTCTCATATTTTTAGGGAAGTTTTAATTATCACTCAGTTTATTAGCTTCACAGTTCAACTTAGCACATAAATCCCTGTGGGAGAATTTTACTACAGAATGGCCTATTTTCTATACACAAAATTTGATTACAGCTATGTCTTCATCTCTGAAGTCCACGAGAAATGCAATCTTCCTTTGAAGAAGAACAATACTCATAAACTTCCAAAGGATATCTCTGAGTGCCTCTGCAGAAAAGAAATGGTATTTGATGCACTTGGGCTTCATAAGCCATGCAACACCAACTCAAGTTAAAATAATACTAACACTATATATGGCTGTAGTTAATTACTTATGAAATTTGAATAGTGAAAGAGCTGAACATTATACTGTATAATGATAAAAAAGCAATTTAATTCTAAATTTGTATGCAATGAATAATAAATCTAATTATGTGAAGCAAAAACTAGTAGAATGAAAAGAGAAAATGATAATGCCACAGTTTTAGTGGGAGAATTGTATACCCCTCTCTCAGCAATTGATAGAACAATGAGACAGAAAATGAGTATGGATATGGAAGAACTTAACAAAAACATCAAGTAACAGGATCTAATCAACATTTATAGAACTCTACCAACAACAGAAGAATAAACTTTTCTTTTCCAAGTGTCCTTGGAACATACACCAAGATAGAAAACAAACCACAACAAACTTTAAGAACTTGATATGAAGAATGTGCTGTTTGATCACAATGGAATCAAATTAGAATCAACACAAAGATAACAGGAAAATCTCAAATACTTAGACCCTGCTAAATAATTTGTGGGTTTAAGAGGAAGTATCAAGAGAACATATTTTCAAAAAATCATCAAATGAGTTAAATTTAAAATACTCTCTAATAAATTGGAACTAACCAATGGGCAGACAAGTGCACAGAGGAAATTGCAAGTTATTGGAAATCAAGCAGGGGGGATGGAGGGGAGCAGAAACCCACCTAATGGTTATAATAAACACTATTCGGGTGATGGGCACATTTATAGCTCTGACTCAAGCCATGTAACAAAAACATTTGTACCTCCTTAATATGTTGAAATAAAAAATAAATAAATAAAGCTAACCCAGAAAACAAAAAATAGAACATATCAACATTTGTGATACATAGCTAACACAGTGCTGAGAAATGTATAGAATTAAACAATTTTATTAATATTAGTATTAGAAAAGCAGAAAAGTCTCAAATCAATAATTTTAACTCACACCTGAAGAAGAAACAGAACAGCAAAATAAATGCAAAGCAAGCAGAACACAGAGAATAATAAAGATAATAAAAATTAATAAAACTGAAAACAGAATATAGAGAAAATCAATTCAACAAGCTAGTTGTTTTAAAAAATTCAATAAAATTGACAAACTTCTAAAAAGACTTTAAAAAGAGAGAAATAACACAAATACCAATATCATAAATGAAATGTGAGATATGAATATAGACCCTTCAAACATCAAAAGAATAATAAAGAAATATTACAAACACCTCTATGACCATACATTTGACAATTTTGAGGAAATGAATCAATTCTATGAAAAGCACAATCATAATTTTCTCAAATGGAAATAGATAATTTCAATATCCTATAACTATGAAGGACATTGAATTCATGGAAGAAAGAAAGAAAGAAAGAGAGAGAGGGGGAAAGGCAAAGAAAGGAAGAAAGAGAGAGGGGGGGAAAGGAAAGGAAAGGAAAGGAAAGGAAAGGAAAGGAAAGGAAAGGAAAGGAAAGGAAAGGAAAGGAAGAAAGATGGAGGGAGGGAGGGAGGGAGGGAGGGAGGAAGCTAGGAAGGGTGGAAAAGAAAGAAAGAAAGATCTCCAGGTCCATACAATGGTTTCACTGGAGAAGTTTAACAAATATTTTAGGAAGAATTAAAGCATATTTTACACAATCTCTTCTAGAAAACAGAAGAGGGGGGAACACTTTTGAACTTGCTTTATGAAGATAGTATATCCATGATACCAAAACCAGAGGAAGTATTCCCTTGTTATAAAAAAAAAAAAGGAATAAAGGAAGGATGGAACGAACAAAGGAAGGAAGGGAGGGAGGGAGGGAGGGAGGGAGGGAAGAAACAAAAAGGAAACTACTTTATAAATGTAGCCACAAAAAATTTAATGAAATATTAGTATACAGAGTTTAGCATATATAGAAAGAAGTATGCATCATGATTAAGCAGTGTTTATTTCAGGGATGCAAGACTGGAACAGTATGTGAAATCAACCTATGTAATAGACCATATGACATGATCACGTCAATTTTGCAGAAATAATGTTTGACAAAATTCAACATCAATGCATTAATTAAGAAAATCTCAACTCTCAGGAACATAGGAATAAAGGGAAATTTCCTCAGCTTGATAAAGAGCATCTTCAACAAACCAAACGCTAATGTTATACTTAATAGTGAAAGACCAAATGTGCTCTTCTACGATTGGGAGCAAGGCAAGGAGGTCCACTCTTCCCTTGTTATTCAATATAGCACTAGATGTTCTAGCAAGTGCAATAGGCAATAAAAGTATTAATAAATTAAAGGTATAACAAAGATTAGAGACAAAGAAATAAAACTGTCCATATTAAGAGATGGCATGATTGTCTAAATAGAAAATCCCAAGGAGTCTACAAAAATATTCCTGAAACTAATAAGTGAGTCCAGCAAAGCTATAGTATTCATAATAAGCATATAAAAATGAATTGTATTTTTTATTCTAAAATGTATATGAAGGGTAAAGGAACTAAACAATTTTGGAAAGCAAGAATAAAATCAGTCTACCTGGTTTAAGGATTTGCTATCTAATTCCAGAAATCAATAATATTTGGTACTGGCAGAAGAATAGACACGTAGATCAATGGAAAAGAGAAGACAACTCAGAAATAAACCCACAAAAATATGCCCAGACGATTTTTGACAAATGTGCTACAGCAATTTAATGGAGGAAACATAACCTTTTTAAAAAACGATGTTGAAGTAAGTTGTTATCCATGGGCAAAGAGAGAGAGAGAGAGAAAAAAAAAAAAGAATCTCAATCTAAACCTCATGCCTTATGTAGAAGATTATTTAAGCTGGATCATGGACTTAAATGTAAAATCTGAATTTATAAAATATTTTAGAAAAAAAATAGAAAAAAGTTTTCTTGCCCTAGGGCTAGGAAAAATTCTTAAACTTGACACCAAAAGGAAGACTAATAAAAGGAAAAACTGATAAATAGAGTTGTATCAAAATCAAAAATTGCTCTGCACAAGACCCTAAGAGAATTAAAACAAACAAAAATAAGCTACAGACAGAGAGAAAATATTTGCAAACCACATATCCAGCAAAGGAATACTCTAGAATATGTAACAGCTCAAAACTCAACATTCAAAACAAATTTTCAATTAGAATATGGGCAAATTCCTGGTCACATATCTCACTGGAGGGAATATACTGATGACAAAAAAGCACATGAAAGCATTCAACAGTATTAGCCACCAGGGAAATGCAAATGAAAACCACAATGAGATATCACTATACCCTTAGTAGGATGGCCGAAATGAAAAAAATAATAACACCATCAATCATCCATACAATTACTGGTGAGAATTTAAAATTGTATAGCCACTCTGGAAAACAGTTTTAAGGTTTCTTGGGAAAACAAACAATCAAACAAAACCAAACTAAAATTTCCACTATCCTACAACCCAGCCATCACACTCCTGGGCATTTATCCTAGACAAATGAAAACTTAGATTCACACAAAAACCTATATTTGAATGTTTACAGCAGCTTTATTAGTCATAGTCAAAAACTGGAATCAGATCCGATGTCCTTCGAGGAGTGACTAGTTAAACTTCAATGGATGGTATATGCATACTATGGAATGCTGCCTATCAATAAAAAAGAATGAGCTATTGATACAGCCAACAAGCTATATAAATCTCCAGAGAATTATGCTAAGTGAGAAAGCCAATCCCAAAAAGCTCACATTTTTGTTTCCATATATATAAAAAACATGGTACCATATGTGTAACATTCGTACTATGGAAATGGAAAAGAGATTAGTGGTTGCCAGGGGTCAGGGATGTGGAAATGAGGAAGGAAGTGGATGCTACTGTAAAAAGTAAACATGAGGGATTCTCATGGTGGTGGAGCTGCTCTGGATTTTAACTGCATTAATGTCACTACACTGGTTATGACTTGTATATGGTTTTGCAAGAGGTCACCATCGGAGAAAACTGGTAAACTAGTAAAGAGTACCTGAGACCTCTCCATATATCTCTCAGCACCGCATTCGAGTCTACAATTATCTCAAAATAAACCGTTTACTAAAAAAAGGCTTCTAACATCAGCATCCTGTCTTATTAAAAATAAATCACTCAAAGACTTTAACGTCACATTAATTATAACCCAATGAAAACACAGCACATATATTTTAGGAAGATTGTCATTATTTAAAAAAAATACTAAATCCTGTTTGTTCTTAATGCTCTCACTTCAGGGTGATGTTTATTTGTATTAAAACAAGAAGCACCTGTATTTCTTGGAATTGTGAGCCATTTTCTCCCCCTAGAGAGTTCTGGAAATATGATGATAACAACATTTTAAAAGGCATGTGGGCATAAAGTGAGTGCCTGGAGCTCATACCGTCTTCTAAGCCTCTTGGATTAAATGCATTTCTATTTCAAATTTAACTATGTTTGGCTTCTTTTTCTAATTGTATCTAGGTGAAGAAAAATGTAAGCTGCCAAATTCAGGGGAATTAGGAATTCCAAAAGATTACACTTTAGATAAAGTCATAACAAGGATGTGAAGGGTTTTATTAAAATGTGTAAGTTATTTACATCAGGGAAAGAGCTGGTAGATATATTTAGCAAACAGGATATGCATTGATCTTGCTATTCAAGAACATTTAAATTACAGAGAAAAATCCTGTTTTGGAGCCTTTTCTTCCTAAAAGATACTAAAAAATGAGAAGCTTCTGGATTTTTTGCCCCTGATTCCCACATACAGATAGGCATCTTTTGTAATTAATAGACTATTCCCTTGGCAACCTGTCATTCAAGTTCATTAGTTCCTTTATTTAACCACAAAACATAGTATCTGCAACAAGGGCAACCTGGGCTTTACATGTGTCTCACATCCCTAAAATGCATAGAAACAACAGAAATTACTTTTTAATATGATAATTTGTTGCACATTTTACAATTGATATACTCTCCTGTATTTTCACTTATTTATGTCTTTTTAAATAAGTCAGAAAATCTCACTCTTCTGTTCAAAACGGTCCAGAGGCTTCCATTTCTATCAAGGACTCTGCACTATTCCCATTACTTAGAATGCTTTTCCCCCAGAGAGCCCCATATCTCACTCCCTCACCACCAGATCATTGTTCTAAAGTGCCCTAAAGTCTCAGTAAGGCTCACTCTGAGAACCTTATCTAACATTCAATCTAGCCTATCCCACACTATCATACTTTAGGGCTCACTTACTTTTTTTTTATTGTCTATCTGCACCACTAGAATATAAGGTTGCCAAACCATGAATTGTTATCTGTTTTTATTCACTGCTCTATCCTCAGAACTTTTTTCCTGACCAGGCACAGAGAGTATATGCTCAACAAAGATGTGCTAAATAAATAAAAGAACTTATGTTTATTTTGCCTTGCCTTGCTTTTTAAAAACACTTGCTTACTATTTATCATGTGCCTGGCATCAGTCTAGCACCAGAAGTAATGCCGGGCACAACCCTTGCTCTCACTGGCCTCACTGTAGAGGAAAAGCTTAGGGTGGAGTTAGAGAAAAATACTGGAAACAGACAGATAACTTCAGTACAATATGGGATACCGTGTCAGGCTTTTGAGATATAAAAACAAATGGAAGACAGTATAATCCTTAAAATCCTTACTCTTAGAAATCTAACCATAATAAGGGAATGGCATTTAAAAGGAAGAGAAGTGTTAAGAGGAAAGAGAATAAACAGATAAAATTTTTAATGAAATACAATATAGTATGCATTGAAATTAATGCAAAAAATGGGGATTCATGGAGCATGGAGGAAGGACTGCCTAGAGGACATGGAAGCCTCTAAGAATAACACTTGATGCACGTCTTAAAAGATTAATGACAAGTTTTTAATAGTTCTTTGCAAATTATAAAGTTGGAATGAGCTTCAAAGGGAAGCGCTGACACTATCTTTGAATATTTAAAAAACTTATTATTTAAATGTATTAGTGAGGGCAGCCATACAGCACAAGTCTAAGTGGTGCATCCACATAAGAATCTATGTGAAAGCCTCCCTCCCATCCTCCACCAGCTTAGTGCAGTGCACAGCCTGAGCAGAGGACCATGTTGCCCTAGTTATAACAAAGTAATATTACTTTTCATGTTTAAATGCTTTTTAATTTCCAAAGCACATTCACATGTTTTATTTCATTAAAACCTTACAATGTGTATAAGTAGGTATTGCTGTGTCTTTGTCAAGACAAGGAGCTGAGGATTAAGAGATTTTTTTTTACCCACCCATAAAATTACGTAGCTAGTGAGTGACAGATGTACGGCCTTTGCCCAACTTTCCCAACATCAAGTCATGCACAGTCATCTGTTCAATATCTATGATCCCAATTAGCTGGATCCCAATGGATCTATGATCCCAATTCCTCCAGGACAGGAGCCATATCCCTAGAACCCTGCAGATTGTCCACCTACTATAAC
Source organism: Varecia variegata (assembly GCA_028533085.1). NCBI lineage: Eukaryota > Metazoa > Chordata > Mammalia > Primates > Lemuridae > Varecia > Varecia variegata. The sequence goes on along the minus strand of CM052438.1, from coordinate 126,317,151 downwards.
AGGAGGGAAAGTAAAATCCATGGGTAGAATTTCAGGGAGCTTTTGGGTCTGCTGGTGAGAGAACTAAGGTCTCTCTCAATTTTGTTCATTTTCTCAGTGAAGTAAGAAGTGAGATCATGATTGAGTATAAACAGAGAAATATTTCAGATTTCAGAAGAGAGGAGCAGGTGTGAAATAGTAATCTAGAACAGTGGGAGAGTGAATTGACTAATAAAATGTAGTTGTGGTATTGGCAGACAGTAAATTAGAGCCACATAGGTTTGTGATAATAGACTAAAGTGAAACCAATCAATATTGTGGTGTATTTTCTCTAGCTCTGTTCAGTGGCTCAGGTACAAGGGTTAAATAGGGGAACAAGTGGGACTAACCAAGGCTGGAGTTGTTCCAGCCAAGTAAGATGGCAGGAACAATGTACAAGGGAAAATAAAGATAGCCAATAAGTTATTATAAAGTTTAACTTGAAATATAGGATGAATGAAGTAGAAGTGAAAACCTGAGAAGGATAATGGACATTGAAAAGTAAGTAAGGTCAATGAATTGTAGGTCCTCATAAGATCAGAGAATTATTGGAGTTGGGAGTAATAGAGGGATATAATTGGAAACATATTTAGGTCATTAAATATGAAATGTCTCATTTCAAATCAAAAATGTAGTTTATCATATATCAAACAAGAAGCAGTACAATTAATCAAAGTATGTGCCTTAACTATCCACACAATATTACCGTCTTAACGGTAGCTTGTTTATGTCAGCAGTAAAGAAGCCTGGAAAGCAAGTGGTGATAAAATCACACAAGATGTTTTCCACAGCTTGTTGAGAATTGAATATTTTTCTTTGAAAGAAGTGGTCCAAAGCCAGAAGAAGTGGTAGTCAGTTGGTGCAAGTTCTGGTGGATGACAGAGAGTTTCCAAGTCTAGTGTCTGTAGTTTGAGCAGCATTGTTTGTGTGACATGTCCTCGAGTATTGTCTTACAAGAGGATTGGCCTGTCTCTATTGACCAATCTCTGCTGCTTAATCACAAGCATCCTCATCATCTCATCCCACTGGTTGCAGCAGACATCTGCTGTAATCAATTGACCAGTTTTCATGAAGCTGTAGTAGATAATACCATCACTGGACCACCAAACAGACACTATTAGCTTTTTTTGATGAATATTTGGTTTTGGACAGTGTTTCAGCACTTCATATTTATCCAACCATTGTGCAAAACACTTGTGATTATCAAAAATAATCCATTTTTAATCACACGTAACAATATGGTGTAGAAATGGTTAGCCTTTATGTTGTGACAGCAAAGAAAGGCAAGCTTTAGGATGATTTCTCTTCTGATGCTCATTTAATCCATGTGGTACCCATATATCCAGCTTCTTTGCCTTGCCCATTTGTTTCAAATGGTCCAATATTTGTTGGAATAGTAACATTAAACCTTGCTGTTATTTCAAGCATAGGTCGAGATGGATTCACTTCCACTATAGCTTTCAGCTCATCGTTATCCACCCATCGTTATCTCAGGTCGCCCATGTGGCTCATTGTCAAGATTAAAATCACCAGAATGAAACTTCCCAAACCACTGATGTGTTCATTAGCCACATCATTCCCAAACACTTCATTGATATTTCAAGCTGTCTACACTCCATTGGTTCCATGACGGAACTCATATTCAAAAATAACATGAATTTTTGACTTGTCCATGATTTCACAAAAACTGCTCTAAAAAATTTTTGAAAGATAATCACAAGCCAAAATGTGTATTTGAAAGACTAAGGATGTATCTTTGCAATAAAAATAGAGCAAGAAATGTCAATGTGAAATGTCAGAGATAGCAACTATCAAACTTAGCACTATCAGACATCTCATACTTAACAACCTAATAGAAGAAAGCAGAGGTCTTAGCAAATTAGTATGTACTAAATGCTATATTTTTATGAATGAATATATCACAATTTTATTCTAAAGGCAGGAGGCTGCACAAAGTGATCTCTTACCCTCCATGGTAAATTCCAAGAGAGATGTCTAAGGTAGGTTTCTCACTCCACTCAGGGAGAAAATATGGTTTGTAGTATTTTTTCTCATATTATTTTATTAGGGATAGATTATTAAATGAGAAGAAATTTTTAAAAATCTCTAAAATTTTGATTTATATTCTGCAATTAAATTAAACTTCTCACAGTTATTATAGATTTAATTGTCTCTGTCAAAAATCTCTTATACTTCATCAGAGGGCTTTTCTTTTCCTTTTTTTTTTTTTTTTTCCTTAGTAACCAGGATGGGTGACCACTGGTGAGGACAAAACAAGGGCACAGCATGTAAGTAAAGCTTATAGGTCCTGGAGATCTTTAACCTGAAGCCAAAAAAAAAAAAATCTCGCAGTCCTAAGATGTTGAAGGAGTTCAGGTGTGAGACAAGATCTTAATGTTTAAGAGCTTAGGCTCTGGAATCATTTAGCCTAGTTTTGAAATCTAGCTTTATAACTTGGGCAAGTTACTTATCTTTCTAAGAATCATTTTCCTCTTTTTTAAAGTATAGCTGAGGAAGCCATTTATAAAGTTGGTGAGAAAGGGACTTTGATTACATGAGTTTTCAGGTCCACTCCAAATCTACAGTTCCTTGATCCTGCATACAAGTAGGTGAAATATTCATGTTCTTGAGACTAAAAGCCTCCCTTCTATGGAAAGACACTAATTTTCAAACCAAGCTCTGCTTGATTCCTCAGTCCAATCAAGAGCTATGAAGCCAGGAAAAGCAACATATGAGTCACGTGCAATTGAGAAATCAATGATTCCACCTCCCAAACTAGAACACATTCTGGCAAACCAGACAGACTGCCTCTGGGCTTGGGGCACTACTGACTTCTGTGACTACAGGATTTCACAGCTGGGAGCAGTGCCAACAATTAACAAAACTCTTACACAGATGAAAATCTATCTTTAGGTTTATGCTGATAAAGACTCTACAACTATTTCTTTAAAAAATATTTTACTATGTCTTATATGTTTAAAGGTAAGTATAAAAGAAATAAATTTGAAATAGTTGTTGCCAGAGCTTGTTGCTGAAAGACTCCTTATCATTTCAGCAGAAACTGAATGCATTACATTGTATACTAAAAGCAGACTATACATTTCATATGAGGAAGAAATTGGAAAGAGCAGAAATAACAGGGGTCAGGAAGAACCACTTGTTTCTATTATGTTTGTTGATCTTGGAAATAAATACAAAATTCATGAGGCTGGGGTTAGGAAAGTCAAGGGGTTATGTTCCATCTAACACTGTAAAGGATCAAACAAAAGTAATTGTAACCAGAATGGATATATTGTAATCTAGGTCAAAGATTTTTGGATTCAGAATGCCTTAAACTTGAATTCTGGAACAAGTTACCTTCAATAAGTTACTCAGCTTTTCTTCATATTACAGAGGAAGACATAATATATTTATTTTTAGATACTTAATGATTATCAAACATGGTAAACTAGTAAGTGTCTAGTTCTGTGCCTGGCACTTAGAAGGTGGTCAATAAAGTATTACCAAAGATAATGGTGGATATCTTTAGTGACCATTTGCCAAAAATGATGTAAAGAGAATACAAAAGAGGTTTGAGGGCTTAATCTAGATGATTATCCTGAGCATTTCTCCCATTTAAATTTTGTTGCTCACCTACTATATTCTTGGCATCTTGCTAGGCATTAAGCTATAAAAAATAAAAGCCCTATCCCCTGTCTTTAGGAGCATAGTCTAGTGGAGAAAGAAATAAGAAAACAGCAGGAAAGCACACTGCACAATGAAAGCATGGAGGACAGATATTAACAGACACTGGAGGCATAAAAGGGCATTGGTTGGAGGAAGCTTCTAGGGATTCAATGCAATGGAAGGGCGTTGTCAGTTGGGAAAACAACAAATGAAAATTTATAGCAATGAGAAAAGCATAGCATGGCAGAATATGGAAAGAGAGCAGCATAATTGAAAGAGAATGTAATTTAGAATTCAGGGACCTGGTTTCTGTGGCCTGGCTGGGCCACATACTGCCATGGGACTAAATAAATGCATATAACTCCTCTAAGTTTCAATTTACTGATCTGTAACATGGTCTTCATAAGATCTATCCCAGCATTGTCATGAGGCTTAAATGAGATAATATATGTATTTACTTAAGAAATATATCTATTTCTTCTTACATCCACCATTTCCAAACTAGCTGACATCTTTCCTCTTCCTTGGGCTCTAGCTGTTATCACAAACTCTCTCCCTGCATCCAGCTGGACCTCTGCTTCTAACCCATTCTATACAGGTTGAAGGACCAAAATGTACCCCAGACCAAGTCACAATTTCACTGAAAACCCTCCAGTGACTTCCCATTGCTCCCAAGACCTACTTATTAATGATGAGCTAAATGATCTTGCATGATTTGTCCCCTGTCTCGCTGTCATTTTCATGCCTGGCCTTCCCCCATTCTCTGTGCTCCAGCCACTTTGGCCTTCTTTCAGTCCACACATATCCATGCAGCCTCCTACTCTTTGCATTTTGGATTTTACCTCTACCTAGTCCTCCTTTCTCTCCCAGTTTGCCTACATAATTTCAAGGTCACTCTTCAAATATTGTACCATACATACCTTTCTCATTTTTCCTTATTAGGTCACATGCCCCTATCATAGGATCTCCCAGGATTTGCTCCCTTTACTTTTTAGCACCCCAAAAATATATAATTTTATATTTACTTGGGTGGTAACTTACATTCCCCCAATCAGTCTGCAACTCCAGGAGGGCAGGGAATGTCTGTTTTTTCTTGACCTGTATCATTTTGCATGACAATACTCTCTGCTAAGTTTAGTGCCAAGTATATGCTAGGCATTCAGGGAGTATTTTTTGAATGAATGAATAAATGAAAACTGCAAATCCAGTGACTGATCACATTGTTGAAAACCAATCAATGGGAGTGGTTTTTTGTTACTGCTATTGTTGTTTTGCTGTTATTTTGTGTTTAGGGTTTTTATAAATAGAGCATAGATATACAAGAAGGATGAAAAAAATAATGCTTGGGGAAGCAGGAACAGACCAGATAGACAATGGAAAGTATTTTTTATGCTTTGCTAAGTAATATGGATTTTTTCCAGGTGTATAGGAAGAAGAATCAAAGAGATTTAAGCAGAAGAGCATGATAAGCAGATCAATGTTTAGGAAACTTCTGGTCACCAAATGCAAAATTGATTGCAATTACTCCATGAAAGCAGGGAGGGCAGTTAGAAGGCTCTTGTGAATTCAAGGTGTAGAGAAGTAAAAGAAGGTTCTGAATGAGGACTGTGGATATGGAGTTTCTCTAATTCTCTAATCTTCCTGAGTTCACTGCTCTATCATTAATAACTGCACTTGGATGGTGAAAGTGGCAGCCTTTTACTCCTTATTTGTTTAATCACTCACAATATTAAAGCATCTATAAATTCAAATAAAGGAAAGCAGTCCTGGAGAATACTGAAAGTGGAATTCCAAACTTCAATATTGTTATATACTCAGAAACTACCTATCTGAGAAGAAATGTGGAATAAAATTAAACCGTTCTTTCTGTTGAATCTTGATTAAATAGGAAACTGTGAAAAAAAAGATATAACAGAGAACAGGAAATCTCTTCAGATCAAAATTTATTCGTTGAGAATCTATGTTACAAAGCCTTATCTAGTGCTTTAAGTAAACTAAAGGAAACAGAATGTTTACTGCTTAAACCATTTACTTTACTAACCAAAGTAAATAGCTACTTGGATAATCAAGCAAATGTTTCAAGTAAAATTAATTTGACTATGTTCAGATCCCTGTAAGTAACATATTTTCTCTGGTGTTATTTCTCTCCATTATATGTAAATAGACAATGACTGTTTTCCTGTAAAATTGTTTTATTACATAGTCTAACATTTTACCCATCTAAAATGTTATTCTTCATGACCTTGTTTGTATAGACATCAAAGTTGTAAAAATTTGTTTTTCATAATAGCATGTATGCAAAACTCTGACAGGATAGATGATAAATGATAACTCACTAATTGCTAGTCCTTTCAGTTATAATTGAATTCAAAGAACACAATAGTTTTGTTGTTGTTATTGATTTCATCCTAAACTTAAGTTCTCCAGTTTTCCATGAGATAAAATTTCAACATAACTTCTGATGTTGGTGAAAATAGTTTGGTCTACTCTACTCTTCCTGCATTTCTTGGTTTAAGTTAAAGATATCTTTGGCTATATAATGGGTGCAGTGGGCATTGTCTGGGGGATGGACGCACTTGAAGCTCTGATTCAGGTGGGGCAAAGGCAATATATGTAACCTAAACATTTGTACCCTCGTAATATGCTGAAATTAAAAAATAAATAAATAAATAAACTCAAGATGAAACGTTGCTTCTTCACATTGTACAAGTTATGATTTCCATATATAAATAATGGTTTATAGTAAGATTAATCAAGAAAAAAGCATGTTTAGAAGACAGAAGAAACGATAAATGTGCATAGTTGCTAAAGATATTGTACTTTCATTTTTCTCTGTTATTTCTTTAGAGGTTATTTCTTAATTAAGAGAAGTTTTGCATGATTTTAAAACATAACTGACAAGGGATACCTCTGTACTTACCATGAATTAAGAGACTAAGTTGCCTTTAGCCCTGTTGTAAACACCATATTTTACACTCCATCACAGTCTAATCCCCCTTATGCCTCCCTTTCTTCATTGCACTCCCACCCCCAAAATCAAAATAAAAGCAAAACAGGATGTAGAGGATAACCACAGGTTTTATAAGTACATAAATGAATTAATTTGTTAACACAATGGTAAGTTGATATGTTAGCATACAAGATGCAATGTCACTAAACTGTAAATTAAGTAATTATAGATGTTTATTCATACAGTTTTTTACTTCTTTGGTATTCTTTAGACTTTTCAAATTCAATGAACTAATTTTAATTTTGGAAAATTGACAAGTTGAGAATTAGATAATTACATTTAGTGCTATTTTAATCACTAATTGACCTAAGTCTCCTTGGATGACAAACAACACCCCATTGAGAAAACTAAAGATCAGAGAAATAGAGGAATTTGCCCAAGATCATCAAGTTAATAATAGATGACTAATCTAGGACTCAAACCATTGCCATTTTATCTATTAAGCAATATAATAAAGTACATGTGAAATTATAGAGAATATAAAAAATTAAGATCTAAAAGCAATGATCTCTAAGCCATAAAATAAAAATGCAAAATCAAAATGTTTACAATTTTAATAAATATCGGCAAATTGAAACATCAAGCAATTAGCTATAACTCCATATATGTAATATGTAAATATTATATATACACACATATGTATGCACATGCATGTGTATACACACATGGACACACATATTAAGACAACAGAAAAATAAATTCTTAGACCTCAAAACTGAAATTTATGAATTCTCATATTTTTATCAACAAAACAATTTTAATGTGGAATATGAATATATTTTAATATGAATGCTATTTTGAGAACAGCAGCTGTAAATGTATGGGTGTTCAGGACTTACAAATGTCCTAAGATGGCTGTGACTTGCATTATTACTTCTAACACAGAGCTGCTGCCAGCATAACATACCATCGTCTAGTCTTTGGTCCACAATAGAAAGTAATGACTGGAGGGAACAGCTCTCCTTGGCATGAGTTGAGAGCAGACCAGGGTTGGGGATGAATAGGGAGAGGAGAAAGACTAGCTGCAAGGGTAACCCCTGTGAGTACCATCTTATACTTGAGAGAAGATCAGTATATTGCAAGGATAGAGGTAAATATTGGGCAAATAGTTATTAAATGTGAATTTTTAAGTCCCAAAACCACAAACAATTACACAGGTTTACACACAATGAAAGCATGCACACAGAACACTCTCCCTTAAGATTACAGAGTAAACACGTGAAGTAACCAGGATTTGGACTGAGATCTGTCTGATTCTAAAGTCTAAGCTTTTTCTACTATTCTACCCTATAAACATGACCCAGAGAAACTGTGTAACTTAGCCAACCCTTACAGAAAGACCAGATGTAGAGAAAGTACAAAATAGACATAACCCCTGTTTCAGAATTCTGACCTAGAGCCATTTCACATATGTTTTCCCACTAGATTCTGTAAGAGTATAAGCTCTCTGAGAATAATTTTTAAATGCCCAAGGATCATAGAATTATGGTGGTATAATGGACAATAGCAGTCGCCTAGAGTAAGGGTTCTTAGCCTAAGAGTCATGCAGTTGTAAGGGCTTTCGGGTACCATAAAATTATTGAAAGTGTAGAAAGATTTATTTTTTGAAAATTACATATTTCTGTCAATTAAATTCATAGGCCTCATGGTATACTCAAAGGGGATTAGGATTTTTAAAAGTTTAAAAACTAGTGATGCAAGACAACTTTTTTATACATGAGAAACGGAAGCAGAGAGAACCAAAGTGACGATGGGGGCCACATGGCTGAATAGCGGAAGAACAGCTATTAGAACATAGGTTTCTTCCTTGATGCTCCAACACCCTTTCCCTTCTCTATTGACCATAGCATGGTCCCACGTGTCTTACCCCACAGCATGAGCTTGCAAAAGCAAAGCTGGTATCTGTAGAGGATGGCATATGGTTATTAAAAATGAGAAGCCTTAGTGGTGTTAGGCATCCTCGTGGACTCTAGGTACCTCCCCACTTTGGTTTTCAAGAGACTAATAAGGAAAAAAAGCTCTGTTTAATTTTACATGGTTCAATTTGTAGAGGGAAACAATATCTCCTGCTTTATAAATTATGGCCATTTTTTAAGAAAACCCCATGACTTAGAAAGAACCTGCTAACCTCAGTAAACAAAACCTCAGTGAGCTGTAATTAATGTTCACAGTGTATCTGCTTAATTTTCCTAATGCATTAGCCCTTTTATCCCCTTTTACAACTTCTGTAATCCTTCATTAGCTTTACTTTCAGAAATTTGCAGTCAGGCTTCTTATCTTATTTTAACATCATAGTGCGATGTTCATTTGAATGTTAGGTTTTTGAGGGCAAGGGGATTTATAAAACAATGTTAATACAAATAGGTCTATTCATCAAAGTTTTCAGGCTAACACAGTTGTGGATATTGTAGAGATAATTTGTAGGACAGATGACATCTTCATTATCAGTTCAGTGGTGTCTAGTTGAAAATGTCTGTATTGCAGAGAAATTGGCAGGAGCTGCTGAAGAATGCTTCATCTTGTCCACATGAAAGAATTAATCTTAACCGACTCTTGAAAACCAGAGCTTTAAGCAAAATTGCCCTTTCACTCATACTGGCATCCCAACACTAATGACTTGAACTTTGCAATGTACTTTCAAAGGAACTGAGTATGATGATTTTGATAAAACATAATGATCCATCTCTGCCACAACTGCCACCACCACCAATCCCAAAGCAGCCCACAGCATCTGGATCATTAATTGCATTTACTGTGGGGCAGGCAGTCTGCTAAATGTATCGCATACATTATTTTATGTAATCTTTATGACATTGCTATTATATAGATGCTATTAATATCACTCCTGTTATATCTATGTAATAGCAATATCATAGATAGATGTTTACATAGGTGAGGAAATTTGCATTTAAGCTTAAAACATTTTCCCCTTATCACATAACTAGTAAGGAGAGAGAATTTGGATTTGACCTCAAATTATTTTGATTCCAAAGCTAGCCCTATTAACAAAAAGGTTATTTTGTCTCCCATTCTGACAGCAATAATGCCTTGGTTATTGTATTTTTCACACGGATTCAAAAATTAGAAAGAAAGAAAGAAATATAGGAGAGTGAAAGGGGAAGAAAGGGAGGGAGGAAAAAAGAAGGAAAAAAAGGAAGGGAGGAAGGAAGGAAGAAAGAAACAAAGAATTTACATTATCATAATTAATAAAAAGGTAAAGTGGAATATCTGTAATCAGAGGAGAATAAATTGAAGATAAAATGAATAGCAGAGTTCTGTTGCAATGGAGCTTTGGGCAAAACAAAGCAAAATATATCAGCAAATAGTACTTGTAAATAAATATTTGTAGGAGTAGTGGGAATTTAACATGCCAATGAAATAGGTGCCCAGCAGAAGGAAGCTGGTTCATATTCCTTAATTTAGAGCATCCTGGGCCAATCCAGTCAGCTCTGACATCAAGTTACCATGAGCAGAGTTGGACCATTTGACCTAGTACACTGAGGGAGTCTATTTGGTTATCTCGATTGTCGCAAATGGAGGCCTTTTATGGTACAATCTATGGTAAGTAGAAAAATATAATTGGCTTATAATTCTACTCACAGTGCTTACATTATTCTGTCTCTAGGGCCAAATCTACTAAAAGTAGATAGACCTGCTGCACAGAAGCTTTTGACAGCCCACACCCTAATATGAAAAAGAAGGAAGCGCACAGAAGGGGACATGGACTCAAAGCTTACACAAAATTGAACAAAATTTGAAGGCCCTACATTGATCAAACATTAACATTAAAAAAGCCTCAGCATGTCAGCATTCCAGCCAGCCCAAATGGCCAAAGGGCAAGAAAGCAATGCTCAGTAACAACATTAAGAAATCATTACATACTGTTTGAATAATTTCATAAATTCACTCCATACTCTATTATTAGCTATAGCACAGAGAAATTGTTTCCCATTACAGATGGTAGAGAATTTCTAGTTTGCATAAAATCAACATCCTATGAAGTCCTGATAAAAACATATGTTTGCAGACGATTACCCAAAGATAGCAACAGAACATTCATTATTCATTAGCTGCTTCATTGCAAATTTAATATGATCTATTCACCATATTTCACTGAACCCAAGTCCCTGTGGTTGAAGTCGATATATACAGTTTTATTTTCCTTTCCAGTAAAGTTTAGATTAGACTTTAGGATGGCAAGTTGACTTGTTTATGTAAAAGTTTTATAAATGTGATAAGATAATGACAAATGTTGGAAGTAAAGCAGATGTATTATTTTTCTGGATTTGTCAATACCTACTACAGGAGGAAATATGTAGGCTTTCCTCACTTGTTTTCCGGCTTTGGTCCACAGAGAACAAGTGACCACAAATTGGAGAATGTTAAAAGGAAATTAATAACTCCTCTTTTATTTTATTTTTTAACAACTCCGGAGGAGGGAGGGTACTACTACATTCTTCATGTGTCCCTTGAATAAATCTTGATTTATGGATCACTGCATTGTGCTTTATGAGTGTCATATTTTGGTCAAAATCTTGTTGGAGAAAAGAGTGAATAACACAATATCAGGCTCCAAACCCCATTCTAACACCTGACAATTCAATATATTCTGAAGTGTTCTCAAATCTTTGCTCTATGAGGGCAGACTTGCTCCAAATTACTTCCAGGCAAGAATCCTTTTGCTTCTGGCTGTAAAAATAGCTGTGAACTCTGAAAGCTGCTCATCTTCTCATTTTAACACCTTTCTCATCATTAGGGGTTCAGCAAAATATCATTTCTGCTTAGAAATGGTTTTTACACCCCAAGTCCAAATCTGATGCCTCTTCTTCTGTGACCCCTTAGCAATTTTAACCCTGTCATAGCACTTATCACAGCCTGCCAGGTGGTTATTAAAAATATTTGAGCATGCACCTTGCTCGATAACTAGGAGTGAAGCCCCAGTGATTAGAGATTAGATAATATTTATTTGTGTGACCTCCCAGTCCTTGTAGAATACATTATATATGAAGGTACAGACAGATTTAAATTTGTAAGGCTGTACATTTTTATTCTAGTTCAGAGAGGACACTGTGACCAACATCAGTAAGTCAGGTGTTCTGGAAATATTTCCTGCATACTCGCTTATGACATCCCTGACCACACGTATACACATACATATATATACATGTTTGTGCATCCACCACACACATACACACACAGAAACACACATGCAACACTCCAGGCATCTTCCCTTATCTTTTCACAATTGTTTCTAGTAACTCAACTTCTACTTCTTAATCAAAAAGTTAGCCTGCTTAAGGAAAGAACATTGCAAAGGTCATGGAGATATACTAAGACCACTGGAATCACAGCACACGTTACAGAAAACAGAATTTGTATTACTGATCTACAGTGCTAGTACGTTATGAAAGCAGAAGGAAAGTTTGCTAAGCAGTCCTGAAGTTGGCTGGGAAGTTACCGCCTAAATTGTTTTTGCCTGCAGGCAGAGCTGCTATTTCCTCTTAACTTTGTTTCAGTTACTCTTGAAAGCTTGGTTCTGACCCTGCCTACTTCTTTGGAGCAGAGTGCTCACTGCAGGTGCTCAAGTGACTTGTACTCATCCATCCTGCTCTCAGGCTGGTCATAGGGTGGCCAGACCACAGCTTGCTCCTTACATAAATCAATAAAGTCATATGAAACACCATACAACATGGTTTGTTAAAAGAGCACAGACGTCAAAAGTTCTGGGTTTAAGTAACATTCATGACTTAATATTTATTTGAACTTATACTGGTTATTTAGCCTGGCTGAACTTCAATTCCTTTTATTGGTGAAATGAGCACCCACTCATAAAATTCCATAAACCCACTTCATAAGATGGCTACATTATATAACTTTGTAAAATGTGAGTTATTTTACAAAAGTCAGTGATATCAGATGGTACGATTTAAAATTAATAGACATCTCATTACTTTTGCTTTCCTTCACTGTGAGATAACTCACAATATCACTTTGGTGCCAGCTCCCAGGGTATCTGTTGGCTGTTTATTTTATTGTGCTTCTTCCTGCCACTTGGTGTTCATGACTGAGAAGAAATCAATGGGTTCTGTTGGCAGTGTTTTGAAAGGCATATTCCTTAGGTAATAGAGGTAGTTACTCATGGGAAACAGAAATTTTTCTGGATATGAGTCTGCCCTCATGTGGATATCTCAGGACCTCATTCTTCATTAGGCAATTACCAGTTCGTTTTTTTTTTCTGAAGCTACCATAGACAAATACTTTCTTCTGTGTGTGTTTTAACTACCATTTGCAGGGAATGTGCCAAGTACGTTGGAGGATGTATATTGAACTTTTCATTGGAAAAGCTTCCCAAATGGATAAAACTTATTTGATTGAAAATGGCTTCATGATCTCTCATTAAATTTTTCAGTATGACTACATAAACCAGTTTGGAAGAATACGAGGCAACACTTGGCTATTCTCACCTTGAGTCTACAGTAGCTAACAATGTGAGTTAGGGAGCATGCCATTTAACCTCACTGCTTTCGTTTCTTTTCTGAAATAGAAGGCATGATTTATTTGCAATGAGGTCCTCCTTGTTTCTAAAAGTGATCAAATGTGGTTTATAGAAGTTTATAGTAGAGGAGAAGACTGGTGAAATTGAAACAATCAAAATCCAGCTGGAAGGACAGAGAATTAAAGACATCAATAATCTATGGGAAAAAAAGATACAATGTTCAAAAAAATTTTTTAGCACTGGGCTCCCTTGTAAAAAGAAATATAAGTATATAACCATTATTTATGTTATGTGCTATATATACTTATTTGTATATACTGTAGAACATATTTGCTTACATATTATGTAACATATATAATATATTTATATTATACATATTTTGTTTATTTCAGTTAATGCACATAATATATATTATACATATGTTATATATTATGTACATGGAAGACTAATGGTTTTCATAGACAGAGATATTTTCATAAAATTTGTTCTAAACAGATTTTTTATGCTGATGTTCCTTTATATAAGGACTTCAAATAACAATATTCATATTATCTTTAATAATACTCTTATAGAAAAAATTAATAAATTTTCAACATTTCAAGGATGTGGTATTTGCCGGCTTTCTATAATCCTTCATATATATTACCTTTAGTCATTTAAATAACCCTATAAAGTAAATTTTATCATCTCCATTTCTAGAGAGGATGAAACCAGCATTTAGAGAACTTAGTCAATTTTCTTAAGGTCAATGAGCAGGTATAACAAAAAGTCATTATCATGTGGTTGTTTCTATACACCTGGGTGTAATTCAGTAGGCATTCTTCTTTGGTGAGCCAAGGCAAAGAGGACCATATTGGTTCCTGATACTTAGTACAAGGATACCAAGTTCTACCTATGGAGGCATAGAAGGATAAAATAGTCTTGAACATATTTTCCTAAAGTAAATATTGCTTCCACTCAGTTTGTCCCTGCAAACTGGATAATAGCCATCTGCAAACTTTCTGATGGGAGTATATGGTGGAAGTATTTTCCATTGTTGGTAGAAAGAGAAGCCACATACTTTTACTACCAGATACAAGCAGCAAGGCTGGCACTATTAAAACACCAAGAAGGCTCATTCATATTCTCTCACAGATAACTACACAGAGGTGGATATAAGAATGAATTTGATGAGCTTCCAGTCCCTTCCAACTTTAACATTCTGTCACTATATAATAGACTATATATGAGAGTAAGCCTGTGTTTGACTCCATTGAAAATAAAGAATTCATCAGTGTATCCTTGTTCTCATACAACCTTCAGACCATCAAGGTTGAAATACTGGACTTCTCGGTATGACCATGACTCTAGGCTCAAAACAATGCTCAGTGAATAAAAGATAAGTAGACCTATCTGTTAATATTATTTTTTACCCTACAAAATAAAATGCATTGAGGATGTCCTTATTGGGACAAATTCATTCCATAAAATTAAAATTCAAACAAGGCATAATAAAATGTATGGAAATTTAAAGCTAGCCTTTGGCAAACCTCCTCCTTCTACCACCTACAGTGTTTTTCTTATTTCTCCATGGGTAATAAAAATGCCTATTACCATTTATCAAATACCTACTATGCCCCCAATGTTTGATACATATGACTTAATCTTTAATAACCTTGCAAGAGAGGAATGATAATTTTCAATTACAAAAAGGAAGCAGAAGCTGACTGGCCAAGGTAAAAAGGCTACTAATTACAGACCCAGCGTTACAGTCCAGGTCTATCTGATTTTAAGCTTGCACTCCTTAACAAAACAAAATACTTTCTCTAACAAGCACTATATCAGAACAGTTGTTTCTTGGTATTTGTTGAGCATTCTCTTAGGATTTCTATTTAAGAAGGAAAGGAAAAGAAAAGATTGAGAAAGAAAATCTACAGAAAGTTTGGTTTTTCAGTATCTACAAAGGAAAGGGCATAGTGACACAACTTTTTAGGTGAAAGTCCAGGTCATTGTGCTCATCAGTAGCCCTCTGTTTCTACTTTTTACCTCCCTTTTCCTCAGTTCCTCCCTCCTGCTCTTCCAGTTGTATATACAGTGATTGGCACAAAGTATGTTCCTTATATGTAAAAATAGGCAGTTATTTAACCTCTCAGTCTCAATATTCTCATCTGTAAGATAGAACTAATAATAATCTACATCACAGCATTTTTGCACGGATGAAATTGATGAGTCCAATATAGCAAGTAGCACAATATATGGCACTTAGTAATTATTCAATAAATAATTGATTGGCTATCATTGTTGTCACTGTCATTACACATTTGTGGAATAAATTAATGAATGAAGCTCACACGCAGGGCCCATAATCTGTAGATAAAATTGTTGTGATTAACACCAAGAGGTATCTGTGTACCAATTCCAGTCTCCAGAATAGAGTCTTGCCCCTCAGAAACAAACCGCTTGTCAATAATTAAGCTATCAGTGATGCAATAACATGTGAAATGTGCTATGGCCGGATTTCTCAATCATGATTCTGTTCCAATATCATCTCAGTATAATCACAGTTAATGTCATCTACTATTAATAGTATTCCTGCCTCTGCAGTTATTGATTCATTTAAACAATTCAGTTATTTATTGTAACATTGATTTTTTTTCAATTTTTTTTTCATTTATTCTACTTCTTATTGAGCATTTGTCTATCTATAAGGTATCCCAAATGTTGTGGGAGGCACTAGGATACGGAGATAAAAGACCAAATTTCTGTCTTTGAGGAACATTTAGTCCCGTGAAGCTATCGTAATACAATATGACACAGACTAGACAGGAGAGGCTAATACAAACCATGGACATGGGGAAGGGTAGGAATATATAGTATCATGGGATTATAGACAAGATTAGGATTCTTAAAGGAGTGGCTGGAATTTTAAAGGATACGTAAGAATAATTATGATTTTTAAAATAATCTTTTCATTTTAGAATAGTTTTAACTTTATAGAATCATTGTGAATATTATATAGAGATTCCCTATACACCCCATACCCAGTTTCTCCTATTGTTATCATCTTACTTTAATATTTTTCAGCTGTCACAAATAATGAACTAATATTAATGTATTACTATTAATTAAAGCCCATATTTAATTCCGATTTTCTTAGTTTTTACCTAGTTTCCTTTTTTTTTTCTAATATCACATCCAGGATACCACATTACATTTATTAGTAATGTCTTCTTGGGCTCCTCAAAACTGACTGTTATATTTTTGTTTTTTTGATTACCTTGACAGTTTTGAGGAGTGATAATCAGGTATTTTGTAGAATGTCCTTCCATTGGGATTCATCTGATGTTTCCCCAATGATTAGACAGGGGCTACGTGTTTTGGGGAGGAAGTGCCATTCTCATCACATAATATTAATATAAAGGATATATACCATCAACATGGCTTATCACTGTTTATGTTAAACTTTATAAACTGGTGGTAATGTTTTTTAGTTTTCTCTGCTGTAAAGTTACTTTCTTCAACTATTTCATACTTTCTAGGATTAGTACAGACAAACGCCATCTTAAAAACATCCCCTTTCATCTCAAATACTTCCCAAATTTCAGAAAGAAAGGATTATTTCTGATGCTGGAACGTGTAGAAATTTTCTTGCTATCAAATGGGAAGATAAATCAGGTACCTTTGGCTTAACCATTCAGATGATTTCATAGAAAAGGGTGCAGTGCCTGAAAGAAGTGACATGGCTCTGGAGGTCCCTCTAATTACAATTTTCTTCACACACACAGAGCTCTGTTTTATGGGCTGCAGCTGCAGCAACCTTAGGAAGTGCATCATAATCTCATCAGTGCAAAATCAGGCAGGGAGAGGGGTGAGCACAGCAGTGCATGGTTTATGGAAGGACAGGAAAGGGAAGCAAAAACACTAACAACTGTTCATTCCCATTGTTCAAGGTGCTGAATATACATTATCTTATTTAATTTAACCCACATAATTACCATGGGAGTTAGGCATTTCTGGTCCTATTTTATGGCAGAGTAGTGAAAGTCTCAGATCATACCAGATGCGGAATTTAAGCCCAGGTGTTTGGACTTCTAATCTCATGTTTACACTACCAAAAGACATTTTAAGCGAAGATCCAACATTAATAATATATTCCATCCTTTTGGCCACCATAGAAGTTGCAGAGCATGATCAGTTGTAGGAAACATTCTTAAGCTAAGCCATCATCTTTCCTGTAAGTGGAGAAATAACAGAAGTCTTGTACTGAGAGTGTGGACCAGAGCGGAATTTAGCGATAGACTATTGAAAAAATTCTGACTATGACACTATTGGCTAGAGGAGCGAAACTAAGCCAAAGTATGGCCATCGTGGTCCTCATTCAATTAGAATAATCTCCTTAAAGACCTCAATATAGTTTGGTATACATGATTTAGACACAGAATTGTTAAGCAATATCAATTCTAGCTGCTATCTAGTTTTTGATGGATTATCAATCCATTACCCCTGTGAGCTCATTCATTACATATTATCCTAAGTTAAAATAAGTCCAATGTATATGTATGCAGTACCTATCACGTGCCAAGCACTATTCTAGGGGCCCTCCCAATCCTTATCTCACTTAATTCTCAAATATCCTGCCATGTAATCACACTGAATCCCATTTGCAGAAAGAGAAACTAAGACTTAGTGAGGATGAGTGCTTTCTGATGGTAGCAGAAATAGGACTCAAATCCGGGATAATTTATTAGCCTGCCAAGCCTAAATACCCTTTCCAATGCCCAGGGAGAGTCTCCATGAAGAAGCATGGATAATATATTTGGCCAGAATCATCTCATTTCACCATCTAAATTCCATATCATAGTTATCTTTATATAATCTACTTAGTCTATAATAAATGAATTTGTTATGAGAACAATCTGATATTCAATATTTTGAAGCTAATGAGAAAAGGTCAGATTTAAATATCTATACTATAAAGGAACTAAAATAAGTGAGATCCAGTGGATATTTGGAGTCCTGACAAAAAGAAAAAGCTCCCTAAAGTTCTTATGAGTCCTCTGCTTCCTTCAATATTATGAACAGAAAGCAAAATGTTCAAGAAGAGGAAAAAAAGAAAATGTCACCAACAAGGTCACTCCATCACCTGCACAGGCCTCTTTAAAAGCAGCCCACAGCCAAGGTTCCTGCTGTCAGTTCACTGGACTGGCAACATATTGGCTAACTGCTTCCTTAATCCTATCTTTCTGCTTCCTTGATTCTCAAGGAAGCTTCCAAAAGCTGGGGCTTCAGATACCAAAACTATTGGAAGAGCTGGTGCTATATGCAAGGTTGTGACATTCTATTTATTTTAACCAAAAAAAAAAAAAAAATGATTAACTGCAAAGCTCCCTACCATTTTAAGCAGCTTTCAAGCACAGGCAATTGGTTCTAAGAAACTGCAGACAAACTCCTGTGCTCCCTTGAAAAAAATGGAGACAGAGATGCTAAAAGGGGAAAAATCACATAGAGATGGCCAGCGAAACTAAGGAATGCAAGTTTTAGAATCGTAAAGAATTGAGCTTGAATTCTAGGCTGTACGTCATTTGTGCACATCTCTTAAATTGTCGGAGCCTCAGTTTCTTTACCTGTCATGGGGATTATAAGGCCTTCGTCACAATGTTGCTCATTCTTTAAGTCATTTATTTACCCGTTCCAAAATATTTTTTCCAGTGGATATTAGGAAACAGGCTGCATCTGACATTTGGGATACAGCTGTGAATATATTGGACAAAGTCTCTATCTCATGGACTTGGAGGAGGAACAGACAACAAACAAGAGAACAAACACAAAACATGAGAATTTGAGATAATGATGAATGTTCTTACGAAAATAAAACAGAGTTATGCAGTAGTGTCTGGGGGAGGGGGTAGTTTGTACTGGGTTTGGCCTGGCATACTTTGGGTGTTATTGAGAAGACTACACCAAAGATATAAGGGAGGATGGGCTGTATGTTTCTTCAAGAAAGATGACACATAATAAACATTTTTCTCCAGCATATCACATGGGGCTTGGTTCACAGCAGGCACTCATTATGCATTTTAAATAAGTAGGTGCTCATTTTGTGCATCTTCTTTTTATACCTGTGAAAGCTGGTTTTCATGGCCTAAAGGAGTCAATGCATACTGTGCTAGTTATAATTTCAAGCATTTTCATATTAAAAAATCTTTATATTCACCAGTCACAAACTATTTAAATATGAATATGATCCACCATAAGGTAGGAGCTATACAAGATGTTAAAAAAAAGAGTAATATACAGTTGCTGTACTTACTAGTCTGGCTGGGGAGGTAAAATGTGCTCAGATAGTACTGCAATACAAGACAGTACATTATAAGGTCCCTAAGTGTGATAAATGTTTCCACTATGTCAAGAGAAGATGAGGTTCACTTATGATGGGGCAACAGGAGGGTTCAAGGAGAAGGTGGGTTTTGAATTAGTTCTTCAAATTTTTAAAAAGTAAAATGTAGGAGCAAAAGTTTTGCAGGAATTATTATTTTGTTAGTTAAAATGACAATCCCAGAAATTTAATTCAGTACTTCTCAAACATTAACCTGCATCAGAATGTTTAAAATACAGGTTGCTGGGCTTTACCCCCAGAGTTTCTGATTCCCTAACCCTGGGGTGGGGCCAGAAAAATGTATATTTCTGGCAAATTTCCAACCAATTCTTATGCAACTTTCCAAATACTTTCCCCAAACACTGGTGCATGATATTACAGTAGAATAGTTATGTTATCACTGCACCCTCCTGATCTCTTGTGGGGCATGAATGAAGTATATGTAAGGAATGTGTATGTGTGTGTTCATTGTGTGGGTAGATGAATAAATATTGTGATATTGGAATAACAATGGAGAATGGTTCATACACCACCTGGGGAAAATGTTATCCTTTTCATTTCTCTCTGATTTCTGTCATATAGATGGCCCCATATACTCTTCTGCTCTCTTCCTCCTACTTTCCAGACAAATCCTGCCTATTGTAATGTTCAAGCAATAGAGCATTGCTGTTAAGTTGGGATTTAGAGCCACTGGGGTTCTTAGACACTCTCTAGTCTCAAGGTGATACAGAGTAGGTTGCATCTCTAGTCCCAGACATAGCAGGGCCTTTCCTTGTCCAGCCATATGTGTTCATCAGTTCTCTGATGCTATTTTCACCTTAGGGTAGGTCCCTTAATAAATTTCAAAATAATAGTCTTAATATTAAAGTTGTCGATAAAAGTGTTTTTCTTTTACCTCAAAGATAGTCACTGAAACATTATACAAGTAAAGACTCAGAACAGCCAGCCCTGCCACGCCAGAGACACTGAGGAGGCCAAGCTGAATGGACCTTCAGCTGCACCATCACTGCAGTCAGGTATATGCAGCCTTCTTTGATTTCATACTCTTACGTCAGGATCTTCACGGCACAAATAATTACAATATTCTACCAAGCAGCCTATGTCAGCATTAAATTAATTTTTAATTTAATTGTCTCAAATAATAAAATTCTATTTTTCAATTGAGGTAGACCTTATTAAACACAATATACCAGCAGGGCTATTTGCTCATATCATATCACCTTTATAGCATAAAGATCTCAAGATCAAAATAACAGAAACTATTTGTATTCTATTTCGATATATTATGGCCCACAATCCTGGGAAAATGATATTTTCTACTTTGTTCAACTTATTAATGACATATTTTCCATAGCTATTTGTATAATTGGAACAAAACAAATCTAATAGCTTAGCTGATAAGCTGGAAATATGCATCAAGCCTTGTAAACTAATATTTTACCTTAAAACTCTGCTTATAAATTATCTTCTATACCTTGGCCCAGCCTTGCATCATAGTAGACTCCCTAAATAACCATA
This sequence comes from Varecia variegata, assembly GCA_028533085.1. Lineage (NCBI taxonomy): Eukaryota > Metazoa > Chordata > Mammalia > Primates > Lemuridae > Varecia > Varecia variegata. The sequence goes on along the minus strand of CM052438.1, from coordinate 126,296,088 downwards.
ACTGGCTGTTCTACAGATGAATATTTCAAATGTCAAATAATCAAATGAGTTCTACACCACTAACAAGCAAGCTTTTCACTAAGAAAGGTTCATTTCTCTCTTCTTGATGTCTTCCTTGAGCCAGAAATCTATGCCATATTGGCAGTAGAAACTGAAAACTGAAAACTAAGTATAGTGAGAATGAAGTCTAGAAAGGCTTATTCGAGTTACAAAGGTCTTATTTTTCCTCTAAAAAGAAAACCTCCATTTGTGTCTCTAACTGCCAGGGAGAAACTTTAGTTCTGTTCAAGAAATAATTACTGACTAGATTTGCACTGATGGCTGATGATGAATTGTGCACTCAGTAGCTGAGATAGGCACCAATGTACCTGTGGAAGTTGTGAAGATGACAACAAGAAACAACGTAGAAAGGAAAAATAGATCAGGTGCTAAAGACTTCAGTGAGAGTGAAAATATGAGACAGAGGTTAATGCAGACATAAAGAACGTAGAGTCAATAAAATTATAAAGGATCATGCAATAACAGAAACAAAATAATAATTTGGAAGTGATTTATACTTAAAAGATGCCCCATACTGACTTGAAAAGGTGTTGATGATATATTTTTGTGCTTTTAAAATTAAGTCACAAATGAAAGTGCATAAGATTCAATTTTTGTTAAAATATTCCTTAAAAAAATATGGAGAGAGAGAAGGAAGGAGGCAAAGAAATTGATTTTGAAAAATTTTAGAGAAAAGGTGGAAAATTACACACAAAACTGTCAACAGTAGCTATCTCTATAAGTAGAATTGGAGGGTCAGGATTTTATATAGGCACTTTACACTTCTGTAGCATCTGTATTTGGAACATTGAATATAGCATGGTATAATGGAAAGTCTCTGGAGTCAGAAACCCCTAAAATGAAATTTTGTCTCAAGCCTCCTGTGACCTTGTAAAATTACTTATTTTCTCTGTGCCTTAGTTTCCTTAGCTCCTATAGGAGGACAATAATAATATCTGCATTATAAGCCAATATGAAACTAAAATGAGATCACATTATGAAAATACTAACATAGGATTATGATTCAGTGTGTGGGATCTATTATTATTTCTCATGTCCTAAGTCCCTGTTGGAAGGAAGAAAAAAGAGTACTGCAGACTAATCACTCTTTATTACCTGTGAATTGAATAAAATTTAAAAAAAGAAAAGAGAAGTCTCTAAGGCAACAGGGAGGGTCATAAGGGAAAATTAGTTTTATGACTATTTAATTCTTTTTTCTCACAGTATCTCATATCCTATCAAAGCCATACACTTTAAGTAACACAGGTGACAAAGTGGAGGTGTTGAAGTAAAGAAAGGTCAAGTGATTGTATACGGAACAAAAGAAAAGGGCTTCATCACACCCACTCAGGAGGCAGGGGCACTTCCGCAGGCCCCACCTTAGCTCCATTCCTCAGTCTCCCCCTTCTCTTTCACACTGGATGCCTGCTCACTAGCCACGCCTTGCAAGGCTTAATTGCTCCACACCACATCTAGTTACTCCCCAGCTATTTCAAAGCCTGGAAGCAATTGGTACCCAAGTTATAGTGCCAAACATGCTACTGAAACAAGAAAGGCCAGGAACAGCTTGGTTTATTAGATAAAGTTAGTTTATGACAAAGTTTCCAATTTTTATACTTCTACATCAATTAAGAAATCATAAACCCTGGGGTTGCACTACAGACCAAGCTCACATAAATTAGTCACCCTGGTCTTCTGCGAAACAAGACTGTGACAACTAGGTCTTAAAAGAAAATTATTCCACCTTATTTAGCATTTTTGTGTTCTTTATCAGGATATATGCCATATTTGAATTCAATTTTGAAAAAATTTAATTCAATATATATTTATTTGACATCCACGTACTCAAAACTATGGCCACTGCTATGAAAGACATAACAGAAATGTTACATCCCTCCTATGGTTTGTGTGCTTGTCCTCTCTGAAACTCATGCTGAAATTTGTTTGCACCTGTGGCTATGCTAGCAGGTGGGAGTTTGGGAAGTACTAGGGCCATGGGGGCAGAGCCGTGGGATTAATGCCATTATAAAAAGGCAAATTAGCCCCCCTTTGGCCTTTTTTCCCTTTCACCTTCCATCATGTGAAGACAAAGCATTCCTCCCCTCTGGAGGATGAAGCATTCAAGGCACCATCTTGGAAACAGAATCATCAAATCTGCCAGTGCCTTGATATTGAACTTCCCAACCACCAACACTGTGAGCAATAAATATCTGTTTATAAATTACTCAGTCTGTGATATTCTGTTACAGCAGCACAAAATAGACTAAGACAAACCCTTACTACAAGAAGCCTGCATTCTCATCAATTATAGCTAATATCTATGTAGCATCTTACCCCAATAGAATTTTTATTACCTGATTTTGGACAATTAAAAATCCATATTTGAACTACTATGATTTTTAGCTTATGTAACAAATGACCAAAGTGTTTGGTGATATTAAATAAATACAAAACATAATGTTAGCTGTTTATAAAGGAAAAATGTCTTTATATCTCTAATAGAGTTTTTACTTTTTTCTGATCAAAACATAATTGAATTTATAACACAAACCTAAGAAATTAATGAGGGAAGGAAAACTGCAAATTATCTGGTAGAGGCACTATTAAAAAATACTTTTTGGATTATTCTGTCGGTATAGTATGTTTTGAGGAATAATTCAATGCAACAAGAAACAAACTGTGATAATTAGTGATGTATAAAAAAGTCATATATATTAACACAACCACACCTAGTGGGAAGGTTGCTAGGAAACTTAATAATTAGTGCTTTGTTCTTCAGATTCTGAAAGAATTTGATATCCAGCAACACACATATCTAAAACAAGTGTTTCAGGAAATCTATAAAACAGTTTTCTAGTCTTCTATCACAAACACTGTAACACTAAAACTATACATGTTAAAATTTAAGCATTGAGTTCATTAAGTTTTTTTTTAATACCAGAATGCTATGTACTTGATTATTTTATACACATCCCTAATGAAATTTTGTAGAAGGCATTTATGGTGCATGGTGAGGATAATGCATGCAGAAACTTCTTGTTTCCTAAATGCCTTATATTAAAAAGTCCCTGTCACTAGAAGTCCAATGCGCTATCCATTGCACCACAGAGCCACCTAAAGGCAATATATGTAACCAAAGTGTTTGTACCCACATAATATTCTGAAAGAATAATAATAAAGAACAACACATCACATTGAAGGATTTAATAAATCCTGTTAGGAATTTCCTTTTCAAATATGTTAACTTCAAAACTCTTCCATCATTTATGTCATCTGAACCTTTTTAAAAATAGATTGGCATGGAAATGAAAGCTATAAATAAGAAAGGAAAATATCCAAGGTTTTCCTTTTAAATTATACCACTTATAATTGTTTCTAAAATTAATTATGATTAACAATTATGCTTGCTGAATACACGATGCAAATACTTTTTCCTCTGCTGAATAAGCTACTAATAAAATCCTTATACTACTACCTTTAAAAAAAAAGTCCCTGCATCTATTGTTCAAAATGTCCTACTGAGTAGTCACAGTAACAGTCACTAGCTGGGTGGTAGACACTAATGAATTCTTGCTTTCTGGGGAAATGGGAGAAAGGGGTAGAAAGGCAACAAAGGAGACAACAAAAGCCATATATTTTATATTACATGATAGTTTTTACTCCTATTATATATTATTATATATTGTTACTTATATTTTAGTATTATGATTCACCTTTGCTTTTTTTTCTTCTCTCTTAAAGAGAGACATTATCTTCTTTAAAAATTCTAAAATAGACACAAATAAGGTCACGGAAAGTATGACAGTTACTAAAAAATCTGACAACCAGAATTCCTTTTTTTTTTTTCCAAATAATACAATTACAATGACTGCAAGTACGGAACTTCTTACTGTTTTTGGTCAGCTGATCCTAATGGCAAAAGGTGTATATTCAATTTTTTCCTAATTTTTCTAGGTAATTCCTTTTTCAATAAAAGCATCTTCAGAATGATCGGCCTTCAGAAGAATGCCCAGATGATTTTTCTTGTACAATTTATTGTGTTTCTTTGTCCTTATCAGTGGCTACAGAACTTTGTGGCAATACTGAAGTATCAACAGCCATCCATCCTAAGGAAGCACTTCAAAAAGCATGACAGAAACAATCATAATCCCATATGGTTGACCTTTTCAGGGAGGCTTTTGATAAATATATTCTTTTACTTAATCTCTTTATGCCTTCGTTTCCTCATCTGTTATATGATAATTATAATTGTACCTAACTTATAGCATTATTGTAAATACTAAACCAAATAGGACCACAGTGCCTGGAACATAGTAAGTAGTTAGTATTAGCTATGATAATAAAACAACAGCAATCATATTTAAAGAATATCTCTTTTAAAAATATATAAACTAAGGCCCTATGATGGGTTATGTGATGTTCCCATGTTAGTATAAAATTGATAATCTTAGATCCAGATTATCTGATTTCAAATCCTATGCTCTTATGCCATTTTGTATTTCATTAAGACCACAGGACATATACCCAGAATTGCAAGTAAAAATATTGTAATAATATGGAGAAACATCATAAAGTTTAGGGAAGAAAATAGAGATGAATGATACATGTGTATTCAATTAACTAGCGCATGATAAAAGTAGGACTGAACACAGTTTTAAAGATAAAATGTGGTTATGAGAGAAAAAGTAATTCAATGAGATAATTCAAAAGAATAATGAGTTACAAAAAATTATTTATATATAAAACTATATATATATATATATATATATATGGTTCAGAGTACAACTTATGAAGATAGATGAAAGGATGATTTACCCCAGAGATGAGGTCCAATAAAGGTTTAATAACAACCTAATTCTGGATATATGGACACTTCATATACTTAAACCTTCAAAATTCTGTTTTATAGAAAAAGAACTTTATTTTGATAGCAACTTGGAGTGGGTTAACCATGGGGAGGGAGAGATACAATGCTTTGCTTTTTAAGCAAGGTGCAAACTGATGACCTAAGAAATTACACTTGAAACAATGCCTAGGCCAAAAAATATAACAATAACTAAATTAGTATTAAGGGCTAACAATTAATGACTTCCTACTGTGTACTACACATCATATATATTTTTAAAATATTAATTTAATTTGCACAAAAAATAGTTCATGTATGTCTACCATCATTCTCATTTTCTATGACTGTTTCCTTTTGTATAAAATGGAGATAATAACCTCATAAGATTGACATGAGAATTAAATAAATAGTAAAAGTAATGTGCTCAGAAAAGTGCCCGGACACCTAGTAAATGGCACATAATTGTTTTCTGGCAGCAGCAGCAGCAGCAATCATTTTACAATTAATGAAGGTGAGATATACAGAGGTTAAATAACTTGCTCAAATTCTGGTCTATTTAACCTCAGAGTACATGCCCTTAAACCCAGTGATAAAAACAATAAACTAAAAAATAATAAATAAATATACAAATATCTCAGTTATAGTAAACATATAGTTGTTGTGAGAAGGAATGTCCTTAAAATAAAAATTATCTGAATATTAACATACTTTCCAATCAGTGTCCTGGCACCAGGAGCTTTGATCTGTGCAAGCACTTCCATTCACCAGCCTTGTGACCTTAAACAAGTTTCTTAAATTTCCCATTCCTGAATTTTTCTTTTTTAAAAATGAGGAGGTTGAAAACAGAATGTGAAATAATAGAAACTAACATTTTTTGAACACTATTGTGTGCCAGGTATTGTACCAAATTAATGATCACAACTGTTCTATGAGCCAAAAATATAGATGATCATACCTTTCCTGAAATGTGGTAATTGAGGCTTAGAGAACTTGCCTCATGTCCACAGCAAATAGTGATGGACCTGAGATTTGAAACCAGATCTATCTGTAGTTAATGTCTGAGATCTTTCTTGACAACTCTTCAGTGCTCCTACTATTAGAACTTTCAATTCACTTCCAGATCTGACACTCTATCAATATTGCTAATTAATGATGTGACATGAATATGATGTGGAAAAGTTCAATTTCTTCCCCCAACCCCTCCTGCCAATCAAAATCTCACTGTTTTTATTGTGATGGAGACATGATTAATGAAGTCTTTGATTAGCACGTAATTTTTACAGTATTGTACTCAATATTCTGTGAGAAAAGTTAAAAGCCTAGTCTAAGCATGTAGATCTTGGCACATAGGGAGTGTTCATTTAATAATTAATATATTGGGCAGCTTTAGATTTACAAAGTGCATTAACTGATTATTTAACTGACCATCATAACAAAACATTAGTACAGAAAGTGCAGGTACAGCCATCTGTCATCTTGCAAATGAGGATCTATGTATTCAGAAAGGTTAAATGAACTGCCCAAGGTCATCCCAAAGTGGAAAATAAAATATGTTCTCTAGAGCAATTCCAAGATTAATACTTTTTCCACTGACCTCAAAACCAAATTCTTTAATTTTCTAAAAGGATCAGAAATAAAGTTTCCATATGTAAGTTCAATCACTTCAGCATGACTTTCTGCCTCTTCTCAGGTGTGGTTAAAATTTATTTCAGTTGCTTATGATTATAAATTGTGTATAATTTACAAAACTCTACTCACAGCCACTTTAGTATTTCATATGTAAAAACTTGAGATTTTTAATTTCTTTTCTTTCTGTTTCTAAATGATATTCTTTCTTCCTAGTAACAGAATTGTTATACTCTCTTCAGCCTCTTCAAACCTTCTAATTCTATGCAATAATTTGCCATCTACTGACAGAGTGAAGGTAGAAACCTAAACATATAGCAGGCTTTGAGGCTAAGAGGAAAAATTTCTGCCAACAAACCCAAATTACTATTCTCTGAAATCACAAAATAATGCAGCCTCCTTCCAAGAAGGTGCATTGCAAATAAGTGAAAACAATCAGTACCACTATCGATCATACCGATTACACAAAAGAACTAAAAAAATTAGAATTTAAGATTCATAAAAGACCTAGGAAGAGGGAGAAGGTTGAGAAATCCAAAAAAGAGGCAGATACCAAGAAACACGTGAGATTATGAATAAATTCATTCAAAGAATGTTAAGTCTGTATAAGGAAAAATGCAGTATGATTAAAAGAGAGAAGTTCTGACTTGGGGGGATGAGGGTGGGGGAGGGGATGGGGGTATACCTACATGAAGAGTGCGATGTGCACTGTCTGGGGAATGGACACGCTTGAAGCTCAGACTCGGGGGAATGGGAAGGACATGGGCAATATATCTAACCAGAAGTTTTGTACCCCCATAATAAGCTGAAATTAAAAAAAAAAAGTGTTTGTTTATGTTTTCCCAGAGTTCGACGTAGATAATTATCAGAAGTTGAATATTCCTAAAATAAGTTATCTCAATTTTGTTAAACAAGAAGTATCTTAATTTCTTGTGATTATGCATCGTACAGTTTATTGTTTAAAGTTGTCTGCATTATCTGTTAGTGAGGGAGATTTAAAATCTCACTCTTTTATTTAAAAAATTGATGATGTCTCACTTGGACTTTCTTTCTCAAATGGAACAGTACTTCACATCTTCATACTAGATCAGGACTATTCAATAGTATCAACAAAAAGGAATAACTGGGACACCTAGAGTGCTCTATATGACTCCATTCAATCCCAGAATATAAGTCACTAGGAAGTATAAAATAACATAATATTAAATAAAATGACGACACATTGATTGTTTTTTCTTACTTTAAAGATATCCACAAGTATTCTATTCATCCCTTGCCATATAGGTATTTCTTTATGAGTTTCTGCTTACACATAACCATATTCTTTCTATGAGTGCAAATTTTATCCTAATATGGGGCTATGGCTTGCTATACATTTGAGAAAAGTCACGTGTTGGCAAGTGTGCTTCCATCTCATTTTTTTCTTTGTATCTACCACAGAGCTGAGCACATATTATATAACTTATATATATACTTATAAATAAGTATTTGTAAATTAATGAATAAAATAATTTATTTTTTGTAGTATCATATGGATCTTGAGCTCTATTTGATGTGCTTTCATATGCTATATACTTGCATTGAAATATATTCTATTTCATCAAAAATATGTTCTGCAAAAATTTTTCCCAAATCATCAAAAGTGTTGCTTTTGATGTCAGTTTTCAATTATTTTCACCACATCAAAAATTTGGCAAATTAAAGTATCATCAAACCCTCAAACACACTTTTTTTTTGCATTTTCTTAGGTATGAGAGAGTTTACTGTTATCAATTATATATAAATACAAAGCCCTATAATTAATATGTCTACCTTGATTCTTCAGCATATATTTTTAAATAATGATTTTTGACATGGAAATGTAATGGAAATTTATGGTTGTTTACATACTTGTGTTTCCTCTGAGCAAAAAATTAAAACAAGTTATGCTCAATCATCCCAATAATGATAAGGGATGAATTTACTAATTTGGGAATTGAAAACAATCAAATTAAATTTAATTACAAATAATATAACCATATTGCTTAATTTTTTCAGTGTCTTGATATATTTATTGGTTTTTCTCAAACTATTTCCACAAAAATACATTATCAACTTCATTCGTAGTTTTTTTTCAAATTCCATGAAACTGAAATTAAACTGACATGACACTTCAGTATGTCTTACTTAACTTTTATATTTTTCCAGATTTTCTAAAGAATAAAAAGCCATCACACAGAAATTGAATAATACATTTTTCCTTAAAAAATAAATGGCTCTCTACTCCCATTAGAGAAAGTCAAGGCTTAAAATCCTAACCCAAATCTGGTGAAACTCAGATACATGACATTTGAAAATAAGTTATATAACCAAAGAAATATGAAGGAGGTCTGTGAAGAAATTCTCGAAGATACAAATAGTTCTCTTTTTAGAATTCTTGAGGAGAGGAATGCAGAAATTCTCTTTTTACCTTATTTATATTCCATCTACTTTTCACTGTAGCTATGAGTGGTACTGACTTTCAGATAATATTAACAATATACAAATAATGGCACCAAAATCTATACCTTGATATCACTTCATAGATTACAAAGAACTTCTATAATTTCTGAAAACACAGTAAACATTTGATAGTTATTATTATTGCCATTGGTATTATTTGAGCTATAACAATCTGCAAAACGGCATCCATTTAGTTTTCAAACTAATATAGCAATTAAATATTATTTATCTCTTTTATTTACTAGGGTCCATCTTATTTCCTTTTGGTTTTATACTCAGGTATATGGCATGCCTCGATGTGTTACAACTTAGCTTCTATCAACAAAGCTTCCAGACTATTAAAGTTCCATGAGCATGACCAATTTTAAATTTACAAAAAAGTTAGTATATGTTACCCACGTTTATTTTCTTTTCACTACCAAATTTGCTTGTGCTTATTGTAAAAGTAAAAAGAATTCAATAAGCAAATCACTAACTTTCCATTCTCAATCCACTTTAGTTCCATACCCACATCCCTACATACACACTCATATTAAGCACTATGGCTTTGGAAATTTCCAGGCCTTACTCATCTTACTACACCATAACGTCTCTCCACATTCATCAGCAATTGGAAGAGGAAGGTAGGGGGTTTAGTCATAATTGTGCCAAAGCACTAAGCACCCTCTCTTTTATTGTGTGACTGCAAACCTAACTTCCAAAAGAAAAATAGTATGAATCTAAAACTCACTACATAAATTGGTCACTTTCCTGACCAATTCTCCACCCTATTTGGTAGCCAGTTTTAACTAGGCAAACCCAAACTGAAACATCATTTATGGGTTTTTTCTTCATAGCCAACATAAAGCAAGGCAAGTTCTTGGCAGGCAAATTTAGAAGATAATTACTGAATATTTCCTATGCATCAAGGTTGATACTTAGTGCTTTATGTTTAGTTTTCACAACAGTCTTATGGAGCAGGTATTATTATCTCAATTTGACAATGAAGAAATTAAATTAAGTGACTCATTCAAAGTCCCTCATCTAGCAAATATGTTAATCAGGATTTGCACTCAAACCTAACTGTATTCATGCTACTGCTTAAAAGAGAATGATTCCAAAGGTTCAAGGAACTTAAATTCCAGAGATAGCTTCACAATTAATTTTGTAAATTTAAGGTTACGACTTCACTGTAGGTCACCCATTTCATGGAACTACTATTACTTCCAAAAATACTCTCATACATTACTTTACCATGTTTCACCAATGGTATTTGGCCTGAGCTTCACATTCTCAAAAGACCTAAAATTTAAATTTAACTATCAAATGAAATTATTCATATAATCATTGGGGCACACAGGAAAAATGGAAAGAAGATTGTCACTTTATATCTTTAAACTTGGGGCTTATTACACACCACACCACATGTATTAAATAGTACAATATGATTTGTTTAACCAGGGAATCATCTTGTGAATAGTGCAAATGCATTGCATTGCATTTTCTGTGATTGTGTATGTGTGTGTATGCATATGAGGGGGTAGAAATGTTGATTTCTTAAATGTAAATAATAAATATCAAAATAGTAATTCATAATTTAGGTATTTTTAGTGCACTATATTGGGATATTAAAAAAATAAGATGCTCCCAGGCTTATGATCTCTGAAAAAAATTAGGACTGGAAAATTTCCTCCAACCTCATTGTCTAGTGTCCATTCCATTGCCCCATCCTGATGCTTACGCTGTTTACCAAAAACATATTGATTATTGACATTTTGCTCAAAGTCTCTATCATTCTCTACTATGGGTGCCTTGGAACTTGTGCTTGTTTTTAATACCAATCCTTCCAGAAAATATAAATCAGCTGACATTGTCACAGAAGAATAAACCATTATATGTGGATTACATATCTCTAGCAAAGCATTTATTAATAACATTAGAGAGAAAGATAAAGTCACATTTAAACTTTTTAATTTTTTATGGCTACAAGACATAGTAAGAAATATATTTTAAATGGTAATACACAGGCTATATATGGCTATATGTAACTAAAATAAAAATTTACAAAATAATATTTACCTTTACTATCATGTAATATACTGATATTTATATTCTACTCTATTCCCCTTTATTCTGCTCTATTAACTGTTGGTCTTGACCCACTAAATTGGTTTTACAAACAACTTACGTGCTATGATGCACTTTTTTAGAAAAACACTAACTGGACAATTTCTTTCTTTTGAATTTGATTGTGTATACTATGAAAATCAATGTGTAAAATGCATCATTGGGCTGCAATCTCTCCTTTCAAAGTCCCCTAAAATGAATATATTTGACCATTACACCCCTTGCCAAAACATCTCCTCAACTGAACATTTGAATGTTTGGTAAATCTTTCTGGAGTATTTGCAAATGTACCAAAATGAGATTTCATAAATCCCAGTACTGATGAATTCCAAAGAATTGTCTTTCATACATAAGGCCACATCATTTAACAGTATGTCCTCCTGCTCTTAAAAAATTCGTACCATATTGCTTCCTGCTATTATTGGCATCTGAAGGACAGAGTGTGGAGTCTGCAATGGAGATGTAAATAGAAACTACCAGGCACAGTCTGTACTTACCATCAGACTCATGGAGCGGTCTTTTGTGAGGTCAACTTGCTGCCACAGGCCTCCTCCTTAATTTGTTTTCTTTTTACTGTAATTAATTCATTCCATGGGAACAAGGAAAGGTGCTACTTTCAGGCGCATTTTTAGATGAACTACTTCATTCATGTCCCTGCTACTTTTTCAGACAGTCATTAAAACTTGCCGCAGATTGTTTAGAAAGATTGGTGCCATTGAGATAAAGGGGTAAAGAATAAAGCAATACAATGATGAGGTAATAAAATGGTAAAAAGAAAAAAAAAGACTCCAGTAATAATCTCTAACAGTGATATGGAAACAAAGAGGGACACAAATCTTGAGTTCAGCCAACTCTGTAACTAATTATGTGACAAGTTCAAGTTACTTGACCTTTCGATCTTTGTTTTTTCAACTGTAAAATAAAGAAGTTAGATTGAATACTCTGCTTGCCTAAGACCCTTCCAGTGTTAACACTCTGCAAAGCTAACAGTAGTTTGTATCTGAATTATTACCATGATCTTCCCCAAATCTGTCTCAATTCTTGAAACTATTCAACCCCTGAAGAAACAAAATGAAATCACTTTAAAAAGTATTCAGTAGGTTCCGTAGAGACATTTCTTATCTTTCCAAGCTAAATTGTTGTCTTGATATAAACACAATTAGTAGGAATAGTGAAATGGGAAAAGTGTGCTTCTGCTTTTTAGAAGTCAAACAAGCACATAAACTATGAATCACACGGAAGCTCTTTCAACCAAAGATGGATTGTTATCACAGTTTTAAGCAAATAATTGATAGAAAGCCATATCATGACCTAAAACTGGTACAGAATTGCAATCTGTAGGTTAACTGGGTGACAATATTTTTAATGATGTATGTTATTAGTACAACTTACTGGTACATTTTTGCCCCAAAGCATCACTGACATGTTTTTCTGCTAGAATAAATTAACATTCCTATATCATTAGACAGAAATAAATTCAAGAACCAATGCAAACAAAAAAGGGAGTGGGGTGTGAACAGCTTTTTACAATTAATCAAGGGAGGCATTGTGACATTTCATTTTTATAAAGAAGCAAAATTGTGAAAATTACAAATGCCTGCTATTTGGCCACATGCTATATATTCATAAATAGTGAGTTGGTACTATTTTAAACCAAATTAATCTATTCGGCACATAAGCTTTGAGCACCTATCATGTGCTAGGCACTCTGACAGGCCCTGGTGATATATAATAGAGTTTGAACTATAGTCAGGAAAAATAGTGAAGTGTGAAATCCTGTAAGTCACCCAAAAAGTACAACATACGTGATTTTGTCTATAAAACCCAGTTCAGTATTTTCTCAATGAAATTGAGCTAGATCAAGGGAAAAAAATGTAATAATGAAATATATGCAAGTGTCTGACTCTTTAAGACATTCAAGCTTTAAGGGAACTATCACATCTCTAGCCACAGGAGTATGGGTGAAGCATTTTAAATTTTCCTTCTTGTCTGCCACATTTATTCTGTTTTATTTCATATTTAAGCCTCAAAAATATAACTGCATAATAATAAATTTATTTTGTTTTGATTTTTAAGTTTAAACATAGCAGCAGTATCCCGTTTTGGAGGAGGGGGTTAGAGACTGAAGTCAGAGGGACAAATATGCTTATACTGGACTCCATCCTGGAGGCATTTATTATTGTTCACAATAATGGTCAGCTGGGTAATGTTGATGGTTTCAGCTGGGCTTGATTACATGATTACAATTAGCTGTGAGTCAGAAAGACCATTGTGTTGATCTTCCTGGTTGAGGACAACAGGTCTAAGATGAACTCATCTGGAAAACCTGGGTGCTTTCATCCTTTATATGGTAAAGATAGGGTTCCAAGACAGAAATAGGAAGGAAGTTCTCACTTTAACCAAGTTCTATGGGCCAAAGCAGTCAGAAGGCCAGTGCTGCATGAGAGTGAAAGGGAATTACCCAGCTATAAAGCAAATGATGTGAATACAGGGGGACCATTAGTGGAAGTCATCAGTGTCATCAATCTGCCACACCCTAAACAGACAAGCAGCATCAATCCTCTGCCATAATGGGCATATGTACCAAGGTTTGCAAAAGTACTGAGGCAAAGGACACCTAAATTTTCTTAGAGCACAGAGAGTTCTGACTGGACTGATTCCTTCAAAAGGAGTGAAATTTTTCTTCTGAGTCATTGCATGTTCCTTTCCTTTACCCAGCTGAAGAGCTAGTTTGATCTGCTCTTTAAAAAATGCATTCTTTTTTTTTCTTCTTTTGTTTTATAATATGAATCTCTTTGCCTAGAAGTTCTAAGCATAAGTTTTGTGTAATACAACAAGCCACAGTAAATATTCAGTCATGTAGCCTACAAAAACCATAAATCACAGGAAATTGCAAGTATGAGAGATTAACATAGAAGTTGAAACCCAGGTCTCCTATCTCTCCTATAAAATTCTGTGATGGTACACACTTTCTTGAAGGAACAACTGGTGGTGAGTGTGACACAGGATTATCAGATTTACGTATAAAATATATGGGCAATTGGGTAAAGTGTTTTTGAAAGTGGGACAACATCTTTTCATAGATCTCTATGGCTCATGTGAAAGCATGTGGATATTTCCATACTCTTCAAGAAGATGAATATAAACTGAGCAAAGGAGAATAATTATAAGGACAAGAGAATAAATTATAACATACTGGGACTAATTTATCTAGAGCTAGAGAGAATTACCCCAACCCAGCCAGAGAAAGAGGCTGAAGTAAGAACTGACGTCATCACTTCATGTTAGATTTCACAGAGACTTCCTGAAAATCCAAGCAACAGAAAAGCAGGCATAGCCTTGAAGAGTTTCCACAGTACCCAACATGTCTGTGTTTTGTGTGACTCAAGCACTTTCCGATCCTGGTGGTGAGTTTTACCTTGTGAAAAGACCTGCCCTGCCACTCCTATACTGATAAACTGTAAAGCTTAACACCATATAACCTCATTATCCACATTCTTGTTTGGGATCAAAGCAAGATAAATACTTCTTGACATAACCACATAAAACAGTAAGTCAAGGGGTATTTCCTTCAATCTTTGAATGGTCAATTTTAAGGTTTGTTCTCTCCTAAATCCTGGTGTTATCACCCAAATATTTTGCCTGAATTTGGCAATCCAATTTTTATTGTCTTATTTTTTTGCCCATAAACACAATGTTTTCTTGTTATTGTTACATTTCAGTAAGTAATTTATGCATTTAATAGACAACATCAAGTGTATGTGTGTAAAGTTATGTTTGAAAAGTATTCTGCCTTATTCCCTGACTAGTTAGATTTCTTCCCAGAAGGAACAACTGTTAGCAGTTTTGTTCTTCTCTGAGAACAATTCTATTAATATCTAGTCAAATGGTTTATATAAAAACCACTTTTAGACAATTAAATATCATATACAGAACTTCACCTTGATTTTTTAACTTAAAATGATCTTGGAGATCATTATTATTATCTCATTATCTATAGAGTGCCTCATTCATTTTAATAGCTAGGTAATAATGCATTGTGTGAATGCATCATAATTTACTTCACCATTGGTGAAGTACATTAGATTACCATTGGTGTACATTAATATTAAAATAACACTTTAGACTAGTAAAAGCCAGCAGTCACGACTATGAGTTTCCCTTATTGCACAATGTTTAATTAATATCCCACCACCAGTAGTGACCGAGCTCTACTCTTCTGAAGCTAGAAGGAAGTTCCTATTAAATTTATGACTTATTTGAGACAAACCAAAACATACCTTTATACTTGGCGTCTTTCAAACATATTTTTTATTTCTCATATCCTCATATTTCTTCATGCCCTTCCCTAAAATCTATCCCTTAATTTTCACCAATTGTCAGAATTCTACTTATTTAAATTCAACTGTCAAGTGCCATTTCTTTTTCTAAGATTTACACTATGACCCCTTTACCCCAGAGCAGGAGGTGATTTTTTTCCTCCACTAATTTACTTTAGAGACAAATCTGTAACTTTGTGTCATCTTGAATTATTGTTATATAAGTATTCACACGTGCCTCATTTCCTTTGCCAGATTGCAAGCCCATTGAAGGTTATGATATATAAAACACACAGCTGTCCTTCACAGGATTATCAGAGGGTCACGCATATATTTGTGCTTAATATGTGTTGCATAAGTATACCCTCAGGTCATGCTTCTTATGGATTCTGCTAAATTATAACAGTACACTAAACTAGAAGTCATTAGCTATGGTCCCCATTCCTAGCTCTAAAATTATTATTAGGTAAATATTAAATGAATTATTTAAACTTTTAAAGCCTTTGTATTTTAAGATAGGAATAAAATATGCAGAGTCTCTATATCATTGGCTCATTGTGAGAATCAAATGAAATTATAATTTTAAAAGAAAAATCTCAGCATTAGAAAAAATTCAAAGGAAGAAAATGCAAAGGTCCCCTAATCCAAGCATCTATCCATTGCTCAAAATCTCTCTATATTAACATCCTTCTAAGTAAACTATCAACTAATACATGGAAATGTCTAGATATAGAGAAGTCTCAATCCATATAGAATCCAGTTTTGTTTTGCAGCTCTGAATATTATTAATGAGCAGTCATACAGTATAATTCATATTATAACATTTGATAATGAAAATTTTCCTTTATATGATTGGTGATTGGTTCTCAATCTTTCAAGTGGGGTGAAGTAACTTAACCCCTCACTGTACAGGATTGGATTGTTTGGACCACAATGATATGTTATTGGAGATTTTTTAAAATCTCAATAAATATAACAATTCAATGATTTATAAAAAGTGTTTTATATCTTCTTTTGTATTCTATAGTGCTTAATATATGCACTTTGATGTCCTAGAAAGAGTGTTGCATAACAAATGAGTCTCACCATTTGGGTCACTTAACCTCTCTAGGACAAACCAAGCCCATCCCAAAGAGTCCTGGTCAAGAACTAACAAACAATGTATACAAAAGCATATTTAAAACACCATAAACAACAAAGCACTAATTATTATTTTAACAGTTACAAAACATCAGTCAGATTTTTCCTTCCTCACTATTCTTTGAGGGTAAAGAAGCAGTAAATTTCAAAGCAAACCTATTTTGAATTGTTAAAAATTATACATCCCAAATAAGTTCTATACAGGGATAAAATTAATTTATTCTTATCTCCATTTCATATTTGACTATTCACTCCATTGAAAAATAGTTGTAAGACTAAACTACTTGCTAATTCTCTATAGCAGCACATCTGGGCTTGAACTGGCTACCTTTAATCCTATGTACATTTATGTGCACCTTTCTTTATCGAAAACAGTAGGCAGTTGGAGAAACCTTCAAATGTTAAAAAATGTGAGGTGTTCAATGAAGAGCTAGAAACTTAAAAACTTCTAGTAACAAATATCAAAAACCATCATTAGAGCAGAATTATCATATAGCAGAAGTACAGTACAATATCAGTACAGCGGAAGTAAATAATATAATAAATAATTTTTAAACATTCTAATTCATGGCCACATAAACTCTCATATTAGCTTAAATCTATGTCTCTCTAGTTATCTGCCATCCAGTCCCTTCCTACAGCACTGGTATAACTGGGGCAACTCAAAATATCCAAAATACCTAATAATTAGGAATAGTTTAGTTTTCCAAAACCTGAAATTTTAACCAGGAAGCTGTTGTGTGCATAAGACATACTCAGGGGATGTAAAGGAAACTTACCTTCTGTATGCACCGCTGACACGTAAGTCCAGTTGTATCTCTTCACTATGTCCACCATGGCCCGTGCCTGCTGGGCATCTGAAGGCACAACCCTCATGAAGTACTTGAACAGAGTCTTGTCACTCAGATCCATGCTGGTTGCCGAGTAAGCAATCTGAGGTATGTTGAAAAGCTGGAGCAAGTTCTGGACCTGAATGGCCACAGAACTGGAGCCAGGCCCAATGACCCCTACTATGGGCTTCTTGGAACGGAAGGAAGAAGAAGAGCCATCCACACAGCGTACCAAGCCCTCCTCCTCTTCTGAAGAAATGAGGGAATCCCTTATGAACTCAATGCTCTGCTCTAGGGCCACAGCCGAATGCCAGCAGGAATCCCTTATCTCACAGCCCAGTGTGATGTTGGGCAAGAGTGTGGGGTCTGAATTGATTCTTTCCAGGGTGTGCAGCATGGCCTCCACTCTCTGAATGCCATACTGTTCACGGACTGCCCCACACTTCCTCTCGTGAACTTTGTCCACGGTAGGCTGGTGGTGGACAGAAAAGAGAGCTCCGATAATGATGTCACCTGGCATGTGAGCCACCACCCTCCTCTCATTGGACTGTGCACTCCCACGGACATCTTCTTTCAAAAGCAGGACTGACAGGATCAACAGAAGGACCATTTTAGGAAAGGAGTTCAAGCTAATAGAGATAGCATGGTGGGAAAAATTTAGTAGAGTTCTGATAGATACAATCAAACAACGTCCTATGTTGAGTGGCAAACCAAGGAATCAGCGAGCAACTTAGATGCGTTCTCTAAAGGACCACCATGTCCCCGGGTACCATTTAGTTAGAGGCATCCATGCAATCATGATCTTCAAAACCTGAAAAGAAAAAATAGCATAGGTCTTTAACAACATAAGTGCAACCAGTTTGGGGAGGCTCTAAAGGTCTATGCTAGCAGAGAAAGAAAGGGTTTTGATGGTGCTTATAACAAAGAATACAAAAATTTTCCTGACTTTCCTTTGTCTGTCTCCTTTGTGATTTGATGAAGAAGCTGATGTAGTTTCTTGACCCTGTCTGGCTTAGATTAATTTTTTTTATTTGTTCATCTGGAGTACACAAAACCAAATCGTATGTGTGGCAGGCAGAACTGTACTCTCAGGCAGAGGTAAGAGAAAGCATCCTAGAAGCAAAGTGATACCATGAACAAAAACCCTAGGAAGTATTAAACCCAAAATATTAAACATTGATGACCTCCAGGTGATGGGATAGTGGGTAACTGTTGTTTAATTTTCACAGTGCTTTTTGTTTCTTTCCAGATTTTTGGCATTGAGCATATATTAATTATGCAATTACAAAAATAATGTTATCTTTTTAAAAAATCCCTATATATCTCCTCTCCAAATGCAATGTAAAGCAAGGTGAATAATCTTACCAGGAAAAAATAGGTATTGTGTCTAATTAACATATAATATATAACAAAGAAAATGAAGAGAGGTGTGTATTTCAAGTTAAATGAACTGTAGGAGAGAAAGAAGAAGGTTGGGATATTAAAGTGTAAAATGTCTCTGAAATAGGCAGCAAGGAATGATGAAATGAGCACTAATTTTTGGGGAAAAGAATATGCAGCTTCAAAACCCCATTTTGCTATTAAGAAGTAAATTGTTTAACCTCTTTGTACTGGAATTTCCTCATTTGAAAAATGAGGATAATATAAGCTAGAGTCCTCTTATGGGAATCAACCTAAGATAGCAACCATGCAAATGCTTTGTAAATTAAATAGGAATATATACATTCAAGACATGATCTTTTTTGTTATTTAATTTCCAAGGGCATTCTGTGGCTAGGTAGTGAGGACAGAAAATTCTCTGGCAACCCACTTGGTCCTCCAGAGAGTCTTCAAAGTAATTACAGTCTTGTAATAAAATTCACAGTAATCAGTCCTCTAGCTCTGATCCAGAAAAAAATTTCCGCATCGCTAAGGCTCAAAGGGCTGAAAGGATGTAAGTTCAGAACTATCCTTCCAAGTAGAAACTTGGTATAGCTATGAATATAGTCATCTAATTCAATTTAAATTTCTGGGAAGAAGGAAATTTTTTCCCAAGTTTCCTACAGCAAATTCTAGCATAATTTATAAAAGAGAACTGACAAATTAATGATTTAGGTTATTTCAAGGGATTGTATAAGAGACTTATTTTGTGTGTTATCATCTCTACCAGCCAAGAATCTCAAGTTGTTTTAAAGTGACTAGCTCCCTAAGCTCTACATTTGAAAGACAGGTGATGTTTCTTCAGGAATTTATGCAATTAGCATGCTTCTACAAGAATACTAATGGTTTCAAACTCATCAGATCTGCAAAAATTCCAGTCCAGACACAAAATGAATATAATTTGAATCACATTTATCCCTCCTACCCTCATTTTCACTGTTTCCTTCTACTGTTTCCTATGGCAACAGAGAAAGGCTCCCTCTGTATAGTGTCAAACACTAAAATAAAAAAAGAAAAACTCATCAAACAACTAGATGTTCCAGAATAACTAGGAGTTTGGCAATATATAGGAAAAAATTGGTATGAAAGTTGACATAATAGACAAGGGGGAAGGAAACAAAGATTGATGTTAATTTTCTTGTTGATAAATTATCTGAATATTCTCAAACCTTCTTGTCACTTTCCTTAGACCAAAGACCTAGGGAATAATTCTTATTCTCATGGTCATGTGAATTCTCCTCAGGTAAAAAAAAAAATTGAAATAAAAGGAAGCACAATTTCTTATTAAATTCAGAATGTTAGTGAGCAAACCCAATAAAAAAAACATTTTTTAATGTAAGAACATCAAAGTGATATGAGAGACTAGAAGTGGCCTATGAAACTAATGTAGCTGAAATATCAATCCCATGCATTTTATTTGTTAGAGTTATTTTAGGAAAGCCCTATACATTGAGACATACTATACATACAGAAACACTGAAAGATTTTCTTCTGAATATATGCTAAATTAATTAACTCATTTAACAAAGGTCTATTAACTATTTAGTGGAAGAGTCTAATGTAACAAATATCTTCAATGATGTGCCTTGATGAGTATGATCATGATCTCTCACTCAGCACCCATCATGTCCCAGCCATCTACTCATTAACTCATTTAACACACATTTATGGCATGCATCGGATATGAGTGTCTCCTGGAAATTGAATATTTAAGAGTAAACAACATATGCATGCTCCCTTTACTCATGGGCCTTATGAATCAGTACTCTAAAGGGTGACTTTAGCTGAAACCTGATGAATGAAAAGAACAAAGAAGATAAGAAAAAATAAGCCAGTAATATAAAAAGTGTGGCTAGGACATGAAGAATGGGAGGGATGGTGGTACAAGACGAAGTTTTAAAGGTAAGAAAAAGCCCATGTAGGCTCTTGTAGAATTTTAATGTTAAGCACAGCAGAAGGCCATTGAGAAGATACAAGCAAATGATTGGCATGACTCAGTCTTAGAAAGGGTTATTCTGGCTGTGCATTGTTCTGGATAATAGATTGGATAAATCTTATTAGGAGACTCTTGTATAATCTAGTAGGGGATGATAGTGGCTTGACTAGGATTGGTGACTTTGAATGCAGAGAGAAGTGGACACAGTCAGACATATTTTCCAAATAGAATCAACTGGACTTGCTGATAGACTGAATGTGTGTAGTAAGTAGGGATAGGAATCAGCGTCTACTCCTAAGCCTCTAGTATGAAAACCTAGTGCATTTTTATATCATTAATAGAGATGGGATAGGCTAGTACATAAACAGATGAGGAGCAAAATAAAATCAATCATTTTCTTTTGAATATGTTAAATTTGAGATGTTTTTGATGCATCCAGGTACAGGTATCAAACAAGAAAGTGGATATGTAAGGCTGGACTTAGAGGAGAGTTTGGGGTTAGAGATGTAAATTGAAGGCCACCAATATATAAAATCTTTGGAATGTATGCAATCACCTGGAGAGGAAGTATAAATATGGGAAAGGTGGACCTAAGAAGTAAGCCTTGTTGAGAGGCCAGGTTTTGGAAAGAGCAGCTAAGAAAAGGAGACAACCCAGAAACTAAGGAAAGAAAGTAAGAGCACATAATGCCAGGGAAGCCAAAGGTAATGTCTTAAGCACTTTATATTCAGAGGCATATACAAGTCTCCTATGTTGCAGAGAAAAAATATATCTTGTTCCCATGGAAGATATTATATTTGATGTGCATTGTATATCTTAAAGATGTATGACATAATAGTTCTGTATGTGTGGGGGGGCATATATGTATCAATAATCTTCATAACAACCCTGAGATGTAAGTACAGGATTAGTATCCCTTATCCAAAACACTTGGGACCAGGAGTGTTTTAGACTTAAGATTTAAGATTTTTTTTCAAATTTTGGAATATTTTCACTATACCTACTGGTTGAGCATCCTAAATCTGAAAATATTAAATTTGAAATGTTCCATAAGCATTTCCTTTGATCATCATGTAGAAACTCAAAAATTTCCAATTTTGGAGCATTTGGATTCAAGATTTTTGGATTTGGGATGATCAACTTGTATGATTTTATTACCTCTATTTTACAAATTTTGTAATGCGTTTTGAAAATGATGGAGCTGGAATTCATATCTATACTTGGTGCCTCTATAACATACTCTTTTCACTATTCCTTGCTGCCTCATCACCCCTTCCCACAAAAGAGATATTTACAAAATCCATGAAAATTAGAAGGGCCACTCAGACACAGTGTGAACTTCCCAGGGACAAAGAATCTTACAGGAGTCACCTTTCAAACTACAGGGTAAAGAGCATTCCAGGAAAAAAGATGATTCAGCACACAAAACGTACAAATGTGCATGATTATCTACTACAAGTGTACTTATATTGCCCTGCCATACAGCATCAAATTATGGCCCATCAGATTATGAAGCAATTACTGCTTCATAATCTGTCTTGGCTACACAATGTCTGTACTTTCTTGATATTAGCTACAAAGCTCAGATACTTGGAAACTACATTCTGAAATAAATTATGATATATAAATGTGACATAATTGTGCTATAACTCAGCTTATCATAAGGCTAAACAGCAAGTCATTCCATGTGCTATCAATACAAGAAATTAATATAGCATGAATTCCAAATAGACCAGTAGGGCATGTGTCAGAACTATCAGCATCACTTATTTGTCAAATAACTGTTTATTGAGTAACTATTCTGTGCCAAGCACTCTTCTAGGCCCTGAGGATTCAGTTATGAACAAAGTAGACATAAATTCACCCATTAGAGAGCCTATAAGGGAGTTTGTCAGACAGTAAACAAGATAAGTAAAATATTGTACACTACACAGTAATGAACATTAAAAAGAAAAAAAAAGGCAAGGAAGGAATATAGAAAGTGCCAGAGATGTGGGAAATTTTGAATAATTTGGCCAAAGGCATATAGATTGAAAAAGTAACATCTGAGTAAATAACTAAAGAAATTAAAGCAGTGAGTCATGCAACTATCCAGAAGAAGAACATTCCAGGTAAAGGTAAAAGCAAATACACAGTCCCTGAGACAGACTGATGCTAGCATGTTGAGCAATAACAAAGAGGCAGCAGCAGATCTAAAATGTGGAGAGAGGAAAAGGTGCAGACCGACAGCCTGTGTGATGATGTTGAACCGGTTTGGACTTTTAAGATTTTGGCTTTAACATTGCATGGGAATGTTTTTCTGGAAGGCTTTTTAATAGAAGAGGGACACACTCTGCCTAATGTTTTAACAAGAATAAGGGCAGAAAAAAAGAAACCGAGGGAACAACTAGGAAACTACTGTGCTAATTAAGGTAAGAGGGATGACCATGGTGGAATTGGGGTGATGACAGTATAGGTGGTGAGAAGAGGCGGGATTTTGAATTTATTTTGAAGGTAGAGTAAAAGGGTTTGCTGTCAGGTTTGACTTGGGATGAGAGAAAGAGAAGACTGAGGTGGAAAGCGCAGTGGAGAACATTTGGATGGAGACAGCAGAAATTTAGTTCTGGACGCTTACTAGAAATTCAAGAAGAGAAAACTGAATAAGTAGCTGGATGGAAGAGGCTGAATTCTAGATGGAGGTCTGATCAGGAGAAAAAAATGTGGGAGGTGTTAACATAGAAGTCCTTTTTTTTTTTTTTTTTTTTTTGTAAACCATGAAACTGGATAAAATCACCTAGGAAGTAGAAAGAAAAAATAAACTAGCTCCAGAAAGTGCACCCCAGGGAATTTCAAGGCCCCCAAATAAGGAAAAGTCAGCAAAGGATATTGAACAATTTTTTGAATAGAAACTTTCTTTTGTGAAGTGGCTGGGGGGGGAGGCAGTGAAATGTGAAGTATTTATGTTACATTAAACAGAAATAAAAGGCAGGTATGGTTTGATTGTCACAAGAAATATTATGGGTAGATGTGTATATACACAAAGACTGGAAACATACACACCGACATTAATAGTGTGGTGAAAATATATATAATTTTTTTTCTTTTTTGTGTGCATCTGTGTTTTCTGAATTTCTAAATTTACTAATATAATTTATTTACTATTTATTGTTAACCTTTTTAAGTTTGGAACTGAGGGATCTGCCTTCTAAATTTCTGCACCTGCCTTCCTTGGGACCTTATCTCCTCTCCGTCTGCTTCTCCTTGGGAGTCTACCAGTCAAGTTACATTACTCTATTGTTCCACTACACACTGCTTTGTTCCAATGGCTTGATGCTGGTGCTGATCCCTGATATGAAGTTGTTTCAAAGGCCTTTACGGCGAGTTGTTAAGAGTGTGGGTTTGGAGCCAAGGAGATCTGAGTTTGAATTTTGGCACTGCCATTTGTTGGCTTTGTCCTTAGGCACTTAACCTCTCCGAGCCTCCTGCCATTGTAGGCAGTTGGAATGAGAATAGTACCTACCTTGAAGAGTTTTAATGAGGATTGAATAAGAGAATATCTTAAAATAGACTCCTTGTAAAATCTTCCCAGATCTCTTACCTTGCAGTGTTTACTCTATCCTCTGAGCTCACATAGCATTTTATTATCCAGACTTTCTTATGCCATTTATTATTAAGCTAATATTGTAGCTATTTACATACATGTTTTCTCTTACAACAGACTTCCAACCCCTTAAGGGTTAAATCTGTGCCATACACAGCATCTGGTACAATCCTTGCACAATTTAGATGCTTAATTAATCCTGCTGAATGCACAAATAAAATGAATTGCCTACATGTGGCTTTCTGTTCAACTACCTGGGTGAGGTTCCAGTATAATACCTCCTGACCCACTCTAGAAAATTGAACAATGTGTAATAAAACTCCCTCTGCCCAGTGAATTCAGGCAACAGAGAACTTCAAAAAGAGAAACAGGCCAAAAAAGATGTAGAAATAAACATTTAGTAACACCCCATGGCTTTTCAATGTATTAAGAAAAATAGCATCATAGAACTAGTGAGGACTCTGGATATGACTTAGTTGAACTGAGACTCATGAAGATTAAATGATTTGTAGCAGACCTGGGACCTGAATTCAACAAAACGTCATCTCAAAACAAAGTTTTAATCACATGTAAGTGAAGACACAACTTGGTGTCTGTTCTTTTATAATTTTCTGAGCTTATAATCTTTTACATAGTTTTATTTAAATGAGATATTAGCATGAAATCTCTCTCATAATATATATATATATTTATTCTTCTTTGTATCATAAATATCTTTCCATACCAGTTCATTTGGATGATGAGGACAATGATAACAACTAAAATACACAGAGAGTTTACCAGTGTTAGGCATTTGCTTAGTGTCTCGCATAAAATGACATTTAATTGTCACGCAAACTATAGGAGGAATAATTTATGCACATTTTACAGAGGAAGGAACTGAAGCTCAGAGAGATACAGTGTTTTGGCCAAGATTCCCAAGCAAGTGAGTAGCAGAGCCAAGATTCACATTTCAAACATCTATTTCTTTTTAACAGTTGTGTAGTATTCAATTATATGAGTGCACCAATATTTAATTATCTCCTATTGTTAGATATTAAGGTTATTCATAGATTTTTTTTTTATTATCATAAACAATGTTACATTTTACTTGCTTTTGAAAGTATTTCTATGGCACACATATCTAAGCATGCTATTTCTGGCAGAAATGTTTCACAGAGGGGTGGAGACCTGTGGCTTTGGGGCCACACGAGGCCCTCCAGATCCCCAACTGCAGCCCCTCAACCGAATCCAAACTTCACAGAACAAATCCCTTTGTTAAAAGGATTTGTTATGCAAAATTTGCATTTGGTCAAAAGGTCACACTCAAGGATCCAGAAGGACACATGTGGCCCCAAGATTTTAAAAGGTGATATAAACGTCCCTCCAAGACTTTTGTCTTTAACATCATCGATTCTGGGCACCACCCAATGGTCTTTCTATGAGGACCTACTCTCTCTTGCTTTTATATAAGTTCATGGGTTAGGCCATTTCTCCTTAGCAATCTTATCATAAAATTCATACTTTATTTCAAGAAGTGTCTGGTAGAAGTAAAGAAGAGGAAATAATATTGCAATACTTTATTTTCAGTGTACAGAACATTTTCCCATTCTTGATCTCACTTCTACCTTAAAAAAAGTGCAGCTAGGAATGTTTGATAATCCTCATTTCATATATAGATAATGAGGAGGCATTAACTCATATAATGATGGGAAAAAGGTTTCAAAATATTATAGATCTACAATCTAATAATATGGAGACTTTTAATTCAATCAAAAGTGGGCAAATATTTGGATAGTTAAACTTATATGATATATTAGTTCAAGGTCCTATTTCAGAAGCAATAGAATGCTTTATTCAATGTTATCTTTCTGGATTCACAGCATAGTAAATTAATCACTATCCTATTATAGAAAACAATAGTCATATATTTAATATTTTTAAAAGTATTTTGTCCCAGGTAACTATACAGTCTCATATACTAAATGAATATGAAAAGAGAGATATTGGTGGGCAGAATTTGCCATAAATGGCAACCTACTTGGTAATCAAATTCACAGCTCACATTGTCTTTTACTTTCAACAATCTTCTCAAACACTGACCATCTTTCTGGCACAGATGTCTCTTATATAACTTAATCTCCACACAAGCAAATCACATAGCTCAGGACATTAACACTAAAATGATTTACTTTGCCTGAGCAGCAGCCTCATCACAAACAGTTAGAGGTGTCAGTATTGTATATGCCATAGCTGTCTTTGATAGATTTTTCTGAAAACAAGTGCATACCACAGATAAGAGACACTCTGAGGTATAATGATACTGAGAACTTCACAGTCTAAGGAGAACTCCATTGTCATAGTTAATCACATACCTGTGACCTTGTAAACAAGAAAGCACAGCACCCCCACTGTTTAGCCCCACAAAAAAATAGGCCATATTGTAATTAAAACCCCCTCTATACAAAATGGCCATAAAATAGTATTGTACAAAGATGAAATATATAATTTTATGCATTAATTTTAAAAAGCTGGCATAAAGACCTGAAACAGGCTTCTGCAGCAAAACAGTAAAAAGGATGCAATGCACTGGTAACTAGTCTTAATTGAATTACCAAGCAGGGATTTTAGACTTCTACCCATTTTGCAGCCTTCAGCCTATTTCTTGTTATTTATGACATGCGTCTAAAGAATGTAAAACATTACTGTACATGTTATATTACCAATCATCAGGTGCTTGCATATGTGCTTTCACATTTCTAAAACTTTATATCTAATTATTTATCGATAGCCAATATTTATTAAGTGCCTTCTCTGTATTAAATAATGTACAAGCATTATTTATGTAAGCCTCACAACAACCCTGTAAGGTAGGCATCGATTACTGCTTATATTAATACCTCTAGAAATCAAAGTTTAGAGGTAAAGAATCTTACCCAAAGTCTCACACCTATAATAAACGGCAGAGTCAGGAAACGAACCCAACTATCTCTAACTCTAAACCCACACTTGATATAAACAGATGATAATATCTCCCAATGGACTGGTTATTTAAACCTTATGGATTAATTGCAAAGCATTCTGGAGATTCTACTTGCCATTAGATTCTTATGTAATTTCCATAAATTAGTCAGAAACCATATGAACAAATCAAGTAAATATAGGTACCTCTGTTTCCTGGCACAATTTAGATCAGGGTTTTTCAACCATAGCACCATTGACATTTTGGACTAGATAATTCTTCATTGTGAGGGGCTGTTGTCATGTGTATTGCAGGTTGTTTAGCAGCATTCCTGGTCTCTTTCCACTGAATAGCACCAGCCAATAGCACCACCTCCCAGTTGTAACAACCAAATATGTCTCTAGATACTGCCAAATGTCTCCTTCAGGTCAAAGTCACTCCCAGTTGAAAACTACTGATTTACATGAAAGTCATCCTGGCAAGGTTGACATAATCATGAAAGAAGAACATGACCGAGAGGCAATCATCTGCATGCATCAGTCCCACAAAAACTTTACCTGAAACTTCTAAATAATGCTAAAGGAGAATAGGTTGAAATAGGCTTGCCTTATTCTTTCTTCACTTTTTCATTTGTCTTTGCTTGTATTATCCTGTTTCGAAGTTTAAAATTTCAATTTGAGAAATATAAATTAAACTATGAGATTCAAGGATGGTATTGCCTTACATCAAATAAGCATAGTGTTAAGTATCCACACATTACAGTACATGAATATGAAGAGAGTATCCTATGATATACTTCCAAAATTCAAAGACTGCTTTTAAAATGAAATGCAAAGATCATTATAATTCTAACAAGATTACAAGATGAATGATAACTTTAATAGTAATTTACATATTGGTTTTTCAAAAATCTCATTTTTTTGGTTTATTTTTAAATAAGTCATAT
Organism: Varecia variegata; assembly: GCA_028533085.1. Lineage (NCBI taxonomy): Eukaryota > Metazoa > Chordata > Mammalia > Primates > Lemuridae > Varecia > Varecia variegata. The sequence continues at coordinate 126,267,879 of CM052438.1, read as the reverse complement.
AATAGTATATTATTTAATTCTCTCTCTTTAAAATATTCTACTAATTACTATGTATTAAAGTAAATTGATTTTTTAAATATTTTTGATTATTCCTCTGCAAAATATAATGAATGTAAGAAAGTTTCATTATTACAATGCCCACTAGTGCCATTGTTGTTTATAAGCTTTTCATTTTCCTCAGAGCACTTATGCTGAAAAGTTTAAAGTCAGAATTATTGTGACAACTAATTATTAGAAAATTCTTCTTAAATCTGGTTTCTTTACAACACCAACAGTATCACATTACAGATAA